>JAHREE010000279.1:15518449-15530398 GCA_033628505.1 Tringa tobata | reverse complement strand
TCATCCATCTTTCTCATTTTACCCTGTGTCTGATCTCCGCTACAATATAGACACATTGGTTGTTTTCTGTGTGAGATGTAGGCTGTTTGCCAGGATCAAGTCTTCTTTTCAGATGCTCTGATGTCACAGCTCAAGATATCGAAACCATATATTACTGTTTTTCTTAAACTATGTGTTCTTAAAGAAGACTGATTTCTAAAAAGGGCTAGCTGTTCATCAGCAGTTAAGTCAGCTCCAGGAAATCTCAGTTTGAAAGCCGTGAGTTCGTGGATTATTGCAATATGTGTTGTTTTTAACAAAGTCTTATGATAGAAAACTATTCCATGATTGTTGTATTCTCTTTCATTTCAACTGGCTATCTCACAGATACTTATAGTAGAAAATATACGGTAGTATATACAAGCATAAAAAAATTCTAGTTAATATCTGTTTCTGTAAAGGTTATCTTCTTATAAAGTTACTTCTTTTTATCAAGTTATGTATATGTACAAATTTATATACATACACAGAAATACTTATCTAAAGATACACACTTATATATACTATGCAATCTGTCTGCTTCAGTGGCTAGAGATACATAGCTATGGTGGAATTTTGTTCTGCTCAAAGGTAGCAGGTAACATGGGCCATTTCTTTTTCCCTAAGGAAAAAGAAATCAACATTATTTGGAATTTTATATATGCTGCTCTCCTGTAATAGTGTCAGTTCAATAGCATAAAAGTATATTTATTTTCAGGAATTTTGGCTCAAAACTGGTATCTACTTCCTATAGTTCAACTTTTCCTGAATAATTATTTTTAATCAGAGAAGGCAAAGAAAAAAAACTCTTTGGCTACTTGTTCAGCTCAGTATCCAATAAATTCTGTTTCAATCACAGCTTTACTTAGCAAGCCTAACAATATTTTGCACCTTCCAAGATAGCATTTATCTACATTGGAGGAAAAAAGGAAACTCAAAGGCCAGTAGAGAACAACTTTATGTAGTGATTCTTGTCAAACCAGTACTATGTACACTGGAAGTGTGTCCCTTGCTAGGATGTCTGTCACAAATGTCTCAATACATGTCTTTATGTACTGCCTACTAAACCGTTCTTTCTCCCTCTGAAGGTTGATCTCTGAAATACTTCTGTCTCTTTTCTGAGCTGTTTCTGTTTCTATGTGCTTACGTTATAGGTTCTTGCAGACTTTCTTAGATTAAGTTTGATTGTTGCACTTAATTTCAGGAAGGCTTTAATTCTTGCGAGATGGCCTCACTTTTCAGTCACTCCCAGTTACAGTCATTTAATCATTCACCTCAGTGCAAACAGTCCATCAGGTCTTTAACAACAGAACAATGACATAAAAAAATGGAAATCCATATTATGAAAGAGGTCCTAAATCAACCCTTACTGATTAATTCCCCCTTTATTCACAAAGCCTAACTCATCCTGACTGAATCAATCAAAAAGCTATTACCTTCATACTTGCAAGTGTTACTTTCAAAATCAATAAAAACTGAGTTCATTTTTAAGATGCAATATATTACCAAAATAAAAGTTCCCATTTACTTGGGCTAGAGATTTATCAAAAACCGTATAGTTGGAAACTCCTGGGTTTTCGTCCTGTACATTTTTTAGTGTTTTGTAATTTTCCACTTTGTCCATTTTTTTTGTTTCATTTACCTCAATAGCTAGTTTTCTGAATGCTTCTATAAATGAGTTTTCTTTATGATCAATGATTTCAAAGAAATTCTTTCTGCCCCACATACTGTTCTTTAATTTTTTTTTTTTTTTTTTTTTAACAAGGCCACAATAAAAGCCTACATAGGGTGGAAGTCAGGAAAGTCTGAACAGCAAGGGAACAGGTTAGGAAAGCTAAACCCAGATAGAGTTAAATCTGTCTAGGGGACATCAAGGGCAATGAGAAAAGCTTCTACAGGTACACCAGTGATAAAAGGAAGACTAGGGAAAATGTAGGCCCTCCCCAGAAGGAAATGGGAGACCTGGTCACTCAGGATATGAAGATGGCTGACATACTCAACTTTTTTGTGTCGGTCTTCACCAGCAAGTGCTCTAGCCACACTGCCCAAGTCACAGAAGGCAAAAGTAATAGAGTGGGAAAATGAAGGACTGCCCACTGTAGGAGAAGATCAGACCACCTAAGGAACCTGGAAGTTCACAAATCCATGGGACCTGATGAGATACATCCATGGATCCTGAGGAAACTGGTGGATAAAGTTACTAAGCTGCTATCCATCGTATTTGAGAAGTCATGGCAGTCTGGTGAAGTTCCCACTGACTGGAAATAGAGCTACATAACCCTCATTTTTAAAAAGGGGAAAAAGACCTGCGGAGCTACAGCCCTGTCAGTCTCACCTCTGTGCCAAGCAAGATCACGGAGCAGATCCTCCTGGAACCTCTGCTCAGGCATATGGGAAATAAGGATGTGATTGGTGACAGCTGGCATGGCTTCACTAAGGACAAATCATGCCTGACAAATTTGGTGGTCTTCTATGATGAGGTTACAACACTGGTGGATAAGAGAAGAGCAACTGACATCATCTACCTGGACCTGTGCAAAGCATTTGACAATGTCCTGCATGACATCCTTGTCTCTAAATAACAGAGGTATAGATTTGATGGATGGACTACTTGGTGGATAAGGACGTGGCTGAATGGTGGTAGTCAAAGAGTTGTGATCAACATCTCAATGTCCAAGTGGAGACCATAAACGAGTGGTGTTTCTCAGGGGTCAGTACTGGGACCAGTGCTATTTACCATCTTGGCAACACAGAGAGTAGGATTAAATGGACCCTCAGCAATTTTTTCTGATAACACCAAGTTCTGTAGCCAGGTTGACTGGCTACAGAGGGTTTGAGAGGTGGGGTCCATGTGAGCCTCATGAATTTCAACAAGGCCAAGTGCAAAGTCCTGCAGCTGGAATTGGTATTCAGGAGCAAGAACTTGCTAGGGATATGGCAGTCAGTGGTAGCTTTGGCTGCAGTCACCATGAAATCATGGAGGATCCTGAAAGGAGTAAGGAAGGACAGGAGCAGAATACAACTTTGAAGTTTAGTTGAACTGACTTTGATCTATTCAGGGAACTCTTAGATTGGATCCCATAGGAGGTAGCTCTCACAGGAATGATAACCGGTTTTAGGACAGGATCCTTCTAGCATGAACAGTTAATCTTGATACTTAGAAAAATGAGTAGATACATCAGGAAACTGGCTTGGCTAAACTGGGAACTCATGAGAGCTCCAGTGCAGAAAAGCAGGTGGAAACGGGGACAAATGCAGAAGAGAAATTTACCTCTATATGTTCTTGGGACCCCATAGGATGCAACCAAGAAGGTTGAGAAAGTTGGCTGATGTCTTTGCAAGGCTGCTCCCTATCATCTTTGGAATGTCATGGAGATTTCGGTACTCGGTGACTAGAAAATAGAAAAGTCAAAAAGTCAAGGAACTATAGGCTCATCAACTTCACTTTATTCCCTGCGAAAATCATGAAGTTATCTTACTAGGAGTAAATCATGCCTGACCAATCTGATTTCCTTCTGCGATAAAATGACTGTATTTTCAGACAAAGGGGTAGATGTGGATGTAATTTATCATCTCAACTTTAGCAAAGTATTCTACATTAACTCCCATAATACTTTTGTATCCAACTTGGGACAATATGGTTTGGAACAGCTGGGTATCAGAGGAGACTTCATAGATATTGATCTGAGCTGAAATGGAACAAATATGTAAAAAGTATTTAAAGTAAAATGAAATAAAAACAAGGAAACAAAATTTTTAGAAGTTACTCTTCACTTAAATAGAGAATATTTAGATTGGATATATAAAGAAGAAACTTTTTACAAGGTGGTGGTCAGACATTGGAACAGGTTGACCAGAGAAGTTGTGGATGCTCCATTACTGGAAGTGTTCAAGGTGAGGTTGATGGAGCTTTGAGCAACCTGAGCTAGTGAAAGATGTCTCTGCCCCTGACTAGTTTGGACTAAATGATCTTTAAAGGTTACTTTCCAATCCAAACCATTCTAAGATTCTATGATTCTATTCTAGCCATCAGTATTTTCTCCACTGAAAATGTCAGAAAAATGAAAAATAATTTGGCATCTCAACAGCAATAGAATTTGATATGACAAGCGTTTGCTTGATTTGAGGTGAAAAAGAACATGTCAGTTTTAGAGATGTCAGTGTCCCTCCACTAAGTTCAACCTATAATAACCCAGCGTATTAGAGCATTTCTGAGGTGAAACATTCTACTTTAGATGTGTGTGTCCTCAATTCATACATACATGTGGCATAGCATATTACATGTTCTGACATGCATGAACTATTAGGATTTTGTGAAACAATAAGATGCTATATTCAGTAAAAAATTGTATGCATAATTTAAACTTCGTATTTTCAACCTTATTATTGCTTCAGCAAGAATATATTTCACTTATTTGTTATGCTTCTGTAAAAGGAAAGAAAGATAAAAATTAAAAATAAACCCCAGGATATTTAGTACTCTCTCACTACTGGATTTACTCACAGTGTTTAGAGACAATTTCTTTTCACAATAATAGGAAAAACAGATTCTTTAGTCCAATATAAGACTACGGGTGGACAAGCATCCCAGAAGAGAATGTGAGGAAAAGCTTGTAATTGCTGGCCTCATGTTTTCTTTCTGTTGGGCTTAGACAAGGTGTTAAGACTAGTTTCTCCTGTTCCACCAAATATATACGGATAATTACTGTCCTCATAGGACTATATTTCACTTAAAGTCAGAATACTGTAGACTACACTGGCCTCATTATATGTTACTATTTAAGAAAGCGACTTTCTGCTTTATATTGTGTTAATAATTTATTTTTAGGGTAAAGATAATCAGCTCTTTCAGGGAATGCATATACATTTTCTCTTTGCCTACTGTGAGCACTTAAGATCTTTAGTCATACAGCTTACAAATGGCCACAAAATGTCAGTTTCAAATCGAATTAAATTCCATTCCCTGGGATGTGAATGGATTATTTCTCCTTTGCTCTTAGGCCTTTCTAGTTTGAAGAATGAGAAATACAGTCAAACATCCAAAATTACTTCTCCTGCAGTTTGCTGTGAAAAGAAAGCACAATTAACATATACTATACATTTTGAAAAAAAAAAGTCTTGGTGACTGTGGTGAGCAATTTCAGTGTATGTTTTAAAATGAAAACCCTACAATAATGTAAACTATAGGATTTTTAATTTGATTTGATTAAGGCTGTAACTTCTCAAGTGAGGAACTACATATGTTTTTGACACAGAGAACACAAATTTTATCTATTCTGTTACCTCTCAAATAAAATTAAAAAAATGTATAGGATGCTTTAAGAGTGTCCTAACTTTCTTGGGTCTCAAGCAGGGGAGGAACAGCATAGAATTCACTAATGGTTTCTGCTTTTTGTACATACATGCAGCCTATGGGGTTTTTACAGACACATCAAAAAGCCTGGAAAACTGAAATTCAATTTCCTTTGGCCAGTTTTAAAAGAAAATATTTAGAAAGCATTTGATTTAATGACATTACTAATTCTTTTGCAACTGATTGTTAATAGTTTCTTTCAGCTGGAATTCTGAAATGTATGGCCTTACCAAAGCTTCACTAAAATCACTTCATGCTATTGTATTGGCTTTGTGGCTTCTTCTTATTTTAATTTCTCTGCACAAAAAAGAGCAAAAAGCATACAATGAAAGTATAGTTATTACTGTTGCTTTTTCTTCTTAGATGGGAACTGGCTTGTTTTTCTCTTATCTCTACCCTGATGGAATCTTAGGGCTTTTAAAATAAAATAGCTGCTGTCTAGTATTCAGGACCCACTATACTGGAACTGTCCTGTGGTTTTATCTGGAATGACTGAAAAGGAGAGAGTATGACAAATGGGTTCTTAATAGGTAAGGTTTACTAGCTTTTACACAGAAGTATTTGGAGGGAGGGGGAAAGTATAATTTCCTTGAGAATGCACATATTCTCAAAACAAATTATCTACAAACAAGGAATGGCTTTAAGGCTAGAGAGCAATCCTGAAATTTCAAACTTAAGCTCATCACACTTCTTTCCTTGTGTTTTCTTTAACAGTACTATGTATTTTTTAAACATATCTACGTATATGTGTGTATATATATGTATCTAAGTGTCCAATATAACTTTATATACGCATACATATGCTTGCATCCCTACCTACCTTGTTAAAGCTCTTTTTCCTTATTTTAAATAGCAATGATTTGTATCTGTATCATGTTAAAGCAGTAAACCACAGAAATTGTAGCATTATCAACAACATTAATATCCTGTAAACCTGCTTCTACACCCAGCCTTTATCCAGCAGTGCAATCCTATAAAGACAAAATGTGAAGCCCTTATTTAATTCTCAGTCAATAAAACTTTCATTAAAATTAGTAAGGGTCTGCCCAGTAAAAACTGATAAGAATCATAAGAAGTTTTTGACCTGTGCAAGATGTGTTTGCATGATCGGAATTTTGTGCAAATAGACACAAAGTTAATTCCTTATTTATTGGCTAGTGAAATGAAGGTATGTATGAAAGAATGCTTGTTTGCTTTTTCTTCTTAAGATTTTCAATTTAACTTTCATTTTATATTCTCAGTTGTGATTATAATTAAAAAGAAAATGCTTTTATTTTTCAGAGTCAATGTGTTATGTTCAAATATAGATGAATCCCATGAGCAATAACAACATTATACATGAGCTACTGTCTTATGCATCCAAATGACTTCATATAGCTTATGGGATATAGAAACCATGTAGGGGAGAAACAAAGCCGTAACATAGGAGCAAGCATACATGATATTGATGACACAGCTCATTGTGGTGTTAAAGGACAAAGTGACAGAAATATACACCAGATGTTCCTTTGCTCTACAAGGGCACAAATGAATCCCTTGTTGCAGTAATTATTCTGTCACCTAGTTGCACTCCTGAATACAATTGATGAGCAAGACCATGCCTTTTAGGTTTCTTAAACACCTTAGGAAACTGCTGTTCAAGGAAACAAAACTTTCTAAAAGCATGTCTGATTTCCAAACTCAAGGCAGCTCAGAAGACAGATAATTTATTTAGCTTTACACAGGCAACTGTATATTTTCTACTGAATATCTCCTTTTCTCCATTCCTATGGTAAACTTGTAAAGTTACTAGCATTATTATTGCTTTTGTAATTTTTAACATTAGAATTTCACTTCTATCATTTTTGAAAGATGAAAATGAAGAAGAAAAGGACAGAATTTTCCTTTTTTGTTACCTCTTGAAAAAATGAATAGTATTTTGTTGCATGATGGTGCTAAGCATGGAGTAATGCTTTAGTGGAGGGGGTTCAGGGACTGATCTTCTGCGAGGGGCTTTAAGAGGGGACATGATAACAGAATATTTATGGGATACTGTAAAGGAGGTGTTGTGGGTAATGCACAGTCCAAAAAAAAAAAGCATTTTAAGTATTTAAAAGTCCTATTCAGGCCCTTAGAAAGGAGAGAGAGAATGAAAGGAAAAGAATAAATATTACTGCCTTAAACTATGGGAAAACAAAGCAGGAAGTACTTTGCTGTTCACTTTACAAAAATGGAAATATTTAAAGGATTTTTTTTTTATTTTTATATCATTTACCTCAGTAACATTTGTGAAGCATAATAACCTCTGTACTCTCCAGTTTACTGAAGTTTCCTGCAACAGCCACTTTCAGATGGTAGAATTTATAACCTTTCTTTGGAACATCAACATTTGAATGAAATGTTGATATTTTAAAAATGCATTGCTAGAGCTGGTGCATGATGCAGTACCCTTCCATGTTATTTTAGGTATATGTAAACAATACGATCCCTCACACAGTGGCTTAGTACAGAGGTTCCAAGCATTTACTATGCCTTAAAGAGAACGTATCTCAAAAAGAGTCACTGCAAAATTTCTCCATGAGAAATTTTTCTTCCATGAGAATGTTTGTCTCTGAGAAATATTTTTTCAGTAGCTCTTCAATTTTCTGTAACTTATTTCTAAAACAGACTTTGTACATCATAGATTTCCAAGATGACAATGATTTAAATACCCAAACCGAACTCCTTAATCCAAGTGATCCTTTAAAAAAAAAAAATGGCAGAAAACTTCCTGAGAAATTATGTTTTCCATTTCTTCCCCAAGATAATATGTGGTGCCAATAGAATTTTTCTTTTTCCCATACAGGGAAACCAAAAGCATTTTGGGGTACATAGCCTTCACAAAACAATTAGAAGGAGACCCCTACTCAGAGTAAAGTTTGGCCAAGTTTTGAGAGTATGTAGTATGTTTAGTACATAGTATGTTTAGAGTATGTACTATGTAGATTTTAGAATATTTATGGAATAAATATATCTTTACCCTGAGGAAGCAGTTACTTCAAAGTACTCCTTTTTAAAAAAGGAGTAATAAAGTCGTGTGTATGTGTGTCTGAACCAGCTTACAAATGAGCTAGCAGCTTTCAACTAACAGAGTTATTTTGTCTTAGGCAGTGGAGTTGCTTCCAGCATGCTAAACTCAAGTTTTCTAGTTTTAAATAGACACATCTGACATCCTTGTCTATTATATATTCAATAGAATAGCATTATACTGAATATAAAAAATCACATCTTACTGCTTGTATTGCAAGAGGGTGGGGAAGGGCAACTACGAGTAAACAGTATCTCTCTTTCCCTGAAAGAGTAACTTGTAGGGTAAGTGAAATAAATTCTTGTGACCAGAGCTTTGAAATAGGGCAAATTCTTGCAGAACCTGAATTTCAAGCTTATCAGAAATTGATTTATTAGTGCTGTTATCCCCTGTCTCATCACTGGCATACATCAATGTGGTTCTTCTCCTGCTACCCAGACTTGACCATGGCTGCTGCAGGTATTCGGAACCTGATTTAAAGTTCTAGATTTTCAACTCTCTATCTCTTGCTTGGTTAAGCCAAGTCCATTATTTATAATTAATGTCAAGAATGTTTCTGGATGTTTTAGAATATAACAGTGCTCTTCATTAAATTGAAATATGAACAATTTACACACATTTTGTGCATCTGTGGCCTCTTTTTTTTTTTTTGGGGGGGGGGGTCTACACAAATATTTATGTAGGTTTGAGAACTTTGTAATAACTCCAATTAAAGAAAAAAAATTCTTATTTATTTTGCACAAGATCTACCTTGTAGATTTTTTATACCTCGAGTTATTTTGTCTTTCCCAGTTTCTTGTTTATTATGACTCTTTTATACCTCCTACTACATTTTTTCAGTGAGCATTTTGCAACATGTAGAAGAAATAGAGAAAGTGATATGATGACATTATACAGTGATAAGCATGTATGTCACCTATGTAAGAAAAAATAGGCAAAAATCAGAGATGTGTTAGAGAACAATCTTTTTTTCCTGTTTGTGAGTCTACCTATTGCTGTGGAAATGTTTTTATCTAAGAAAAAAATTAGAGATACACTCTATTAAATTTATTTTCATTCTGGGTTCTTTCGAAAGGCAGCACTGTAGCAGAGATTCTCCTAAGAGGAATTAAACAGTCACTGAGGTGTTTTTTTATTAAGTAGAGGAAGCTATGTCATGTACGTTTTCCTTTCTATCCCAATGCTGTGCTGGCCAATTTTAGTTTTTAAAATACTAAATTCTGGTATGATTCAGTGATGTTACTTGAACAGAGACTGCACGTTCATTTGCAAACATTTTGTGTCCTTTAGGAATCTTTATTCTAATTACAATATACTAGTTTCTGTTATTAATATTATATCACTTTTACTATCTATAAACCATATTTGAATTTATATTATGAGATAGCGAAGTCTTCATCACTTTTTATTTATTTAAAAAAATGAGTTTTGCTCATAAAATGGCTTTGGTCACTAATGAAAAGAACAGTGTTTGCTCTTGCAAACAGGAGTTCTTTGCTCTTGTTACAAGCCTGTGCAGAACAATTATGGAATATGCAACAACTAGATGTATTCTTAGATAGTCATATGTTTCTACCAATGGATTAGTAGAAGCAAAGCCACATATTTCGTTTGCGCATAGGGGTTTCTAACCAAAGTAAATGAATCAGAGTTTTAATTCACTTGGGTTCAAATTCATTTGGGCTTGTTATATTGAACAATAGAAAACCATCAGCCATAAAAGAGCAGTCAGGCATGACATTAAACAGCTGAACTTGTCAAAATAATCAGCATGTAGTTATGAAGTTGCATTCAGTACATCACTGCTTTACAGTTATTACTATTGTATTTGATTTTTGTGTGCTTTAGACAAATTGATGTAGGATGTGGTTTTTTTGTTTTTGTTTTTACTTGTACAACCATCATGGATGGCAACCTTTACTTAGCTTTTGTCCACTTTGCTAGGGTGTTGTTAACTTTTAAACTTGTCCTATTTGAATAGTTACCCTATTTCCCCAAACCTACACTGATGGAAAGATGCCCTTTTGTTATTTACTGATATCTTAGGCCAATAGATAAAGTATTTACAACCAGTTTGTAATCTTTGCATTTGCTTGTCATAAAGTCATATTATTCTGCTGAATTTTCCAGCCAACTAAAAGTGCATGTCTTACTTGTGCATGCACAATTCAAAATGAACACTTTATTCTATGCAGCTGTATGAAAAAGAATTCAGTTCTAGGTAATTTATTATTATTCTTTTTTTCTTTTATCTCAGCACCCTGTTAAAGCCTTAACATTAGAGTTTTCTTTTTAGTACCATACTGAGAATTTCATATGCAGACAGCTATTATTAGTAAGTTACTTCACGAATGGTAAATGGCTTCACTGCAGCTCCAGACCATGTATTTTCCTGTCAATACTGTTTACAGCATGTTGTGCTCTGCCTCATCAGAAGAAAGGAGGACAGCTTATGTAATATTAATAGGCAACTCATTTATAGATAGGAAGTTGGTAATCTTTGAATATTAATTGGAATCATTCTAAAGGAACGGTTATAAAATAGACACAGAAAGAAGACTCCTTCCTCCGAGTGTTGAATAGTGCATTATTTTTGGACTATAAATTATTTACATGGAATTGCTACTTAGAACTAGGAATCCTTTATCTTTCAGTCCTTGTTTTAAACCCGATCAACAAAATGACATCTAACTTCAGATTTCCCCTAGAGCTTGACAGTCATGAAAGCCCAGCCATTTTTAGGCAGATGTTTGCAGTTGATAAGATGCACTAAAGCATGGACCATTAGCTGAACTGTTGTATAAGTCGTCAAAGATTCAGGTTGTTTAACAAATTGATATCTATGCAGAAAACAAAAGACAGAGAAAGTCTGTGGAATGCTGCAGTAATTCTTATTGACTGTCTTTGAAATCAACAAGAAGTGCTACATTGGGCAGAGTATGAACAGAATGACAATGGGACATGTTTCAAAACAAGCTTGAAACTGAATGATCATTTTTTAAAGGATCCCATCACTACAACTCCCAAATATGCTGAAGCAGACTTTTTTCTGGCGAGTGTCATCTATTGCTGTTATATTTAAATGTATTACAGTGCAATTTAAGCTTTGCAGAGACACCCGTCCTAAAACTATCATGTGATCCTATATGTGTGTGCTGCATGCAGTTTACAACTACATAGGAAGAACTGCATGACCACCCCAAAAAAGTCTGACCTAAAGATAAATATTTCAAATGGAAAGCTGAATGGTAATAGGTAAAGAACTGAATAGAGGAGAAGCCAGAGGGAACAGAGGGTCTGGAAAAGCGTAAAAGATGAATAGAAGTGAAAAGACTCACTGAAAGGTAGATAAAAATTGAGGCAAGACTCAACAGAATATCTAAGGGGAAAAAGGGAAATATGAGGTAAATGCTAGTAAATATTTAATGGAGCAAGATAGACAAGAAGAAAAAAACCTGGAAGACAATATATGCCCCAGGAAGGAAGGAAGGAAGGAAGGAAGGAAGGGAGGAAGGAAGTGAGGGAGGGAGGG
>JAHREE010000279.1:15350549-15518304 GCA_033628505.1 Tringa tobata | reverse complement strand
CCTCCTGGGCAGTGGGGGAACACCCCAAACACATACCAGCTCTCCTGCCAGGCAGAGGCACAGCAGCGACTTGGCCTCATCAGCAACTCCCCTCCTCCACCAGACGCGCTCTCCCCGTGCTGGGGGACCTGACCTACCTCTCCCGTTTCACACTCCACCACCGCATCTCCCCCAGCTTCATCCGGGATGTCTGGGAGGAAGAAAGAGCCCGTGCAGCCCCGTGACTTCTCGGAATGAAGGAAGGAAGGAAGGAAGGAAGGAAGGAAGGAAGGAAGGAAGGAAGGAAGGAAGGAAGGAAGGAAGGCAGGCAGGCATGTGGTCAAAAAGAAACTGTACAAGAGAGAAAGGGGAAAAAAAGAGTGTGCATGTGCTTACAGAGATTAGAAATTTCCTAGTAACATGCACACTGTGCACATATACATGTACATGTCACTTCATGACATCAACTGTGACTGTATATAGTTTAAGTCTTTTATGTCCTCAAGCAATTGCCTGATGGAGCTCAAAGATAAATATATTCTGTCAAATGTTTTGACAGAACAAGTTACTTTCCTGTCCTGGCATTTTTATATTATTGATCTTCAAGTACAGTTATAGTTGATATGTGTATATAAATAAATATTTTCCATAAGAACCACCTTTGTAAAGAATGGGACTGTTTTTAGAAAAAATCCAAAACTAAACACAATTTCAACTGGGGATCAAATGGAAATGATGTCTTTGTAATTGTAGATTAGTGAGGTCATTATTGTAGCCATGCTAAGCTCAGCAAAGCAGCCCGAAGTTTCCTGTTTATTCCTCTAGGCTTTGGATTGGAGCCTGTGTCTGGTAAATAATATATGTTAGCTCTGGACTTATTCTTGTCTTATCTTTTAATGCTGTATAGCTTTTCTTCCTTGTCTTTTTGCTACTAGAATTCATTATTTTAGATAAGAGAATAATGTATTATGTTGTTTAAACATTCATTAATGCTGACAACATTCATCAAAAACACTTTGAATTTTAGTTCTACTTTCAGCAGGAGTAGAATTGGACCCCTTATACTATTGCTATGAAATCTTTGTTTACCATAATAGAAAAATATTTTTAAAAGGACATATATTTAGCAAGTCTCTTCATTCTAATTTAGAGGCAACAGAAATTAATTCTACACTGTAAACATTATGAGAAGAGCCCAGGCAGGTATGGGAATGGGAACACAGTTCAATTCGGGGTTGCAGAACAGTTTTCTGTCCTTTCCATTTATTCCCTATCTCATCAAGTCTGGACTATTTCTACTGATGCAAATGTGTAAGTTTCATTCAAGCATGTGTTCCCCTGTTCTCCACATTATTTTTTTTCCTACATGCTATGCTAAAGCTTTTTTAGGCTGCCTTTAGCTGCTTGACTGCTTCAGTATCTTTTCTAAGGGAATTCTTCCTCAGTTATAAATGATACTCAGATTTCATACCCTTCACATTGCTCTAGTCCATAAAAGTTTATCAGTCACACAATCTTGTTAAAGACATCTGCTGTGTTAGTTGATTTTCTCCTAGCTCCCAAATTTCTCTCAAAAAGGTTTCCACTGGTGTCAAAGGCAAAACTCCTATTAACCTCAGTCATAGAACACTCCATTCTAAATAGTTGTGTTAATGAGCAATTAAGTGGTTAGGGAAAGTTTCTTATACATTTTTAAAGATTTTTAATGCAATTTTCTGGTTGAAAGTAATTTTCTAACTCAAATAGCTCTCAAATAAACAGTTGCAATAGACAGCTAATTTCTGTAACAAGCATCTAAAAGAAGACCACACAGGAACTTTCTGTCTGAAATATCATTCTTCTGGAAAAACTCAAAAGAAAATGAAATAGCAGCAGAATCAGATGCAGAGTAATGTAGTTGTGAATGCAATTCGTAACAACTGCCTTGGAGCAGATAATATGCAAGCCTATGTGTCAACAGTAATTTTATTTGTATTAAAAAAACCAAACTAACAACAAACCAAATAAAAACCCAAACCTTACACAAGTTTAAGTATATTTTCCTACAGACTTCAGTGACTGAGCATTTTATTGTGTAACTGACAAGGGCTGTACACTAGAGGCTATATATCAGGAATTAATTGTCACTTTGCAAGCAAATGAGATAACAGTCAGGCTCACACAAAAATTACAGTGTCTTAAAAAAATAAATGATTCCTTGGAAAGCATAAATGAACTGATAATCAGGCAGCTAGACATTAGTGTGAAGAAATAAGCTCCTTGAAACATCTTTGTAAACTCAAAGAGAATTTTAATAGGATATTGCAAGCTTCAGTAACAGAAAATCAACCACCAAAATAATGGAATCTGTCAGAGTGATCATCTTAGTCCTAACTATGCCTAGAGAAAAGCTGTGGGGATTCCTCACAACTTTTCTTGTCTGCTACTTTAAATACATAATGAAAAGAGAGGAAGTTGCTCCAGTATAGCTAATACCAGAGCAAGACTATTTTGAAGTTTCCATTCACTGGAGTTTTTATTACTCTAGCATAAAGTCATAAGCATTGCTAATAGTAGACTTGTCAGAAGAAAGGTAGAAATTTGATAGTAGATAAAAGAAAACTTGCTTTGTTTAACATCTGCAGTGTCATCTGCAGGTTTCTATGTGTACCCACATATAGTCAGTGAAATCACTTTGTCAGCTACAATGGGTGGGATTTGATCACCTGAAAATACACAATTAATGATGTTTTTAATGCCCTCTTTAGGTGCTATCTGCACAGACCTCAGACATCTTGCAAATGCAGAACCTGGAGGAGATTCTTGTCTTTCTGTGGGGGCAGCTGGAGCCTAGATATCCTATAACACCTGAAAGGGCAGTAGACATTTAAGTTCAGACTTTGAGTTAAGGGTGAGTTGAACTCTATGGCCCTAGAGTTCAATTCATTTTACTGCATATCAGTATCTTGTGCCATCTGAAATGCCTGGCTGCTGTCTACCACAACAGAAGTTCATGTGTAGGTCACACATTGCACAGCATGTCTGCCAGACCCGAGCAGATGTTTTGGACCTCCTAGGGCACCCTTCGATATCACGAGGCATCTGCAAACTCAGATGATTTTTCAGAAACTTCCATTGGAATAGTGCACGGTGCAAAAATTAACAGTAAATAAATAAATATTCACATTATTATAGTTAGACGACTTCTCTCGAAGCTAAGGGAAACATGGCCTTTATGTTAAACTTCTATTTCCTCTAACATATTCTTAAACATATTCCTAATTCTACTATCTTGGTAATGGTGAGCATCACTACCTAATCTAAATACACACCCAGGAAGCAACCTTTTAGAATGAATAAAAAAATATATAGGTCATTTAATTAATGTCAGTAGAAAGACATCCCTTTAAATTTAAAAATAAGGAGTTTCCAAGTTCTTTGTAGACTCTGCTTCTGTATGATCAAATACTGAATTAGAGAAAACATATTAAATTCTAATTGTTAGTGTAATTTACAGATGAATATATCCCTTGCATAAAAGAGTACAATTTTGGACCCAAAGTCAAAATACCTCTATTATTTATTCTAATTTCATTTTTCAGCTGAAAGTGAGGCACAGAGCTGGCAATTAAAAGACTCAAATATACATAACCACAAATAAATTTGACTAGTTAGTTTGTTTTCATTGTCGTAAATGAATCACAAATTACATTAATACTGAAAAAATGTCTACGCTTCTAAAATTAAGCTTTAATAGTCTAATGGGCTTATTATACTACTTCTTTTTTATGTTAGATTTTGTAAAATCTAATAATGAGGGGGTTTTTAATGTATGTTTGGGGAAACAGATTAACTTAATCCTGTTTTGCTGTTTTTAAATAAATACTCAAAGTACACCCAAAGCTTAGATGTTTAAAGTTATAAAATTTACAATTGAAGGCTGCCTTTTTAAAAATCCTCCAAATAAAAATTTGCTGTCATGTTAATTTATACCTGTCACATAGAAGAATTTTGTTCTTAACTTACACAAGTTTCCAAACTGTAAAATATTAACGGCTGCCTCATGTAGTGTGTACAATATAATTCCCAAATATAAATAGCTAAAACCCCACTTCTGTATGTTCCAAATCATACTGCAAATAATTAGAGGAAAACCAGTAGAAATAACTGGTTTACTTAAGGGAATAAAACCACGTAATTTTTGTAGTGACTTCAAGTCTTTCTTGTCTATGGTTATGACTACTTAATAGCCCACAGTGAATATTTCTGCATCCCAAATACATTATTAATGTGCTAAAAGGATGCTCAGACTAGGTGTGAGTAGTATCACTGACCTTGCTTTCTAAGGCTGTGTCTAAATAGTGATAGTTAGACTGTGTCTGAGTTTCAAACATGGGAGTATGTGCTAGGACTGTAACCTGAATATAACTTTTTCACCTTGCCTCCCAAACCCTGATTTGATGACAGTACTTAATAAAAAAGCTTCATTTTGTCCCCAAATCCCCCTTGTCTAGGGGATGGAGAGGGGAGAGGAGAAGTGTGTGGGGAAATCAGAGTATGCCATGGAATCTACTTTCTTTGCAATTCAAATAATCAGACAGTGAAGGGTCAGTTCTACCACTTACACACAGACTTCTGAAATGATTCAGGATATCTCAGACACCTGCATGTGGCTTTCACATATGACATGGGACCTACAGGTATGATACAGGAGCAACAGCTGGAGGCCATGCAGGACAGGCCATCTCAGATGAAACCAAATCACTACCTGCGGTCAAGCAAAACAAGACCCTTGTCAACACACCAATAGCGTCTAGAGAACCAGCTGATTCAATGTCAGTATCTGGTTTTACAGTGACTCAGATAGCTCTGTAGACTCTATTCACTCTATTTACTACATCTTCATTGACGGTAATGATAGTTTAGATTCCTCGCTTAGAGATAAACACATTCCAGTGACTCATGCATTTTTAGCTAGATCTGAATTCTTGCATACGTGAATTTCCTCATGTGGATAATGGAATGAAGAAGAATATTGTTCTAGGTAAGGAAGGCATTGGCTTCTCATGTCAGTCTCCATCTTTTGCTCTATGCTGTAGCACAAGCAGGGTTTCTTTTTAAAACAGAGCTTTAAAAATTCTCAGTGGCTCCCAAAATCTTTTAGATTGAGTATCTTGAAAAATTCTCATTTCTGACCTGGGAATGCGAATGGTTCTGTGGTAAAGAACTGGGACATGCAGGTTAAATAGTTCCTTTCGGCTCCTTCTTCTCACTTTGCCTAGGAAAGAAACAAAAAATTGTTGCTTTAGTTTGCAGCTAAGTTTTGGGTTTTTTGTTTGTTTGTTTCTTTCTTTCTTTCTTTTCTGTATTTATGTTAGTTTAGGTTTTTTTTTGTTGTTTGTTTGTTTGTTTTAAATGACGTAGTGGCCTAATCAATAACATATCTAACCACCACACCCAAATAGAACTGAAGCATTAAATTCATCTTAAGAAACTGCAAAAATGTGAGTTATTAGTCCATTAGATTTAAAATACGTTATGTATTACCGCTGCAAGTAATCTGTAAGTGAAAATGAATTGCAATATTTTCAATAGCTAAGGTTGTTTTATTCATTGCTAATAGGAAGAAAAACCCCAAAGTATGCCCTGACTTGTCTTGGTTTCAGTAATATAAAATAAAAAAATTAATTTAAGCCAGTGTCTCGCTTCTGTGTTGCATAATTATTGCAAAAAATATAGATATGTGCATATTCTCAGGAAGCAGGACATACCCAAAGAACAGGTGACTGCACCTTTGCAAGCAGTAACCCTGGAAAATGCCTCGTGTTCTTAGATTATAGTACGTGGAGGCAGGTGTACTGCCATCCTTGAAAGAATAAACAGAAGTGTGTACAGTAGAGACACGAAACAGTCTTTTTCATTGAAACATGTTATTAAAGAGACCAATACTATAACGCAGAGCTGAAGTCAACATTTGAAAGGGATGTGGAAAAGTATAAAAAGAACATAGAGAAATTATCATGTTTAGAAAAGATAACCCTCTGTTAGAACCCGTTATTTAAAAATATTGAGTCTGTTACTTAAAGCAAGCAAATAGGAAGATGATTTGGTAATTCTTTTCCTGGTTCATAATAATTTTCAGAAGGAGAATCTGGAAATTCAGCTTCAGTCTGGAATTTATGAAAAAAAAGTGATAAAAGAAAGGAGCCAGACACATTTGAGGGGAAAATAATGTTTACTAGTAAAGGTGGTTGACCAATGTGATAAAGAAAAGATCAGTTCTTCATCCTATGAGATCAGGAAGTCATGAGAGAATATCTTTCTGCATTGTGTACTTAATTCACACCAAAGTTAATGGATTTATTCCATGCTCAAGTGGTTGAATCTTAAAAGCCTGGTGAAATCAAGATTTTAGCTATGAACCTACTTATGTTGATGCTGTAAATATTGGTTGCCAAAACTACAGAAAAGGCAGTGTGAAAAAACTCCAAAGAGGTATTCTCTCATAGTT
This sequence comes from Tringa tobata, assembly GCA_033628505.1. Classification (NCBI taxonomy): domain Eukaryota; kingdom Metazoa; phylum Chordata; class Aves; order Charadriiformes; family Scolopacidae; genus Tringa; species Tringa tobata. The sequence goes on along the minus strand of JAHREE010000279.1, from coordinate 15,511,835 downwards.
TTACTGGAGTTTCTTTTCCTTGTACGTTATTTCTCTTATCACGATTGGCTCATTATCCAAAACTTTCCTTATGCTATTGATAAATCATTCAGATTTATTAACTTTCAAGTAGTATAGTTAATTTTGAGATCAATGGTCCTTGAGTTGGAGCTCACCCATATAGCTTTCTACATTTAGTGCAGGAATCACAAATTTAGGATGTGAAAGGTTAATCTAAAAGCCCAGACACAGAGGTGATCAGTAAAAGAGCTATTTGAGCCAGTGTTATATTTTTCCAAAATCTTTTTACAACCATTTTCTTCTTTTGAAAACTGTTTATTATACTTAATTTAAAATATGCCTCTTCCCCCTCCCCCGTCTTTTTTTTTTTTTCTTTCCCCTGACCCTCACATGTCACAGCACTTTACAAAGTGAAGTTAGCATTGGAAGTAACTCTGACATTTTTTTAGCAATTATCTTTCTGGCAATTTCAAAGTTCAGTGCTTGTTTTGCCTATAATTACCATAATATGTACATTTTTCAAAACTACTGACCTCTGAACTTCTCCTTGCAAGTCTGCAAAATGCAGAAGAATGCTGACTTGAAAATTGTTGAACAATAGAAGCTGAAAAAAGTAACAGGAGTACACCGATAAAATAATTAAAGTTGCAAAATAATTTAAAGTAGGTGAAACTGTGTTTACCCCAGGAGGCACTGAGAACATATGAAACCATAAAACTTACAGTGAGCTACCGAAAATCCAAAGAGCAGGCAACTTTACAAGACAGCACCTGTGCATTCAGCAAGCATGAAAGATTCAATTTGATCAGATCAAAAAACACAATGAGGATGACACACGGGGGATGCCCTTGGGAGTTCACTCTACTTGACTACAAGGGAACTGGGTTTTCATTAAACTTAACATTTCCACAGCTAAGCGCACACTACAACAAAACCAGTAACTGAGCTCTGATACAGAGCTAGAAGTTTCATTTTGCTAAACTTGTGACATTGAACCATTTCATTTTTCTAAAAAGTTCTCCCGATTTTCAAAAAAACTAAGGAAAGAGGTAAATAGAAGAGAGGGAAAATCCAGGTTTAAGGTATCTGTCATCCTTCGCAAGACTTTGTAAAGTCTTTTTTGGCAATTTCACATTCACGCAGTGCATCAACTGACTTGTTTTAATATAACTGAAGTGTAAAAACCTTTGCAATTGTAAACTATATTTCTTTTTTCCTTTAACATGCTAATTTTTTTTTCTACTTTGGTTTTTCAAAGTGAAACAATTTTTTGGAAAAAGAAATAAAATAATTCTTAAGGAAGTCTTCCTTTTTCTGTCACAGTTATCAAGTTAGTTTGCACATACAAAGATGAAGAACAGTTTTATGTCTCTTTTTCTATCATGCATAACAGGCAAAATCTTCCAAATTTTCATTGCTTAATCAAATTTAGCTTACAGTTAACAATGTAAAACAGAACCCCAGAAGAATAGAATCAATAGTACCAATAGGTTAAATTCTCTAGACAATTGATATTCATAGAGCAGGACATTTATCAGCAACAAAAATTCTACCCTTTTTCTTATAATTTTAGTAATGCTTAACTTTACCTAATTTTTTAATATTGTTTTATTGATCCAAAGTTCTGAGTTTCCTCTGGGCATCATAGTGTGAATGCATGCCCAGAGAGTCAAACTAAAAGGAACACACCACTTTGTGCATTCTTGCTGTCTTAACTATGTATATAGTTAGCTTAATCAGGTGGTTTCAGCCTGCACTACATAAACATAATGAGAGGGATCATAATTTATTAAAATCAATGCATCTCAATACTCTATAAAAGCAATAAATTTTGTTCATGAAATTACTGGAAAACAATTAAATTTCTTATGCTATACACCAGATTTAATGGAAATAGTCTTGTTGATTTCACTAAGATCTAGACCAGTGCCATTGGGAATATATGAACATGAGTACTGTGTTTGTGTAATATGTATTCTGAACCTAATAGAAAGTTTTATTGTGCATTATACCATGTGTCAGCTCTTATTTTTCCATGCAAGTATTACAGGGAAATTATTCCCTTCCATGTTATAACCATGGGGAATTTCTATTTCTAAAATAAGTAGGAGTTCTTTTTAAGTAAATGGAAATACAATATCATAGTGCTTTATTTTAAATTACTGTGATTTAATAAACATCCCTTGGTGATCCAGCACAAAATATGTATCCAAATGTTTCCCTTCTCATTCATTGTGATGCAATATAAAACCAAAAGTAAACACAGTAATTGCTTCTGACTGATGTCATTTAATTTTTTGTACCTTATCTGATAGGTTGACATGTGGCATAGGGATCAAGCACCCCCCGGAGGAGGTTTCAGCTTTATTATGTCATACAGATGAACCATATCATAAAATTCAATATGGCCATCTTGGGTCAGACCAAAAAGTCTGTAAAGTTCCATATTCTGATATTAGCTAAAATAAATGCCTAAAGAAGAGCAAGAAAAAGGAAAATACATTTCCTTAACACACCATCAACTGCAGTGTCATTCTTACATATTCAATAACCATTAGATTCCATTAACTGTTCAAGTTTTCCCTCTAAATCCATGGAACTTTTAGCATTTGCAGCACTCTGTCAAGTAGCTCTACAGTTTTATGCTTAATTCCACAAAATGCCCTTTTGCTCGTTATGAATCTGGCTCCTTCTAAGCTTCATTTGGTGTTCCTGGTTCTTGCTTTGGAAATGATGACAAATAGTCAGTTTCAAGCCACCATGTCTATGCCAGTCATTTTTTAAATCTCTATTGTGTCACCTCACCTGACAGTATCTCTATTCATTACTTAAAATGCCTGGCTTAAGTAATTGCTTATAGTACAAAAATTTTTGTATGCTTTCAATCCTGCTACTACCCCCTCCAAATCTCTTCCGTTTTGTTGGTTTGGTTTGGTTTGGTTTTTTCAGTTGGATTGGTTTGTTTGGTTTTTCTCTTTGTGTAGGAGTGACCAGAACTGCACACAGGACTAAATATACAGTATATGTGTGATTCATGAGTTTTGAAATGGTTAACAGTGTTCACTAAGACTCCCTGCATCATTTTTTTGATTCTTTCCTAATAAATTTTAGCATTTGGTATATATTCTTGATTTATACTACTTACTGATCTGATATTTTCACGGAACTGGATGTCATAATCCTAATATCCTAAATTAGTAACAATTGTATCAAAACCTGTGGTCCTAGATATTAATTTAGAATTCTTTTTTCCACAATGTGAACCAATTTACATTTGGTTACATTAAATTCCACCAGTTATTTTATTGGCAAACCACTCATAAGATACTTTTGCAGGTCATCACAGTTGAACCTTAACCTTATTATTCTTAGTAACTTTATAACATGAACAATCCTTCATCCTTCACTGCCCATACCCTTTTCGAGGTATGTATTTATGAAGACATTGAAAAATGTTACTGTAATTTAGGTTGGTAGGGTCCTCCTGAGGTCACCTCATTCAACTGCCTACTCAAAGCAGGTTTAATTAGACTGGATTGCTCACGGTAACATCCAATGGAGTCTTGAATACCTACAAGGATGGAGATACCACAACCTCTCCAGGCAATCTGTGCCAGTATTTAACCAACTTTACAGCAATTTTATTTTTCCTTTGTACGTAAAAACTTCGTAAGGTTCAACTTCTGTCCATAGCGTCTTGACCTATTACCATGCACCCCTGAGAAGAGTCCAGTTCCATTACCTCTGTATCCTCTGATCAGGTAGCTGTAAACAACAGCAAAGTCTTCCCTGAGCCTTCTTTTCTCTGAGCTGAAGTCTCCCCTGGTATGTCATGTGATCCAGCATCTTGACCACGTGGGTGGCCCTCTGCCAATCCATGTCCTTCTTGTTCTGAGAAGACCAAAAGTGAGTGCAGCCTCCCAGATGTGGTCTTACAAGTGCCAAATAAATGTGAAGTTTTATTTTCCTGGACCTGTTGATACTCACACCAATACAATCCAGAATACATTTGGCCTTCTTTGTTGCAAGGATGCACTGTTGACTCATGTTCAGCTTGTCCACCAGAACCCTAGATCCTTTTCTGGAAAGCTACCTCCTTGAGTCTACCACCAGCCTGCATCATGACAAGAGGTTATTCCGTTTGTAAACATTTGCTTTTGTTAAACTCCATGAGGCTCCCATCAACTTATTTGTCCAGCCTACTGAGGTCTATCTGAATCGCAGCTCTGCCCTCCAACATACTGATTGCTGTCCACCATTTGGTGTCAACAATGGACCCTTTTGATACCAATGCATCTATAGAAATCTTTTTTACTGCCCTCCACCTCCCTTGCTAATTTGAACTACAGCTGAACTTCAGTGGCACCATTCCTACATTGCAAGAAACGCATCTGTGTTCCTCCCAAGCAGCCTGTTCCTAATTCCACCTTCTTTTTATGTTTGAGCTCAGTCAGGAATTCCATGTTTATCCATTCTGGTCCTCTGTCATACTTGTGCAACTTTCAATGCATTAAAATGGATGGTTCTTGTGCTCTGAGGATGTTGTCCTTGAAGATTAGCCAGGTGTCCTGGGTCTTTTGCCTTCTGGGACAGTTTCCCGCAAGATTCTAACAAACAGGCCCCTGAAGGGGCCAAAATCTGCTCTTTTTATGTCCAGGGTTGCAATTCTGCTGTTTTGTCTTGCTCACTAGTCTCAGGATCTTAAATTCCACAGTCTTGTGGTTGCAGCCTAGGTTGCCATTTCACCTTCACATCTTCAATGATTTCTTCCTTTTTGTGGTTAGCAGGTCCAACAAAGCATCTCCCCATGTCAGTTCACTGATTTCCTGCATCAATAAGTTGTCTTCAATACACTCCAAAATCTTCTGGGATTGCTTGCTCCCAGTCATATTGCGCTTCCAGCAGATATTATGGTAGTTAGAGGTCACTTAGGAGTATTAAAGTCTGTGACTGTGAGGCTTTCTCCAGCTATCCAAAGTAGGCTTCATCTTCCTTCTTTTCTTGATCAGGATGCCTGTTGCAGATATTTACTATAATAGCAACTGTGCTGGTCTGTTCTCGAAGCCTCATCCACCTCTCATCAACTGCTTCATCCCAAACCAAAGCTACATGCAATCAGGTCTCTCTTTTGTATAAAGTGCAGACATTCCTCCATACATACCTACGTTATCTTTCACAAGTAGTCGGTATCCCATCATTGCAATGCTCCAGTCATGAGTTCTCCTACCATGTCTCTTTGGTCCCATTGAAGTGATAACTCTGCAGTTGTACCCAAACTTCTCATTCCTCATGTGTATTTCCCCTAGGTTGTACAGGTATTTGAGATGGGCCAAATTGTGCTGCTTTTCCACACCAACAATGAATACAGTGGGCTAATCAACTCTCTTGAACAGTGGGCTACACTGTGTTTGATGCACCCCAGGATGTGATTTACCTCTTGACTGTTTCATTTTTTTCAGATAAAACCCATTCCTGCTCAGTAACCATTCTTCCTCAAAGAAGATCCCACAGTCACAAAAAAACCAAAGCCCTGCCTGCAACACCAACCACATAGCCAGATGTTGATCAGTTGGATCAGTCCATCGTTGCTTGAACCTTTCCTGCCTCAGAGGGAGGTTTAAAGAGAACACCACCTGGGCCCACATCTTTTCAGCCTAGAGCTCTGTTGATACTCTTGATATGCTCCAGATTACCCATGGCAATATGATCAGTGCCTGTGATAAGCAAGAGGTCCCAAAGGCTGACAAGCCTTGCAGAAATACTACAAGAGGCGTCACAGAACTTGGCCTTAACCAACAAATCTCCCCAGACTTCAGATCTGGTAGCAGATTGGTACTTCTATACCCTCTACAAGAGGAAGCCTATGTTAACTACTGCTCACCTTTTCTGTTTCATGACATGAGGTTTGTCAGCATTAGCTGGTTCTGATGCATCCCCTGACATCTTTTTTTGTCTGCAGCAGTGGTCAGGGCACTTAACATATTCTGTAGTTGCAGATTTGCATATAGAGCAGGAACATTCTTCCTGCTGCCAGAAATCACAAGCTTCCAGCCTTCCCCACCTTGACAGCTACCTTGCACTACCTGTGTGGCGAAGGTCTCCAGCTGTCTGCCTTTTCTTCCATTTTCTTCCTTCTTTGCTTGCTTGCTTGCTTAATTTGTGGCTCTGTGTCTTGCCCCTGCAAACTTTCTGTAAGGACTTTGTAAATCTCCTCTTCAGTTTCCTTCGTGGTGCATAGCCTGCTCATGTCTTCAGCACCTTCACTGGGCAGCTTAGCATCTCAAGTGTAGTGCAGCTCTTATCAGAGAGGCTGTTGCTGACCCTCCACCCCAGGAAAAAGCCCCAGGCCCTCTGTATCACCCCAGACCAGGACAGTAGCCACCTTCCCCTGCAGCTCCAACTGGACTGAGGTCCACGCCATGCCCTGGGCACTATCCCCCGTGGGCGCTGGAGCTTCCTGGGGAAGACTCACGCAGCAAAGGTGAGTGGTAATGGCTCAAACTCTGCCAACAGCTGAACTCACCAGGCACAGCCACAATTATTATTCCATTACTGTTGATTTCCTTAAAAGCCTCTGGTGAGGGACTTGGTCAACAGCTTTTGGGAGAACATCTTTATCTACATGCTCTTTGAAGAGACTTCTATCAAGTTGGTAAAATGAAACTTCAATTTAAAAAAGCCAAATTGACTAATCTCGTGTAGATGGATTTTTATTGAGCTATCCACTTATTCTATTCTGTTTTATAGTTTCCATGGGCTGGAGAGAAATCAGGATTACAGGCTTTACATTCCCAGATCATAGCAGAGGCTTTTTTTAAACACTGGCATCACATTTCCTATTCCCAGTCCTCAGGTACCAAGGCTATCTTGGCTAACAGATTACATGTGATTGCTGCTATTTCAAATATGTTATCTTTTAATTCTTTTAGATCTCTTAGGTAAATATTATCTGGTGCTGGCAGTTTATAACTATGCTCTGAAAATACCTCTTTTTCTCCAAAGCCAACTTTAATGTCTAACTGAGATATGAACAGATAATCCACCCTAGAATTTTTATCACATTTTCCTATCTAATGTAAATATAAAATATTGCTACATGCAGACTATGATTTCAGCTGTGTAGTTACATTTGCATTTTCAAAGTTCTCTAGAAATGGCCCCTGTCATTAACATAGATGCATGATTTAATGAATGTAACTTAAGGAGCAATGAGAAATTTCAACAGTAATATGCACACTATCACTTTTGTAGAGATCACCTTTTACCACTTACTATAGTAAAAATACTGAAATTCAGAAATAGACCTCAAAATGTACAGAGAAAGTATGCATGTTTGAGTAAAAGGGGTGAAATAGAGGGGTTTTTTCTTTGTTTTTGCTTTTGTTTGTTTGTTTGTTTTGTGTTTTTTTGTGTTTTTTTTTTTTTTAAGAAGGTGTCTGACTTGTAACTATAGCTTGTAATTATTTATTTATTGAATTTTACAACAATATTCTTCAGTAATAGAAATGTTCTATGATATATCCAACCATGAAGATTCTGTGATTAACAGTCTGTGTTAAATGAACACAGTATAAACACATCAAATAAGGAAAAGAACTACTGATAACCTGTCATAAGGAAACAGGTTTAAACGGAATTCTCAAGAAACACAGTCTAGCTCTAGTTTTGTTGTCCAGGTAATACTTTCTATTTAATATGGAGCAGTTGATTCTGGCATAGACAGAAAAAGTGCCTGTTGCTGACATTTTAAGGACAGTATCAAGGTATAGTGAAGATATGCAGGGGAAAAATTAGAAGGGCAAAAGCCCAAGCAGAACTTAACTTGGCTACCACAGTTAAAGAAAACAAGAAGAGTTTTTTTCAGCATATCAATAAATAAAGGTAGGCTAGGGAAAATGTAGGCCCACTGATGAATGAGGTGGGTGCCCTGGTGGTGGAAGACACAGAGAAGGATGAGCTGCTGAATGCCTTCTTTGCTTTGGTTTTCACTGCCAAAGCTGCCCCTCATGAATCCCAGACCCTGGAGACAAGGGGAAAGTCTGGAGAGAGGAAGACTTTCCCTCTGCTGGGGAGGATTGGGTTAGAGACCACTTGGCCAAACTAGACATCCAGAAGTCCATGGGCACTGATGGGATGCACCCATGAGAGCTGAGAGGACTGGCAGATGTTATTGCTGAGCCACTCTCCATCATTTATGAGAGGTCTTGGAGAAGAGAAGTGCCTGAGGACTGGAGGAAGGCAAATATCACACCAGTCTACAGAAAAGAAGGAGGACCCAGGGAACTACAGGCCAATTAGTCTCACCTCTGTCCCTGGGAAAATAATGCAGCAACTCGTTCTCGATGTCATCTCCAAACACACTGAAGATCAAGAAGCTATCAACACAGATTTACCAAGAGTAAATCATGCTTAACCAATCTAATAGCCTTCTATGACGTTATAACTGGATGGCTGGATGAGGGGAGAGCAGCAGATGTCATGTACCTTGACTTCAGCAAGGCTTTTGACACTGTCTCCCATAACATCCTCATTAGAAAAGTGAGGAAGTATGGGCTAGATGAGGGGGCATCTCATGCGTGACAGAACTCAGAGGGTTGTCATTAATGGAGCAGGGTCAAGTTGGAGGCCTGTAACCAACGGTGTCCCCCAGGAGTCAATACTCGGCCCAGTCCTGTTCAACATATTCATCAATAACCTAGACGAGGGGACAGAGTGTGTCCTCAGCAAGTTCGCTGATGACACCAAACTGGGAGGGCTGGCCAACACTCCAGAGGGCTGTGCCACCATCCAGCATGGCCTGGGCATGCTGGAGAGCTGGGAAGAGAAGAACCTAATGAGGTTCAACAAGGGCAAATGTAGGGTCCTGCACCTGGGGAGGAAGAACCCCAGGCACCAGTATAGGTTAGGGGTGGATCTTTTGGAAACCACTACTGAGGAGAAGGACTTGGGAGTCCTAGTGGATGGCAGGATCTCCATGAGCCAGCAATGTGCCCTTGTTGCCAAGAGGGCCAATGGAATCCTGGGCTGCATAGGAGAAGTGTGGCCAGCAGGTCGAGGGAGGTTATTCTCCCCCTCTGCTCTGCACTGGTGAGGCCACAACTGGAGTACTGCATCCAGTTCTGGGCTCCCCAGAGAGCCCAGGAGAGACAGGAGAGAGTCCAACGTAGGGCAATCAAGATGATTAAGGGATTGGAGCATCTCCCTTATGAAGAAAGGCTGAGAGAGCTGGGGCTCTTTAGCCTGGAGAAGAGAAGGCTGAGGGGAGACCTTATCAATGCTTACAAGTATCTAAAGGGTGGGTTGAAGGATAATGGAACTGGACTATTTTCAGTGGTTTCCAGCAATAGGACGAGGGGCAATGGGCACAAGTTGGAACATAGGAAGTTCCATTCAAATACAAGGAAAAAACAAAAAAGTCAAAGAAGTGGCAGAAACTCCACTGATGAACAGAACAGGTAGAACATTGTACACTGTAATTTAATTCTCTTCCTAATGCTTGGGTGTTTGCTGTATGGAAATGTTTATAATAATCCCATTTTAAATAACCAAATAAGAACTACTAAAGGAGCACATCAAAACAATATTTGGATGCTCCTTGGAGAACTGTGATCATGTGACTCTATAAAGCTTCAATCAGATCTGTTTGGGATAATTTGTAGCTGTCCAATGCTGTAATAATAGTAATGTTTTCTTAACTAAGCTTTATTACTGGCTATATAGAAGATAGGAGAACTCAAGATGAGTCTTAATTTCCTCTCCTTTGTACTTGTATGAGAATCAAGATGCATGTTATAAATCTTCTCTTTGTGATGTGTAAATATCTTGCATGATCTGTACTATCTAATGTCTTTACCTAGGAGTAAGATCAAAAGGAAAGACAAATGGAAAAGAGAATGACTAGGAGGAAATTGGTCAGTATTTTATGTGCATATGACAAGCAATAATATAGTCTTTACCTTTAAATAAATTAGCATTTGAAACAAGAAAATCATAGTTAATTTTAAGTAATTTAAACAGCAGATTCAAAAATGACTGCTCAACAGCTTCTCTCTTGAGTATGTTAATCAGTAAGAAACAAGAGTCATGCTTGTTCTAGCATAATAAATATTTTTGTGTGTATGTTAATGTGCGGAGGATAAGCTTCAGATGCAGAAGTACAAAGTATCTTCCCTCCCACCCCAAATACTTACTTTTTCATCAGATGAAAAAAACAACGTGACTCAACATTTTCCAAAGGTTGGAGAGGTTCTTTGAACACTTAACTTCTGGTTTTAGGATAAAAATGGGCAATGGAATTTCATACGAGCAATCACTCTGTGCTACCAGTTTGCTCTGAATGAAAGCAATGTTTCCTTTTGTTTTGTGAAATAAAAAGCTTAAGCAAAATCTAGCTAAGGGCTTTGGGTTGAAATTTTCAAGTAGGAAAAAAAAAAAAGTCTTCTGGGAGCCTTGGGGAATATGACTTTGTTCAAAGAGAGGACTGAAGACGAGCAAGAGATCAGGGTGAGTGAGCTAGAAAGTTTCAGGATAAGAAATTATGTTCTTTGGTGCTGAAAGTATAGAACAGGAATCCTATATTATGGAGGTGTCTTCTTGGCTATATGGTGTACTGTCATTTTAATTTTTTTAAGATTTTTACATGCAGTAAGAAACTGAATTAAATCAATATGGCAGCCTTTATTCTGTTTGACTTTGCAACTGTAACATTTAAATAAGGTTTCTAATGTATATTGTTATATACAATACTGGCTATAAGAACAGGTGAAGTACCTGATTGCTAACTCCAGAGAAGAGCAAGGTAGTGAAAATGCTAATTTGTAAATGTGAAATACTTATTAAAGTCTGCACTAGAGCCAGTCTTGAAAGAACTGATGAATTGGCAAGAATGATGCATTGACTTCTTTTAGCATTTGCCCAAGGGGCTTGGAAATTTGCCAGAAAAAAAACAAGTATTAATTTCTATATAAAAAATAGCCTGAAAATGTCTTTTCTTATGTGTATTGCAACAGAAGGTGCTCTGCAAAAATATTAGAAAACACACGCTCCACTTGAAGCTGTTGACATAAATTATATGGGAGTCCGGAACTGGCTGTCATTTTTCACTGGAACTTTTTGAAATTAAAGATAACTGTTTCCAAAATGTACTTTTCTGGTTAGAGATCTCAGGTTTTGTCTTCTGGTTTTTATGTTAAAACACCACTTGATGCAGAACAGCTCTTATTCTATAGAAGGCCAAAGCCAGTGGTTGGAGGCCATTGTAAAGGAATAAAAAGTCTCTCCAATTCAGTATATTTTGTTCTGCAGAATGATATGCTGCATATTGATCGAGGTGCCCTTGGTAAGTGTGTATTGTGTCTGAGATTAGACTATTGGAATTCAATCCTTGTTCCACCCACAGATTAATTTTATTTTAAATTGGCCTCATCTCACTCATAAAAGTTACTCTTTTAATGGGCTGAGCCTATCCATTACAAGTATAACATTTATTACAGAGTATTAAGTGGATTTAAAGTATAATTAAGTTTAAGTGAATTTGATATTTAAGATAACTTTAAATTTAAATTACATTTTACAAATAGCATGATTTTCCATCATTGATTTCAGCAGTAGAAAACATCCCATTTTCAAGTTTTTTTTTACTTTAGTTTAGTCCTAATATCACACTAGGCTCCAGAGCGCTCTGTTTCATCTCCTTGCTTAGTGAAACCACTGGAGTTGCATCAAAATTGAATACGATCCAGAAAATGTAATGGAAAAATCATTGCATGCTAATAAACTCGTAGTACGGTAATAGTTGTGTGAGACAGAGGCATCATCATTGTCTCTGAAGGAATGTTCAGCATTGCATGTTCGTAAGCACAAACTAAAGCATGGTAAGCTGTAATAAAGCATGCTTGGTTAAAATACTCACAGTAGAAACTTCAATCAGTCAGCTCTTATCTCTCCTGAGAGTTAGTTCTTTTCCAGACAGCATGACTGTTTGTGTATACAAAATGTTTTCTGAAGTGGTGATTGTGATATGCAGGATGGTTGCTGTAATTGCCTCGTTGTTCAACCTATGTCACAAAATTATGCTAATCATGCACCACAGGTGCTTCTGTGCGTATCATGTAGCACAACACATTGGCGCTTCTTTCTTTCCTTTGACATATGATGTCGAATATATTTCTGTGCTGGCACTATTAGAACTGCTCAGGTAGGGGACTAGCAATATATTGCACAAAGGCAGACTGATGAAACATTTTTGTTTAATGCAAAAGTCATTTGGAATAACATGGTGACTGGAAGATACTGCTGAAACGATAATATGTTTGTTTGGGTTTAGGGCCAGGATAGTGATTTGGTGATGTTGTTTCACATTAGTTTGTTCCTGTATTGACTCCCCTCTGGTTTTCTCAGAAAAGGAAGGTATATAGATAATAGCTGACTGTGCTCCGGGAACTCTTAGTTGCCACAACAGTGCCTAGGGAAATATTATTGGATGCTGTAAATTTGAAGACTTTTAGCTGCTCAAGTTGATGCTGTGCTGAGATGCCTTCACGTAGCCTCAGAATTTATGGGAACATAAAGCTACCTTATACCCATTTATTTTCTTAGCTCTGCCAAGTGGAATAAGTCACTCTTGCTTTTCTGGTCCCGTCCCGTCCCGTCCCCCCCCCCATCATTCTCTGTATCATGGCACAGTAGAATGTACACTATATAGGCTACAAAGAAATAGAACATTGCAAAGAAGTGCTGTCTGTTGTCTTCCTCAGTTATAGAGGGGAATAACCTGGAATATTTGACAACGGCCTGTATTATTCATACTATCTTCCTGCTGGAGACAAGTTCCGAAGAGAAAGATCTAGGCGTCCTGGTAGACAGCAAAATGACAATGAGCAAGCAGTGTGCACTTGTGGCCAGAAAGGCCAACGGAATTCTGGGCTGCATAGGGAAGAGTGTGGCTAGTAGGCCGAGGGAAGTCATTCTTCCCCTCTACTCTGCACTGGTGAGGCCACAACTGGAGTACTGCATCCAGTTCTGGTCTCCCCAATTCAAGAGGGACAGGGAACTACTGGAAAGAGTCCAGTGAAGAGCAACGAAGATGATAAGGGATTGGAGCATCTCCCTTATGAAGAAAGGCTGAGAGAGCTGGGGCTCTTTAGCCTGGAGAAGAGAAGGCTGAGGGGAGACCTTATCAATGCTTACAAGTATCTAAAGGGTGGGTTGAAGGGTGATGGAACTGGACTCTTTTCAGTGGTTTCCAGCAATAGGACGAGGGGCAATGGGCACAAGTTGGAACATAGGAGGTTCCACTCAAATACAAGGAAAAACTTCTTCATGGTGAGGGTGACAGAGCCCTGGAACAGGCTGCCCAGGGAGGTTGTGGAGTCCCCTTCTTTGGAGATTTTCAAGACCTGCCTGGAGGCTCTGGGCAATCCTGCTTCAGCAGGGGAGTTGGACTAGGTGATCTCTATGGTCCCTTCCAACTCTAAAAATTCAGTGAAATTCAGTGAAATTCCTGTGCATTTAGTTTGGAAGTTCTGGTCTTTTGTACTTAAGGGTTTACTATATGTCCTTTGTGGACCACGGGGAAAGATTAGGTACCTTCTGGATTTAATTACTCCTGCATTGTCACAGCTTCAGAAAACTACTCACATTTGCTCAGAACAGACTCAGCTCAATATAAGTGGGCACAGCTGTACAACTGTGTGGCCATGCTTAGGTCAGGTGATGTTTGAACGCTGGAACAGCAAGTGCTTAAGAACTATAAGGCCTTCACCCCCAACTTTTGCCAGTAAGGTTGTATTTGACCCCTCCCTGTCTTACATTTCTAAGCAAAAGCAGAGAAGAATTCTCCTGCACTAGGTTCAGCACCTCATTTTGTGACACAGAATCCTGTTTTTTTAAGATGAAGACTTCAGGTTAGGTGTACACCCTCTGCTCTTGAACCTTTTATTTCTGCTGGTCCGTATAGATCCAACCAGGTATAAAAAGTTGTCTATTTAAACTACTGAAATCCAATAATACTTTTAGTAATTCTTCCTGCAGAACAAATGTATGTTAGGCAATACTGATAAAGGAAATATATCTTTCTATGAGTTGCTTCGCTAACTTACTGGTAGTCATCTCTCAACTGCAACTGAGAGTTCTGCCAACATTCCACCTCACTTTAATCTCTGATCTATCAGCCACCACATTTTTGCTACTACCTACAGACTCCTTACCAGAAAATAAAAAAAAATTGTTTTTCTGTTCCACCCCCATGGAAATCTTGATTTTGCGATTTAAAATCCTTTTTCTGTGTATCTGCTCTGGACCCATCTGCTATGATATTTTAAATTCTGAAATAAAAATAATTAAGGTGCGCATGCATCATTTAATGTGTTAATGTACTAGGGTTTGTAACCTTTGGATTAGATAACTACTTGTATCATACAAATTACAACAAAATATAACTTCATGTGGATTAATTAATTTTGCTTTATAAAGAATTAATAGTACTGTTTAAGGAAGTATTAACAATTCAGCTTATTAACTTTCTTTTGAAGAGTAGAAATGCATTAAGGTGCATTTATACTTAAAAAGCTGGACTACTTTAAGCAAATGTACATGTACAGAATTCCTGTTTAAGTCTTTCAATCACTCAGTAAATATAATTTCTGCAACATGGTTTCATTTCTGTAACACTCTTACTTTTGTGTGCATGCTCTGTGGTTTTCTGTCCAACACAAGGATAAAACAAAGGCCCCTTCTCCTATAATCAAGTTGTTAATGGGTTTGCAGTTATAATCAACAGCCATCAATAAAACAAATGTGTTTAAGTCTCTTTTTTGCCCTTTTATGCCTCAACTCCCTGCTATCCCTCACTTCTACCTGAAATCAATGATACATTTTCCATTGATTTGCTATAGCAGGGAAATGATCTAGCTGCCTGTTAATAAAGTGTGTCATACTGAAACCAAGTGGGGTGAATGAATTGGTTAAAGAGACAGTATCCAAAAAATCTATTTATTTTTCTGTAAGATTTTAAACACAAAAATAATTATATTGTCATACTTCTATGCCTGTCTTACATTTTAATTAAAATTTTAATTATTTTTTCCATATTGCTGAATTAAGTAATAACACTTTTTTGGGGAAAAAATTGATATTACTGTTCTTATCTGGAGTCTGATTTGAGCTCACTGAAGTTAGTTAAGTTCTTCCCATTGGCTTGAAGAGGGTGATAATTTCAAAATATCATTCTTGATTTGCCTAAATTAAGGCAGTTCCAGCTTAACGCTCAGTGGAAGCCACAGTGCATCTAATTGTCTTCAGTCAGGTGAGCTTAAAATTGGAAGACAATAACACTATTAAGTAGCATCTTCATTAAAAGATGTCATTGTTTGGCTTACAGAGAAACAATTGAGGTTAGGTTTGCATGCATATTTCTTAACTTCATATTTTTAAGCTGAATTAAGTACTATTATCTTCATTGAATGAGAAGGGAATAATTGCGTGGATAAAGTGGTTGAATGCAATGTGCAGTGAATAAAATATTGCATTGCTTGACATAAATATTGCAATGCTTAATTGAGTTAATTTCTCACTTTTATCAATAAAAAGAACTTCCAAATTCATAGTCTACAATACCACAATTACTTTTCAATAATTTGTTTACATTCTTTAAAAAAAAAAAGTTAAAAACAGCCCTGAAAAAGTGTAGTGGTTATACAAATTATTTTACATTCTGTCTATTGAAAGTGCACATTTCCTTTTTTAGTAAAACATATTTTATCACTTACTCTGCTGGCAATGAAGATTTGTTTGTCCTTGTAGCGTAATGATCTTGAATGCTTACTTAATGGTAGGTAGACTTCCCTTGGGAATATATATCTATTATTGCATGACCACTTCTTAGTCTCTGCCCATAGTCAATACAATACTGAAATTGTGTCTTAGTATGGATCATTTACTATATTTACAATCTTTATGGACCCGGGATTTTTTTTCTCCCTGTCATTGCTCTACCAAACTTTCCCCTACACCTCTGCAAAAGAATAAAAAAGAGGGCAAGAAAAGACAGTTTTGGGGGTTTTTACATGTGAAAAATAATTTTTTTAAAAAAGTACATTTATTTTTAATGGATTTCATTTCTGTTTGTATATAAATTCAAAAGTTTGACTACTTTCAATTAATTCCTAATAATATTTTGAGCAAAACTTAAAGGTTTGAATTTTTCTCAGATATTTTAATGACGACAGAGTACTCTAATATCACTACTTATTTTATATGTATTATTTTCACTGTCTTTTTTTTGGAGCTAATATAGTTTGGATAAACTTTTATTTGGTCTTCTTATAATAATGACTATAGCTTTGAAACAGAAATTCTGCATCACACTATATCATTTTATTTTAAGTCTTTGGTAACCTTTACAATATGCAAAGGCTGAACTGACATTGCCAAAACCAGTTGTAAATCACCTTTTTACAATAATACCTATCAAATCAAATTGCCCAAGTAGCTCTCTATATAAAACTATGTGCAGAAGAATCAGAATACACTGATACAGTCACTAGTATTCTAATTATCCCCCTGAAATTAAAGAATATTTTAATAAGCCATCTAACTCTTTCCTAAAAATGTGATATTCCTAAGAACAGAGCTTGGTTTGCTGCCTTCTGACCTGGATTCCTGATGAACAAAATATTGAAAAGATCAATTTTAAACATAATTTCAATGCTACCATATAAAGTGGTAAACAGAGGTATAGGTTTATAGAGGTATAGGAACTTATTTCCGTTCCTTTTTCCCATTAATTGTTGTGATAAAGAATTGGGGATTTTTTTACTTGTAAATTAAATATCTTGTCCGTGGGACTGCTTCCTAAAATTACAAACATGAACAAAATGATTAAACTCCGTTTAAAGTAATTCTATAACACTTGTATTACAAAATTAACTATATTATTAAATCTCTTTATGCACAGCATCTCACAGCTTATGCTATGAATTGTACAGAATACAAACAATAGAAAAATACAGAAAAAATATACTTTAGAGGGGATTTATATCATATAACCTAAGATGTCTGAAAATCAAATACTTGAGCTAGCACCTCTCAGCTTCTTCTATAACATATGGAAGAAATGGGAAACAGAAGAATATGTCTGATAGTGGTGGAACATCTGTCTTAAAGAGGTGAATTACCACATTCATATTTCTTTCCATTGTCTACAAACAATGGAAATGAAAGCAGAAAAAGAGAGTTAGGTAACTTAGGATGAATGACAATATTGTTATCCTCTTGTGATGATTTATTTTTTTAGCAAAGTTTGGTAATTTCCGGAGCAAATAAGACAACATAGGCACGAAGCATTAAAGTGAATAACTGGTTGGGGTTGAAGGGATTTGTTGCCATGAGACAGTCTTTACTTACATCCTGTGTCAAATTTTTGTTTATTTATTTATTTTTATTTTTAAAGCCATTTGCTGGCTGAATGAAAGCAAGTTGCCTTAGCGAGAGCTTCTGACTGCTGCTGAAAGGTGAACAGATAGGCACTGTGGTGACTGAATCTAGCTACTGCCTGTCAGAAGTAGGAATTTCTATTTCTTCGATAAAAGCTTGGACTGAAATGAGAGAAAGACAAGGGGAAGAAAATAAAATTAAAAAAAAAAAAAAGAAGCTTGAGAAAGAGAGGAAATTAACTGGTTCTTAAAGAAACTGAATGCAAACTAAGAGATCCAAAGTTAAAATGGACTATGTTTAGTACATCTCTGTTGCCCTTGTGACTCTTGCCGTTGATTTTAAGTTAGTGGGTAATATAGCACATGGAAAGAATTCCATCTTCCTTAATCTGTCTTCATCCTAAAGAAATATAGACACAGCAGAGAGATAGAAAAGAGATGAGGGATTTAACAAAATAATCTGCAGATGACACAAATGGCGAGCATCAGTAAACACACGTAGTACTTTATGTGGTATTGAAGTGTAACTGGGGCCAGAAACTAATGTCTAATTTCTTATCCTTTCCCGAGGGTCTGGTCTACTAGGAATGCTAAAAATACACCTAACAGGCAAAAAAAAAAACCAGATTTTTCCATTACTTACTTTTAAAGATAAAGGGAATTGCCAGTATTATCACAACTTTAAAGGGCTTCTCAGACCAATGAAGCAGAGGTCATCTGTCACAACAACCCCAGGCAACGCTACAGGCTTGGGGAAGAGTGGCTGGAAAGCTGCCCAGCAGAAAAGGACCTGGGGATGTTGGTGGACAGCTGGCTTAACATGAGCCAGCAGTGTGCCCAGGTGGCCAAGAAGGCCAACAGCATCCTGGCTGGTAGGAACAGCGTGGCCAGCAGGAGTAGGGAAGTCATCGTGCCTCTGTACTCGGCACTGGTGGGGCCTCACATTGAGTACTGTGTTCAGTTTTGGGCCCTTCACTGCAGGAAGGACATTGAGCTGCTGGAGTGTGTCCAGAGGAGAGCCACCAAGCTGGGGAGGGGTCTGGAGAACAAGTCCTGTGAGGAGAGGCTGAGGGAACTGGGCATGTTTAGTTTGGAGAAGAGGAGGCTGAGGGGGGACATCATTGCCCTCTACAACTACCTGAAAGGAGGTTGTAGAGAGGTGGGTGTTGGCCTCTTCTCCCAAGGGAATAATGACAGGACCAGAGGAAATGGTCTGAAGTTGTGGCAGGGGAGGTTTAGATTAGATATTAGGAAGAATTACTTTATTGAGAGAGTGGTCAGGCACTGGAAGAGCCTGCCCAGGGAGGTGGTGGAGTCACCATCCCTGGAGGTATTTAAGAAACGTGTAGACATGGCTCTTCAGGGCATGCTCTAGTGCCCAAGATTATTGGTTTGTGGGTGGGTGTGATGTGGTGGGGTGTTGTGTGTGTTGTTGGTTTGGTGGGTTTTTTTGGCCTTTTTGTTGTTTGTTTGGGGTTTTATTGTTTTGTTTTGTTTTTTTTTTTTTTTTGTGGTTGGACTTGATGATCTCAGAGGTCCCTTCCAACCATGATCATTCTGTGAGTTGATTTTTTTCCTCTGCCTGATGAGGTTCAAAACCACCTGTCTCATCAATTAATAGATCTAAGAAAGTATTGTAGTTGGGACTGAGAGATCTCTGACGATACTGTTTAAGGTGTCTTACTGTCCCACAAGTAACAGTAGTATAAAATGACTGAATGAGCGAAAGAAAGCATCTTTTTCAATCCTAATGTTTGTACCTAGAAACAGGACAGGGCTTAGTCCCTGTCCCAATTTCATTGTCATTTGTTTTAGATGAAAGATCCTTTTGATAATATAATGACTCTAAAATCTATTCAAAACACCTAACTGTTAGTGAGATTTTGGCATATATATCTACGTCCATTTATATATGCAGTGTAATGAAAATGAAGGGAAGATAATGAATTTTGAAAAGGAAAGTAAAGCATTCTTCGAAGTTTACAGTTAGCTCAGTATTTTTAGTGGTCCAAATAGCATATTTGGTTATGCCTAAGATACAACTTTAGAAATGAAGCAAAGAACACCCTGAGCAAGAACCTCTGTCCAACCCTAAACCCAAGCATTGTCCTGATGCTTAGAATTATAATATAAAATGCTTGCAAGTCATTCTTCTTGATGCCTTGATTAATAATTAGTCATTTTAAAAGCTTAAAATAAAATCTTAAATTGTTTCAGTCCTAAAAGGGTATATCACATGTTTTCATACCAAATCAACAACTGACAATTGTCAGAATTTCCTTGTACATCTGCAGCAGTTGGCGCTGACTTCTGGGAGCATAGCATAGGGCTATGCTCATGGAAATAAAAAAAATGAGTTTATAAAAACTGGCACATTTTGTTCCCTTTGTGAAACAGAAAATACTGTGCATGGCATGTGGACAACACTGAAGAGCTTGTATATGAGTAGCTCTATAGAGTAGGTAAGGTATCAATGCAAGGATAATTCCTGGTCCTGGAGTGAGTTGTAGTGAGTCTGATCTAGAGGAGTCTAGTAATGGTTGTTGTGGAAGCAGTCTGTTACCAAATGACCTACAAAAAAGAGATCCTTCTTTAGAGGTTGCAAGGAAAATACAGATGGAGCCAAATAAGCTAAAAATCCATGCAAATCAAAATAAAAATTAGTAGTTATTTAAGCAAAGTGGATTTAATAAAGTTCTGAAGTTCTACTAAATCTAATATTTCAGGGATTTCAGACTACCTCTAATGACAGTGAGGGATCATTAAAGAGAAGGGATTTGTTTCACACACATTTGGTGGTAGACAAACCTAAGGAGAGATTACAGGACTACACAGGTGTATGCTGTAAATGTAGATAAAGTTATTATTGAATGAGTTCGACTGGATTTATTTTTTATTTAATAGTAATATGAACTTGTGAAATATATGTCAAGTGAGATTAATCTTCAACACATTTGACTGCACACATGCTTGAAACTCTGTCATTCTATGATACCTTATTTTTTTCTTCCAAAAATTTCTTAAGAAGAATACTGAGGTGTGAACTGTAGGGGGGGCAATTACACTATGCCACAACTTTATATAATGTTTAGTAGACATGTTTTGCCAGTCATTTCATGAAATCTGTATCTTATCTAAAAAAAAAAAAAAAAAAAAAAAAAAAGAAAAGAGAGAACTGCATGTACACAGCATGAACAAGCATTTCTGCTTTTTATAAATATCTGTGGGCTTAAAGTGAAAATTAGAAAAGATTATCTGTCCTCCTGCTATTATGAGTGTATTCTTATTAAGGACCTTCACAGATGAGTTTCTCAAGTCTATTAAAAATATTTTAAATTACCTTTTGAGGCACACTGATCCATTATGCAAGACACTTCACCACTTGTTCAAAGGGCAACAAACTACAGCATTCTACGTGAGTTTTTCAGGCATAAAAAGAACCTTGCAATGTACAATGTCCTCATGTAATTCACAGATTTTCAATATGAACTACTGCTTTATGATTTCAAAATATTCACTTTAAAAAAAATGGAATAGAACCCAAAAATTGGTACATACAGTTTGGATCTGTGTGAGGCATTTAGTGAGGGTGAGAAACAAACACACTCAATTTCCCTCTAAATGAGGATTTAGATCTAATCTAGGATTTAGAGAAATCCTAAAAAGAATGAAAATAGAACCTTCCTTCCTCCTGCACTGACTTTGCTGAAGGGAACCACTGCTTGATGAATCAGCATATATGTATTTTTCTTGAGTTGATAATTTTTCTCCTTGTGATAAGTTCTGCACACTCTAAGTTAGCTAGATTCTTCAGCATAATCAGGAAGGTTTTCACCTGCATGGACAACCTTCATTCCCTGTTCCTGCTTCACCTGATCCTGAGCAAAACAACTGCATTATTAACTATTTAGCAAGCAAATAATGCCTGGCCTCTACAAGACTGTCTTAAAGTTTAGTTTTTCTAGCATCAAATGGCTAAAGTATGAATTTATCATGTTTATACATTATTGCTTTGTGCAAGCAAAAAGGAGAAAGAAGGAAACAAAATCCCATAACACCTTTCCCTTCTAAGAAAGAAAAAAAGCTCCATATAACTATCACACGGGATTTCTTTTTCCTGAGTCTCAATAGACAGCTAAAACACTTTTCTCCCTGAGATACCAGCACAAGAAATTTTGACAGTAATTTTCTTTGTTTGAATAGATGATTCATAGATTTTAAGATGACAAAAGAATTATTTAGTATAAGCTTCTTATTATTATGTCATGCAAGGTTGAAATGAATGATAGGCAGATTAATAAATACCTTTAAAACCTGAGTGCTTTATTCTATGGAAATCTTATTTTATCAGTAGTTTTCTTTGTCTTGAATGATGTTTATGCATATGAATATATGCACCCATATAAATGATCATACATGCACATAAACATGAGTGCATATTAGAACAAGCATATGCATGAGTCTTGTCTGAGAAGACAATTATATATAAACTGTGTGAAACCGGCAGTGATTTCACTGCCATCTGTTAAGTATTTATATGCTATATCACATTTTTTTTTTTTTTTAATTTTTATGAGATTGTTGTGAAACTAACAGACCCATAGATGTCTTGGTCAACCAATTTCCCTTTTAAAATGTCAGGGAGAACATTAGCTTGCCCAAATTCCCCAGACCCTACACTGCAGTCTGAAATTTATTAAAGAATCAACATCAGTCATCCAGACTGCTCCTTGATCCATAATTTTAATGTTCTTCCCTGCAAGTAAGTCTGATTAGCTTGCATATATATTCTGACTTATCTTACTACAGCTTCTCAGTTTGCACTGTGGTGAAATTCAATGCCCATAGTTTATAATTTTAAAATAGTATCTATACTGGATTTAAAACATTTAACAGCTGTCATTTAACATCATTTTATTTAGTCAAGGGATAGAAAGCGTTTTCTTATAACTTATAGTAGAATATTTCACCTGGCTTTTCTCCAAACACAGAAATATTCTTGTACTGTTTTGACATGCTTCGTTATGACTGATTGATGAATTGGTCATCTGTGTCAACTTCAGGTCATATATCAGTGCTAGAATATTTTTTGTTTCGAATGTAGTGTAGTACTTAGTAGTCTTAATATTTGCCTTAGAAGTTTCATGAATACATTTAGTTTCCTTTAGCAATTCTGTGTATTTCCCAGTTGTCAATGTGTACATGTGGCTGTCAGATTCTCCATTTTTCGATTGGTGATATATGTTGTTGGCAGTTCCTTGTCATTAAGCCAAGTCATATTTTTCTCTGGTCATGTTTTCCCTACAGAAATCTTAGAGAGCAAATATTTGTTCCTATCAATATTTTGATAAGTCTTACCAGGCTTTCACAAAAGCAGAGAATTGGAATCCGTGGGTAACTTGCACATAAAAGGAGCATGCAGAAGAGTTGAACATAAGATCAGTGTTAAAAAATTGTGTGTTTAAAGAAACACTGTAGCATTTTATCTTCTCTGTTCTATTCAGATATTGCTATTTCACATTTCTGTAGTTTCTTTTCAATTGTGATCTTCTGATTATTTCTGTAGAAACAGGAAAGATAAAGCATTATTATTATTATTACACTTAAAACTGTTGTAGTTGTGGAAAGTGTATGCAATCAATAGTAAACTATAAACAAAAATGAATCATGATCTCATAACCAATGATAAATTCTATTTCCTATATAAAAAAATCTGTATATTCCCAAGTAATGGTCTGCATGCAGTTTTCATGAGAGGTTATAAGATTACTTATTCCAGATAGCACTTGACTGGAAGAGTTTCCACTGAAACAGAGAGAAAAAAACATACAGAAGGTTGTTAGTCAGTTGTGATCACACATATTACAATCTTGCTTTCTGTTTGGATTTCCTCATTTGTATGAAAGAAATGAGTTTAAAATGCTATTTTGTGAAACTTATAAAAATACAATCCAGAAAGAAATTCTTTACTGTAAGGGTGATGAGACACTGGAACAGGCTGCCCAGAGAAGGTGTGTATGCCCCATCCCTGGAAGTGTTCAAGACCAGGCTGGATGGGGATTTGAGGAACCTGGTCTAGTGGGAGGTGTCCCTGCCCATGGCAGGGGGGTTGGAACTCAATGATCTTTAAGGTCCAACTCTAACCGTTCTATGATTCTATGATATTGACAGAATTTTTTGGAATTTAAATGCCATGTAATGTCATGAGATTATTCTGTAACCATACATACTTGTATATATAAGGAAATTTAAAGCGAATGTGACAGGTAGACATGAATCATTGATATTAAAGTTATGATTTAATGTAATTGAATGTCTAATATTTCTGATTAGAAGAAAGAAGCAGGAAAGATTTTCTGGGTCCAGTCACGTTAGCCTTTTGTGCACTGAACTTGTTTTGAAATAAAGGGAAGCCTAACATGAGACTTTGAAGAATCATCAGAAGCTCTAGCTGTTAAGAATAGCATACACTTTTATTACTTCTTTATTTGAATGTTTGTCCTATTGATTAGTGATGGATTCCTGCAATTTGGTTAACTGGATTATTTTTAACAAGTGAAAGACTAGGCATATTTGTTATATTATTAGTTCAATAGCAAGAGACCATTATATAATGCAAGAATTAGGTGGTTATTGTTCTTTCTGTTTGAAATCATAGTTGTCCCATAAGTGATGGAGAACAAAGAAGTTTAAAGTAGATTAGCAAACAGAATGGGAAATGGACAGGGCAAGTAGAGAATTCAAAATATTTCTGGAATATTGCCAAATCCATTTTAGACAACGTGAAGCACATTAGCAGTGAGGAAAAAAAAGCACAGAAATTGCAGTGGGTATAAAACAAAGAAGCAATAGATTTTAATGTAATTTCTTGTAAATGAAGTCTTATGTTCTGCACAGTGATGTCTTCCATTGGGATTGATGTGGCTTCCTTAGCATAAAGCTTTCAGTGTCAACTGAGACTTTCTGCTGGCTTCCAACTTTTTCTGCAATAGGTTGCAAGTCTCCTGTGACATAGCTTCCAGCTCAAGGTGTATGTCTTGGAAACCCTGGGACTGGGACCTCTTAAATAGTACTAGACACTTAGTTTGGATGGCTGAGCCCAAAATACTGGACTCAACAACACTACTGGTTTACACCTTTTAAGATATTTTTACGAAAGATTTTATTCAAGCAAGATTAAAAAAATGATCAAGGACATGAACCATCCTGTTATATAGAAGCAATACTGATGGAGGCAATTCAGAAGGCAATAGTGACCTGCAAAAAAAATGAATTGTATAAATCATTAACCAATTTTAGCTGCAAAGGTCAGTCTAGATCAGAGTAAGTATAGCACTGAAAGGCTAGCCAAAGAGGGCAAGACAAAGAAGTATGCTATATTGTCCGTACAAGTATCTGGAAATAAATTAATTCCATTCAAAAGGAATGGGCTTTCTAAGGTGAATTGGAAGGACTGGATTTTATTTCTTAGCTTATTTTCATAAGAATACAGAAGAGAATATACAGAAAGTCAACAAAATTAAATGAAAATTTTGAAAGAAATGAAAATTTTTATTCTAGTTAGTGAAAACTAAGGTAGTCATTAGTTCTGTATGTGCACCTGTGCGAAACCACAGAAAATTTTGAAAGCTGAATGCTGAAAAATTAAGTCTTAAACACTGTGTTTTAGCAAAAATTGTATTATCTTTCTCCTACTCTTTTATATAGGTATGTGGAATAAGGTTTTGTTTTAAAAGATTTAATTCCGTGCTTCCAATATCTGGCACAGTCTACTCATTGTTGTCATTTGTTCTTTTGAGGTAAAGCTGATGAAGTATATGGGCTGGAAGAACAGAACAGTCAGTCCTTAAAGGTGTGGATCAGTGGCATGAAGTCTACTTGAAGCAAAAAAATGGTGGTGTACACTAGGGGTCAATACTGGATCCAGTCCTGCTCACCAACTTCATTAATGGTCTGGATGATGGGGCAGTGTACCGTGAGCAAGTTTGCTGATGACACAAAATTGGGAAGCATGGGTGATACACTTGAGGTTTTTGCTGCTTTCTAGAAGCACCTCTGGAGAAATGGGCAAGCAGGAACCTTGTTCAACAAGGGAAGTGCAAAGTCCTGTGCCTTGGGAGGAATAACCCTGGAAAGCAGCTGGGCGGAAAAGGACCTGGCAGTCCTGGTGGACACCAAGTTGAACATGAGCCTGCAATGTGCCTTTGTGGCAAAGAAGGCTAACAATATCCTGGGCTGCATTAGGACACATTAGGAAGAGTGTTACCAACAGGTCCCATGAGGTGATCCTTCCCCTCTACTCAGCACTGCTGAGGCCACACCTGGAGTACTGTGTCCAGTTCTGGGGTCTCCAGTACAAACAAGACATGGACATACTGGAGACAGTCCAGCAAAGGGCCACAAAAATGATGATGAAGGGACTGGAGCATCTCTTGTATGAGGAAAGGCTGAGAGAGCTGGGACTGTTCAGCCTGGAGAAGGCCTGGGAAGGACCTCATCAATGTATAGACATATTTGAAGGGAGGGTGCAAAGAGGAAGCCAGGCTCCTTTCATTGGCACTCAGTGACAGGACCAGAGGCAATAGTGACACACTGAAACAGAGGAGGTTCCCTGTGAACATTAGGAAGTGTTTTTTAACCGTAAGGGTGACTGAGCACTAGAATAGGTTGCCCAAGGAGAGTGCGGAGTCTCCATCCTTCGAGATATCAAAAATCTGTCTGGACATGGTCCTTTGCAACCTGCTATAAGTGGCCCTGCTTGAGCTGGGCGGGTGGACCAGCTGACCTCCAGAAACCTCTTCCAACCTCAACCATGCTGCGATTCTATGAAAATGATGACATTCAGCATTATGACTTGAAACTCTGATAGTCTGATTATAACTTGCTTTCAGTTTATTCAACTGCAAGACCTATTCAATATCTATTCCATAGTGATACTTGCTTGTCACTGAAACTTGAGACCTTTCCTTCCTACAAGTAGAGTGTTCTACTCTGTTATAAAGTGTACTTTCTTTATTCCAGCATTGCTTGTATCTTAATAATGGTGTGTGGACTTTTTTTCATGACACTTTCTAGTATGGTATTCACCAACATCTTTCATGACTTGCATGATTTTTATCCAATTCCATAATCTGAGAAAGAATGACATGTTTAGTAAAATATGATTGCCAGAGGCTTCAAAGTCCACAGCCATTGTGCTTCTATTCCAGTTAGGTGCTTCAGAAAACAACATATTCTTCCCTATAATCGTGGAAGGGCAGTTTGGCCAAGACACTAAAACATACTTTTTCCTTGAAGTATGCATTATATTCTTTACACTCTTTCTAGTGCAATTTTCAATAGTTTAGATAAATGGAAAAAGATATTTTAAGTCAAAGCAATTAAAATGTTTTTTATATACAAACCTAGAATTTTTTTTTTTTGCCTTGTAAGTATATTTTGCTGAATCCATAGTTTCTGCAACCGTACCCATAAAATCCAACAGCAGTCATAACAGCACAAATACTACAGAGGGCCGCTCCAGAAATAAAGCCTCTTCTGTGATACTTATGCCCAACCAGTACCATAGGTAAATTCTACTCAGTGTTTTTTGCCCTTATTCCCTGGAGCTCCCAGCCCTAGTTCCATCACTTTTCCAGCCATAGTTCATCTTCTTGTGTCAGGGCCAGTTCGACTTGCAGTTCTAACCACTGACAAGAACAATTTATTTGGTGAAGTGGACCATAACATCTATGCAATGTTGTTCCGAGATCTCTGAGCTAGAAAGCAAGGAATAGCTAGAAATTATGTGAGTACATGTATGTGTCCCCATCCCAAACACATGCTTTAGGTCAGAGAGGGAGAAAAAGTTTCTACCACCTAGGAGTCAGATCATTTGCCTAGCCAACAAGGAAATCAACTATGTCTTCCTTTTCCAGATGAGGCAGGGAACACTGAACAGAAAGGAAAGAGAGCTCAATGACTTTGGGACTGGGATATTTTTCTGGAGATGGAAAATGCTGTTTTTTGATTCAAATAAAACAGGCCATATCAAACAGGGATTTTGAGAAAAAAAAATATTCTTTTTCTTGTGGTTTGGGAGGGGAATCCTGGGCTGATGCTGCAACTCTTAAATTTTATATCATTGGACCCTAAGCAAAATATATATCCTGTGGATACTCACCCACCTCAGAATAAGCTCTGTTATGCAGCACAGAGACAGAAGTGCCTCAAACTACCTAGAGCAGAATACGTGAGCTGACAGTGCTGTGGTTTCAGTCTGGTCTTTCTCACAGCCTGGGGAACCATATTTATAGGCTGAAAGTCTGCCCTGAAGATAACACTTATTCTGTCTTTCAAGTCAAGAAAGCAAAATGGTCCTTTCTTTCTTCTAAAAGACAACTCAGCCTCTGTGGAGGTCTCCTGTGACATTCTGTAGGGAAAAATATTATTTAACCCTCTGGATCACAGAATGCATTGCAACCTGCAAAGATGAAAAGGCACATTTAGCCTATCTGCATTTTAATGATATGCATTTCAATAGAATTACTGATTTTAGCATACTCTGGCTTGCAAACTCTAGTAGATGACTATGCTTCTACAGTCATGATTCTAATTCTATGCTTCTACAGTCATGATTCTAATTCTTTTGTCCATAGAAATGTGTATTTTCTTCAGAGTTAGCAGTTAATAAATCTCAAAGCTTCTTTACATTTTGAGTCCCAGATGTTTTCCAGAATTTCATGAAAGAGAAACTCCTGAAATGGAAAGGCCTTCTTGAGAATATTTTTTGTATCCTGCATGACTAGGTTTGCAACAAGTTGGTATTGTAAGTTCCTGAAAAGTAATTAAACTGTACATGAACTACCAAAAATTCATGACACTTACTCAGCAATATTTACTTTTCTATTGTGACTGCCAAGTAGTATGGGAAATAAGATCCCTAAACAAAAGTAAAGTAAATGCATGTATGTCTGACCTGAAAATGAATGATGATGGATGTCAGTACATGGCTGTAACTAAATCTGAAATATGCTATGACGTGCAATATGAATTTCACTTTTCTGATATAGGCCAGTTAACTCACTGACATTTCACAAGAATGAACACTGTGCTATGAGCAATATTTTTTCATAAATCTTGGCTGGGTTCAGCTAGTAGCCATTGGATAGCTTCCAGCAATCTGGGTAGCATCTCAGCTTCAATGAAGGCACAATTGAGCATGATTGCAGGAGAACAACTACTCAAGAATTAAAGTATTAAATAATTTGAATATTGGGGGAGGTGGGGAGTTGGAAACTTAGTAAAGCAAATATCTTTCTGTGAACAAGAAGATAATTTGGTATCAAAGAAGCGTATCGAGACTTTCTGTTTTCCTGTTTGGAATCCCACTGATGTTCTTCAAGTGAAGACTTTTTTTCAAGTTCTTAATTGTGGAAGTGCTAATTATATGTAGTCTATTAAAGATACTCTACAATATTCTCATTACCGACTAGGGTTAAATGCCAGAGTAATGGAAGTCCTCTAATTTTATTAAACTGGTATGGTATTTTAAAACATACCTCATGGGAGTGGGCTAGAGTTTACCCTATTTTGACGGGAGATTTTATCTGCAGAGGAAGTAAAGAGTATTCTTAGAAAGCACAAAAATGCATTCAGTCTTGCTGCTAGCTTTATTTGATGAAACCATTCTCAGAATTATTAACCTGAAAGACAGTGAATGAGCAGTGCCACTCCATATCCTGGTTGCTGAGGGAAAAGATCCTTGATGTTGATACAAGGTAAAGGAAAAAGTACACTTTGCAGTTTGCTTTCTTAATTGGTGTGCTTTGGTTTTGCACACTTCTTTTTCTGTGTAATGTGAAAAAAAGAAAAAGTTGCTTTGTTTTTAGTAGCATATATATATATATATATTTCTAGTACTAAGAAATGCTTTCCTAGTGCATTTCAACCTCAAAATTTGATTTTCCCCTAAAAAAAGCCACTTGCAGCAACTGAATGCTTTATTACTAAACAAGAGCAAAGGGAACAATGACTGCCTTGAGGGTTCCGTTTCCAGACATTGCAAGAAAATGAAACCTGGCAGCAGCAGGAGTATAAGGCTAGAATAAAAGATGTGCAAGGCACATTACCAGTAAGGCAAAGATAATTTTTGTCCAGTCAATCAAATTCTCTTCAGAGTTGTAATTATCGCTCTCTCTTTGTGCCACTGTCAGTACAGCTCTCATTCTGGCCTACTATTTCATAACAGCTTTCCCAAACTCCAAGGACCATACATCTAGTTTGCAGGTGTCATAATGGATTTCTTCCAATGCATATAGAGCCTTCATTTTGAACACCAAATTAAGTGTAGAAGTGGAAAATTTGGACCTCACTTGGTTCTGCTCTGATTCAATGAAAGGTGTTCCACTGAGTTGTTAGTCTAATCATCTGTGTTAAGAAATTTTTCATCAGGAAGATATGTACTGATTGTAATCTGTTGTTTTGTCAGGTTTGTTTGTTTGTCTGTTTCATTTTAAATATCTGGATGAACCCTTTAGCTGCTATATTGCCTTGTTATTCAAAGTATAACAGGTAGCTGAAGTTGGAAGGAGCCACTGGAATCTAGTCTAACATCCCTGCTCAAATCACAGCCGACTAAAACAGGTTGCTCAGAAATTTGTCCAGTTGGCATTAGAATATCTACAAGGATGGGGACTCCAAACCTGTCTGGGAAATTTATTCATGCCTTTGGTCACCGTCACTCTTAAATGTTTTTTTCTTATACTTTGATGAAATTTACTGATATTCAGTTTGTGCTTATTGCCTCTCATCTGTCACTGGATGGTACCAAGAAATCTCTGGCAACATCATCTTTACCTATCCCTATCAGATATTTATATACATTGATAAGCTACCTCCTGAGACTGAGAATAATAGGCTCTGAATGCTCTAGGTGTTTCTGTGTTCTATAGGGATTGCTGTCATAAAAACAACTTTCTAAGTTAATCTGGGCAAAATATTGGATAATTTTTTTAAAAAACCTGTGATCAAATAATTTTAAAAATACAGATGTAAAAGATAATAGTAAAAATTAAAATTTCTATATTTTCAAAATTAAACACATCTCAGATATTTTGAAGCAAAAATACTCTACTTCTTTAAAGATACAAAAATGAAATTTTTGTTTGTCTGAAATGAATTGGTTTTCTTCTTTATAATTTTCAGAATTCTGAACACAGATATTCTGAACAAGATAGATAATTGATATATAGATAGATATATAGATAATTGTAGATAGATACTACTGCAATTACTACATTTTCTCCACTCCATACCACGCAAAAAATTCAAAAATTATTAAAATCTAAATTGGTATTTGCTTTATTAAAGGCAAATCATACACATGATTGAGTGGTGTGAGTTATCCTCACATTCCTTGAAATTAGAAGAAAAAGAGAAAGTTAACCAAAGTTTGGGCTTTCTTTCCAGTAAGGAAATGCATTGCAAATTATTTTAATTATTCAGTTAAATTATTTTAATTATTTAAACTTTTAATTATTATAGTAATTCTTTTTTTAAAGAAAATGCTCTTTTACAGTTCCAATAGAAGTGGCACAAGCATAGTCAATTGATGTAAAAAGAGTGACAGGCTGAAACATATTACAGATATTTGAGGATAGAGGAGAGGCACTCCATTGCAGTGACAGTGATTAGAAGACTCATAGCACACAGTGCTTTGGTTTGAATCATAGAATCATAGAATCATAGAATCATAGAATAGTTTGGGTTGGAAGGGACCTTCAAGATCATTGAGTTCCAACCCCCCTGCCATGGGCAGGGACACCTCCCACTAGACCAGGTTGCTTAAAGCCCCATCCAGCCTGGTCTTGAACACTTCCAGGGATGGGGCATCCACACCTTCTCTGGGCAACCTGGGCCACCCTCACAATAAGGAGTTTCTTTCTAGTATCTAACCTAAATCTCCCCTCTTTCAATTTAAAACCATTACCCCTCATCCTATCACTACGTTCCCTGAAAAAGAGTCCCTCCCCATCTCTCCTGTAGTTCCCCTTCAGGTATTGGAAGGCCATTAAAGGGTCTCCCCAGACCCTTCCCCAGGCTGAACAACCCCAGCTCTCTCAGCCTGTCTTCATAGTAGAGGTGCTCCGACCCTCTGATCTTTTTTGTGGCCCTTCACTGGACCTGTTCTAACAGGTCCATGTCCTTCCTGTGTTGAGGACTCCAGAGGTGGACACAGTACTCCAGGTGGGGTGTAACAAGAGCAGAGCAGAGGGGCAGAGTCACTTTCCTCGACCTGCTGGCCATGCTTCTTTTGATGCTGCCCAGGATGCGGTTGGCTTTCTGGGCTGCCAGTGTGCATTGCCAGCTCACGTCAAGCTTCTCACCCACAAGCAGTCCCAAGTCCTTCTCCTCAGGGCTGCTCTCCAGCCATTCTCTGCCCAACCTGTATTTGTGCCTGGTATTGCTGTGATACAGGTGCAGGATCTTGCACTTCGCTTGGTTGAACTTCCTCAGGTTTGCATGGGCCCACCTCTCAAGCTTCTCCAGGTCCCTCTGGATAGCATTCCTTGCCTCCAGCCTATTGACTGCACCACACAGCTTGGTGTCGTCAGCAAGCTTCCTGAGGGTGCGCTCTATCCCACTTTCCATGTCTCTAACAAGGATATTAAACAGCACAGGTCCCAGTACCGACCCCTGAGGAACACCACTTGTCACTGGCTTCGACTTGTACATTGAACTGTTGACTGCAACCCTTTGAGTGTGGCCATCCAGACAGTTCCTTAACCAAGAATAAGGAGGATTGAGGTGGAGCAGAGACAATTTTCTGTCCAGTGAGAGAGGCTCTTGCTTATACTTGTTGCCGTGGCAACCAGGGTCAGCTGACTTGGTTGTTTACCTCATGGAGGGGTTGCCCCTGTGAGAAGGAGTGGGCAGGTCAGGTGACTGACTCAGTATTAAAGCTGGGGGATCAAAGTGGTCAGGTTGGCTCATCTTCAAAGGCTATTTTTTTTGATGGCTCTCTTTCTTCAGTAACTGATGTCTGAGGACCTTTCCCTGTCAGTTTGTCTAACTTTGATCACAATCCATGCATTCCTGAGGACAGATCTGGAATCCAGTTCCCATCTGTCACTGAGGCCAGTCTGGAAATTTCCCAGTGCCTGCCAGTGACATCTTTCTGGGAAGTTGATATGATTCTGTATCTATATATGTATATAATATTTATTTCATTATTTTCTTTTTTTACTTGATTATTATTTTATTAAAGTAGTTCAGTTTTTTCCTAAACTCATAAATCTCTATCTCTTGTCTTCCTCTCCTTGGAGTGAGAGGTGGCATCTGTTGTTTTGTCATTGGCCCACCTGGCCTAAACTGTGAGACAAAGTGATGCAGGGAGAGGACAAGCTGAGGCTGAAATCCAACAAAGCTGTGCAGAATCACTAACATTCCTATCCTGGATTTTTCTGTATCTAGATATGTTGACTGTACTTTGCATTATTTTTTTACTTTGCCTGTGGCATTTTCAGTAGACTTTTTTTTTCCTTTTTTTCCAATTATTACTTTATTATTTGCAGAATGTTTTAACATTCTGGTGAAGTCTCTACCATAAGTTTCTGTTTTAGTCTTTTGTGCTTAAAAAAGATTAGGTTCAAAATGAACTTTAACATTGAAACATGTAACCTTTATCTATCATGCTGCTAGAAATTTCAGGTCAGTGATTGCAAGCTTACAAAAGTCTTGAAAGATAAGTAGGAAATATAAGTGGGAAAACTATGCATGTAAGAATGGGAGCTACTGAATCAGATCTGTAGGTGCAAACATGTAGATTTGTATACCAATTTAAAATGACCTGTTTGAGAATCTGTTTAAGATTAGATAATTTAAATTGTAATAAATTTATTGTAGCATAGTAGTAAACAAGTGCAGTAGTAAACAAATCCGATCTCTGTCCATCTTTTCTATAAGGCTCAAACTTACACCCTGTCAGTATTCTATATTGCATCCATGTGGAAGAGACATATTTTTAAGAAACAAACTGTGGTTTCAGACCAAATTATAGTGTGGAGACTGAGTCATTCAGATACCTTTCATCACAGATATACACAATTTTACAAATTACATGACTTTCCTCTTTGTGAGAAAATGTCCAGGAGAGACTGGTGGGTCAGCACAGGGGTTCCAGATATGCCACGCATCCTGCTTTAAGTTCAAGTGCTCTTCTCCTCTCAGGCATCTCTGGAAGCCAAAGAGAGAATCTTGACCCTGTTGCAGGGCCGTAGGGTCCCTGAGGTTTTCTTCCCGAGCAACTTTGGACACTGTCCGTGCTGGGTTGCGATAGATAATTCAGATTCACTGGATACCCAACAAATGACTGATGCTGGCGTTCAATCTTTCTGTCTCAAAGGATGTGAACAGTCATAACTTTAACAGTGTTTCAAGATTTATGTTTAAATTACTTCTCTGCTTAACTACTCTTTTTTCTTATAGGGTCAATTAAATCTGATCCACCTATGCTAAAACTGCTTTCAACTAGGCCTAACTTATGCTAACTGCTACAAGTTTCCATACCAAGCAATTCAATGATGTCAAGCATTAGTGTTAGTAATTCATTCTTCTCAGTTAGTGTTGAAAACCTAAAGATTAAGGTTACCTTTTCAATAGCTATTTCTCTTCACTGACTACAAAAGGAGACTTGTTCGGGTATAGATAACATTTAGGTCACATAAATCCCACTTTCAGGCATCCCTTAAGCTTAAGGAAGAACTCGGTGAGGTTTTCAGCCAGTATCCAATATTATGTTTCTAAGGAAACAGCTGGATTTGTTTGTTCTTTGCAGAAAACCAAAACCACTGATTTTTTTCGTATAAGTTCCATTGTTTTCCCTCCTATTTTAAAGCTTATGTTTTATATAATTTGTCACTTCTTTATAAATTCAGGTGTTGACTGGTTTCTTGAAGTCTGTTCAAGTGACCAGCCAATGCCTTCCCAAACCATTTTGCCATACAGTTAGTTCCTAAGTTGACTGTTTACACACTGCTCTCTCCTAAAGAAACTAGCCTTCTGGCAGTTTAGACTAGTAACAAAGCATACATAATAATACCATAATTTGTCATTTATAAACATGCATCCATTTGTCATAACCTACAAAAAAAAAAAGAATATCGTAAAGCACATGGGCTTTCTAAGCGCAG
This sequence comes from Tringa tobata, assembly GCA_033628505.1. NCBI lineage: Eukaryota > Metazoa > Chordata > Aves > Charadriiformes > Scolopacidae > Tringa > Tringa tobata. The sequence goes on along the minus strand of JAHREE010000279.1, from coordinate 15,477,232 downwards.
TGACCAGTATTCACCCTGTGCCATTACTGGTAGATATTCCTTCTCCTCAGTTGCTGGAGTCGTTTTCGAAGCTTCTAAGTGGGAAATATTTAAAACATTTTTCTTCTCTGGATGGAGGTACTGAAAGCTTATGCATAAGAGCTTTCATGCCATCCCAGAACCTCATTTACTGTATTCTCCTGGGCATAATCCACATTGTAGTATTCAACAAGGACCTTCTCTAATTCTGCAGTAGTGCCATATTTTTGCACATAAAAAAAGTGTTAGTCATTTATTTAAACAGTTTAAGGCTGAAAATGTCTGGGTTCATGTTATATTGCAAGTGCATGATTTGATATTGAATTTTTACCTCACTTCATAAGATTTAACCTTATACCTTGTGCATATATTATGAATTTGCTGCAACAGAAGTTAATGTCTTTATATATTTGATGTCTGTGGGTGTAAAAAGTACAACTGAACACATTAGCATTTAATTTCCTCCAAATGTCTGCCAGTTAAAGATCCCTGAGGATTTTGTTTAATTTGTAAGTGAAAGCTGGAAGCCATTCTGCTTTCTCTGTGTCTGTCCTCCACACCAGAGTTCAATTAAACATCTCCCCTATGGTTTCCTTCACCCACAAAAACAAAGTGAATGTACCAACAGAAAAAGGACCTGCATCTGAATTAGACAGGTGCGTGTCGGTTAGGTGGATGTCGGTTAGGTGGATATATATGCAAGTGGGTAGCCAAGCTGTCATTCCTCACCCCTGCCTCCAGTAAAAATAAATCTTTTCTATTTACTTTCACTCATTGAATCATCCAAAGTAGCATTTTTCTGTTGATTAAAACAGCTAAATCTTTCTTCTTTCTGTGTTGGAAGGTCACAGTCAATTTTTTTTTTCTTTTGTATTTGTCATATGCTTTCTTAATCAACAGAAAACCATAGAAACATTTTCAGCATAGAAATACAGCACTTTCACAGATTAGCCTTTTGTGTCCTCAGATGTTGAGACACAAGTGAAAGTTGTGACAAGCAATGGAAAAAGAAGAGAGAAAATATATACCACAAAACCAGTGTTTTAACAGTGTCAAAAATTATAATGAAAATTGAGCAAAAAAAGATATACATACTTTTAAATTAATTTGAGAGATTTATAATATAACAGCAAATTACAATTTTGCAGGTAAGAAAGCTTTTTCAGCTAAAAAATAATCTGATTCAGCCAATAAGAAATAAAAATAAAACTGGTAAGATAATCAAAATTTATCTATATGAAATGGTATGCCATGTAGTACTGGCAATCACCCAAGCCTCAAAATGATAGAGAATTGCTTACTATTCTGTTTTGCCCTCTGACTGTACTACTATCATACCCAGCATTTTGAAGTCTGAGGTCAATAGCTCTGTACGTATGTACAAGAGCAGAAGTGTGTATGTAAATATATAAAAAGAACAAAAGGGAGAAATTAATGTAAATCATGAGTTAAAAAATGTCATTAGTGAAGTTGAAGATAACCTTCAGAAATATGTGGTCAGTGTGATGAGAGGTAGGGACACCTCACTGAAACAGTGAGTGGAAAAAAAAGAGAATTATATTAAGACCATATTTTAGTACTGAGAGAAGAGGGTAAATTGACAAGATTGCACCGATATTTTTCAAAAACATAAATTAGATACTGTAGGAAACTATCCTGATACGGAGTCTGGACAAAGACTTGAAGGACTGAAAACAGATACAGAAAAAAAAATAAAATTTCTGGTTTGAATTATTTATAAGAATGAGTAGGGCTTGAGTAAAAGGAGGTCTTCGAAAGGATCTTGGTGTACCTTGGGAAATGAATATCACTGCTTGAATGTTATTATTATAGTTGAATAATGTCCCTGTAAGGGATCTCACCAGTGTATACAAGTATGCAAAGGGAGGATGCAAAGAAGAGGGAGCTGGCTCATTTCACTGGTGCTCAGTGACAAGACCAGAGGTAATGTTCATACACTGAAATACAGGAGATTCCCTCTAAACATCCGGAAGTGCTTTTTAACCATTGGGGTGATTGAGCACTGGAATAGGTTTCCTGGAGAGGTTGTGGAGTCTCCATCCTTGGAGATATTAGAAATCTGTCTGGACATGGTCCTCAACAATCTACTCTAGTTGTCTGCCTGAACAGAGGAGTTGGAACAGCTGACCTCCAGAGGTCTTTTCCAACCATAACCATTCTGCAATTCTGTGATTCTTTAGCAATATTTTTTTTTCCTAATAATTTTCTAATAATCCCATCATCCTGTTTGTCTTCTTGATGTCAAGAATCAATCTATCCATAATTACTCTGCAATCACTTTTTGATGTGGTAATAGCTGATATAGATCTTAGCGTGACTTAGCAGCAGTGTTTTTTCTAATGTATCTTACATTACATTTTTCAAACCTTTTATTAGGTATTTAGTTCCGTTGCTCATTCATTGTCTTCAACATCTTCTGAAGCTCTTCATAGTTAGTGGCTTTGGCTTGACTAGTTCCTGAAAAGTTGACTGCTAAATATTTAAATATTAAATATACTTTTAAAATCTTATAGCCTTCCTACATTAATCAGATTAGCTGATGCAAATTTTCAAATGATGATATTATTCCTTGTGTTTTTCAACCAAAATTTGAAGTATTTTCAAACTCTAAAGGAGACACATGCAGCTAGTTCTATATTAAATTTTAGAAAACAGGGTTGCTCTTCTGACTATTTGGTAACAATTATTTTTATAACATATGAACATATTATGCATTGTTAAAAAAATGAAGATCTTGCATATAGAAATATAATTTGCCAAAGAACAGTTGCATATTTTAACCGTAATTCAAAAACATAATTTGTTTGAAGAAAGATTATTCTTTTCCTTTTCTGTATGAGTAAACATTGAATTTTAAAAAGCCCAGACATCTCTATATATCTAAGAAGGAAAACACAGTTTTTATTTCAGGTACAAAACCAGAATAAACTGAATCTCGAATGCTGAGCAACACACGTTGCCCTACCTTTGAATATTAAGGAATAATCACCGCTGTTTGTTTGTTTGTTTGTTTTTCCAAACAGAGTTGAATAATAGTTCAAAATTGCTAATGAGATCTGCCTAGACCTAATTAAATGCAATAGAGTTAAATGATTTCTTCGCATTTATCTTATTTTCTCTTCTGAGTACACAGGAAATTTATTCACAATAACTACATTTAACTGAGTGATTCTGTGGATTAATGTGGGTTTTTTTTCTTTTTATTTTTTATTTTTTAGTTATAGTTATTGAAGGAATATAGTATGAGAAGAAGATATGAGTTTATGAGGCAATCAGCAAAGTAATTTGGGTAATCTCTAATCATTGCTTTCTTTTGTGAGGTGGTATATTCATCACAAAGTTTTTAAAAATAAAGATTTTCTTTAATTTTTCCCCTGGGCAGCAAGAAAACGTACAGCCATTAAGGAAACAAAATGCTGGTGAAGAAAAGTATTCAGTGCAATGCAGTTGTTAAAACTGTGATCTGGTAATTTTTTGCAAAATACAAACCACCACCAGCAATTGCCACCTCCATTGTGTGCTTGGTTTTGGAAAGCTGTGGGGGTTGTGTGTGCTCTGTGGTCAACTGCAAGTTTTCTACAGTTGGTTTATTTATTATGCTGAATTCATTTAGTAATCCCACAAACCCATAGCACTGTTCTGGCTGGTAGGTTGTGAATACATCTGAGGGGAGGAACACATTCTTCTAGTAAAAGAAGTGTGAATGGCTGTGCTACAAGTACTAGTGTAACCATTTATGGTGAATCTTTTCCTGTTCTCTGCCTTCCTTGGCAGTTTTGATATTTAAGGTCCATGTTTGGAAAAAAAAATTTGAATTTAAAGACTTACTTTGCTTCATCTGTTTGTACCTTTGGTATTTATTGCTATGACTATGAGTGCTAAGTTGTTGGTTTAAATTTCTGCATTATAGTTGTACCTGAGTTTGTGATTAAAGGAAGCTGGAAATATCATCAAACTTTTCACACAGACTGCAGGTTAGCATTCTTAAGAATGCCTCAGATGGTTTGACTGGTAACGGGTCTGAGCCTTTGTGTCCCACTGTACTTCTGCAACACCTGCACTGGTCCACAGCAAAGCTGGAGAAGTCACAGTGCAAACTGTTGCCATCCACACTAGGTCTCCCTCCAACCCTGATGGAGTAGCAGTATTAAACACCAGCCAGGCAGGCTGGCAGCAATGTTGTGTGGGTTTTTTTGGGTTTTTTTGGGTTTTTTTTTTTAAATTGGTTGGAAACAGAAGTGCTGAGGGACCAACAGGCTGACTCCTGTTCTTACCTCTGCTGTCAGAGTGGTTCCAAAAAATGTTTATCAGTATGGTGATAGGCGCTTTATGTATATAAATATATATATAATGGGATATATACATATATATATATATTGGGGTGGTGGGATGCTGTAGAATAAGCCTTTTTAATAATAACCTTTTATACTACCACCACTTGAAAGGGACACAGATGCAATTAAAGCATAAGTAAGAACTCAACAACGTGCACACCACGGGTGAAAATAAAAGTCTGTGTTTCACAGTGCTTCCTACCAGAGTGGTCTATATCACTTTCTGTAATGTTTCACAGATAGGTAGGCCACTTTCTGCACTGCGGTATGTTTTTCTTAGTGAACTTTTATCAATTTTAGTAACACTAATAGGAGTTCAGAGTATACTTTAGAAAGAGCCTGCTTGTCGTGTATGTTTTTAATAAGAATGATTTTATTCATTTTTCTGAGTGTAAAACTAAACAGAAGTAGATTATTATATAAGTGCAAGGAGGTACTTCAGAGCATGTTTTATGTTGCTGATAAGGAATAACTAAAGGTTGAAAGTTGTTGACCCTGTGTCTCATCTGGCAATCAAGAATTGTAATAATGACCTTTTAAACTATGCACTGTTATACTTCTTGTATCAATCTTAAGTCCCCAGTCTACTTTGACTTTTTTTTGTGTAATCTAATAGAAACTGATTTCCTTTAAAAGTGTTTGGTTTTGGTTTGGTTTATTTAATTAGACTGGAATGTAAAGACAAGGAAACACAGCACAGTTATACACAAGTCTGCAATGGTTTTACTTATTACATTTTTTCTTTCACAGTATCGCAGTCTTTAAAAAAAATAGGCTTCTGCTATAAATTCTACTTATATGCTGAGGCCTCTAAAAGAAGCATGCTGTGTAGAAGAGGTCTCTGCAGAAAACTGAAATATCCTGAGGTCAAAACATGCATTGTTAGCAGATATGGTATGATTCATTGACATTTCTATGGGATAGATTTATAGGCATATCATTCTGTCTTTGAGTTTACAGGGACTACTACAATTCATAGAGAAAAATAAAAAACCACACCAAAAGCCAATTTTGAAGTTTCCAATTCTGAGAGCAGACGATAGACCTTGCACATTAAATGTCCTTTAAAAAAAATAGGTTCCTTGTTCTCTCTGGTCATGAAGAAAGGAGTTAGTTATACTTCCTTCCCCAGCCTTGTTTACCTTCATTAATTGATAATGGTGACACGCCTTGAGATCATTTGCAGAAACTACTGCTCAAATCCTTAAAATATATATTTTATATTTATGTGTAATGCTCCCTCCCAGTTTTCTTTCATTTTTTTTTCAATAAATTTAAAATTTGAAAGTCTAAAATAAAACATTTGCCTTTTATTGATAAATACATGGATTAATTTTGCTTCAACACAATGCAGACAAGTCCAATTTCACTGTTGATTTACAACTGCATCATGTTGAATAGTGGGAGTGATGGCAAAAATGCCTTTAAACATTCAATTTCACAAGCTGTTGGTAGCAGCAAGTGATATATGTATTGCACAGGAATAAGAGCCCAAATTTTTTTGTTACACAACAAGTCAGTGAAAAAAAAACAGAAATAGCTGTTGTTAAAGTCCACCTATAGGTATAACTGGAACTAGAGAAGCAACACAGATTTTATGAAAAAGTATTACCTACTTATGAAATTGCACACCTTCATTACTGAGCACAAAATCATAAGATGTGTTGAATAAACCTTTTCACAACTCTCTGAAGACATAAGCTACAACATAAGCTACATTTCTGTTGTTTTGCTAGCATCAAAACATGCTCTTTGATGAAAAGTGCTGGAGAAGGGCTGGAAATATTTTTCAACGCTGGTTCTCCGAGCCAATAATTTTAAAACATCTAATTAGATAAATGAAGGTTTTTACCTAATTTTGCTGTTTCTTGTAGATGTAAGTTAAAATTCTAAAGGACCACCACTTTTTTTTATATACAGAACTTCTAAAAGAGGAAGTTTGAACTAGATTGAGTTGGGTCTCTTTGGAGTGATAATGTTGAATATAATTTGAATATAATCTTTTTTAAATCAGAGAGATTAGGTAATACATGAAGTCTCATTTTGAACGACTGTGAAGTTTGGGGTTTGTATTCAGTGTGAATGGAAATGGTTAAAAGTAACTGCTCATGACTGAATTTTGCTGTAGCCTGAAGTGCATACACTTTATTAGTATGGAGACATTAATATAACATCCAAAATCTGTAACCTGGATTGTTTTTACTCTACAAGTGATTTTTTTCCTACAGATTCTTTTCCCTTTGTCTGTTTCATCTAGCATTTTTCTGCAATTACAGAAAAGAATAGGTATGGCAAGAGACACATACTTCTACTAAGGGAATAATTTTCAATAAAATCTAGGTGGCTGAAAAGCACAGGTCCCATTGATTTTCAGTGGGACTTAAGCTTCCATAGTCTGATTTTGAAAACTCCATATAATATCTATTTTTTGTAAGTTCGTCAAAATTATTTATTTGGTAAAATGGCAAAAACTGGTCAGTGGCTCTCAAGGTCTTGATCTGGTCTTTTGTTCAATACATCAGTAATGTTTTTTTTTTCTCTAGTCAAAAGGGACACACTGTTTTTGATGACTCTAGTTATTTCATCAATATACGCAGAACTAAATATTTTTGAGTACTATTTCTTCTGGAGAGACTTTTATACTTGAAAATTTGCTAGGGGTACTTAAGATCTTTTTTTGTAATAATTTTAAGAGCTCCTATATGCTATGTTTATTTTTTCCCTATAAATGGACTTCGGTTGTGCAAAAATCTCCTGCAAGGAATGGGACATATAATTTTTTATGTTGACTAATGCTTTAAATCTTTAATAAACTCTTTAGTGTACTAACTTTCTAACAGTTAAGGATAAATATGTAGCTTTTGCCTCCAAAGAAATATAGTTACCTTTAATTGTGAGATAGCTTTTTAATAAATTTTAGATGACACTTTCTAATTTATTAAATAAAACTGCAGAGTCTGAATCCCAGCTGTCTTTAGCTACGGGGCTGTTGTAGCTAACTGCTTCACTGCACAAATTGTTTTTAAGGGAAATGTTTTGTTATGATTTATTAGTTGTTAACTACCATTTAAAGAGAGACAAAAGCATTTTGTGACCTAATGAGCAAACTGAGATTCCTATGGTGTTTTGTTTGTTTGTTTTTATTTTCCAAATAGAGAATTAAATCAAGACACCAGGAACGAGAATTGTGCAATTGAATTAACTATCCGTTTATCTTCCAACATACATCTAAAATATAAGGCCTATTTGGCCTATGAAGTATCCTACAGGCTAGCTGTCACCTCCACTGCCTTCTACATAGAATCATAGAATCGCTTTGGTTGGAAGGGACATTAAAGATCATTGAGTTCCAACCCCCCTGCCATGGGCAGGTACACTTCCCACTAGACCAGGCTGCTCAAAGCCGCATCTAAACTGGCTTTGAATACTTCCATGGATGCAGCCTCCACACCTTCTCTGGACGACCTGTTCCAGTGCCTCAGTACCCTCATAGTGAAAAATTTCTTCCTAATACCTAACCTAAATCTACCCTCTTCCAGTTTAAAGCCATTACCTCTCATCCTGTGACTATGTGCCCTTGTAATAAGTCCCTCTCCAGCTTACACAATAGCCTCTGACTATTTTCCCTCTTAACACAGATGTGAATCCCATGGCGATTACGAGTACCAGCATGTGGCGATCTAAACTGAACTTTAAACCACTAGAAAGCCTGCAAGAGTAAAGCACAGAACTGTAGTGAAGTTAGAAAATAATTAGCAAGGAGACAAGAGTAAGAATTCAAAAGCTTAACTGTGACATTTCTCTTTGACCCCCAGCAAACCAATTGCTGCTCTGTATTGTCATCCTGCTTTTAGCTTCTTTTTGATTAAAGAATTTTACATTTTTCATATGTAAGGCTGATATTCATACAGGCTGATATTGTGGAATAGGTTTGAAGGCTACAGCTTATAGGAGGTCAGTTCAAATTATACTATTAGCAACTAGTTTTCATCCTGAAAAGTCACATCCTCAATTGCTAGGTACTTCCCTAGGTTTTTTTTTTTTTTCTAATTGTTGAAAAGAGAGTTGTAATATTTGTCTGAAGTTTGGCACTACAAAAATAGAAGTTACTTAAAATATAAAAGAAATAATTATTGATGGCTAGTAATTAAATAAACACTATATACCTTTTAGCAATTTAGCCTAATTTTACTATTGTAAAATGTAGACATGTGACCATACCTGTAAATGTCAATTACATCACTTCAGTTCCGCTTGTGTAGATTCAATGAAGTCAGGAGAATCTGCCTATTAAATTAGCAGGGTTTAACTAAAAGCATTGGAGACAAATGTATTAGTTGACTTCTGTAACCTACTTTCATATATCACAATCAAATTACAGTGTTTTCAAAAAAAAAACTTAACTAATATGAATACCTCCAATTACTTCATCAGAAGGACTGTGATTCCCCAATGACATTGTCATAACATATAGTTGCTTTGTCTATTCCCTTTGAACTATGTGTACCATTTTGTTCATTATGAATATGTCTCTTGTAGAAATAATTTTTGTTCACTAATGTAGATTGAAACTGAATTTCAATTTACATAATTCAGCATCACTCTCTTGTAATCTCATTTTCAGTGTTCCAGAAGCCAAAATGCAAAACATGTGGTTCAGTGTTTTTATAAACTTTTACACTATGACTTTGTGGTGGTAAAAAGCCAATTAAAAAGTAAGAAGTTGAAGGAAATAATCTGTTGTGTGATGTTTCATTTCTTTTGACAAATTTCTAAAATTTCTCTGTCCCATATATATTACACAAAGACTGAAAGAACAGATATATTATTTCTCTATTTGCAAGTAAATCTCTCTTGTCTGTATTCATTTAAAGCATTACAGGTCTTTCATCTGTGAACTCTATTCAATTCCCTATTGATAGCCAAATTTACAAAATTTAAATCTTCTTTTGCAGTAACAGAAATTACTACTTACTTACTGTTAACTATTTGGACTAGATGATTGGATGGACTAGATGATCTTTAAAGGTCCCTTCCAACCTAGGTGATTCTGTGATTCTGTGATTACTTACATGATATTTGCTCAATCTTTGACTACACAACTATAATTATAGTTACTGTTTGAAAACATAGGCTAGGAAGGTGTCATGTGGATTACTGAGTCCTGATGCTCACAGTCCATAACCATACAACAGATGCTTGGGTTAGAAGATCTCACAGAGAATCTGTTCTACTCTCCACAGGAGCCTAATACCATATCAGAAGCGGGTTTTCTTCCCTAAAACCCTGAGGAGAGCATCACTATTATATCATTAAGAAGAAAAATCTATTGCCCAACAGCTGAAAGTGGACTGGGGTTTTTAGGACTGACTGAAAGTTTCTGTCATTTCAGGAAACATACTTCTTAGATCTTCTGATGCTTGTCTTCCTTATCATTACCTAAATAATACAAATCATACAGCTTTATGTTATACTGGAAGTGTTAGTGCAAACTTATACTCAGCAATAGGAATAGGGGACTTAAGAGTGTGGAGGTAGAGGCTGCCTTGCAGCTCTGCACAGTGTAGGGAAAACCTTTACCTGATGCATACTAATTTGAGAAAGCTTTGATAATTTTGTTTTATTTTTTATCCCCACGCATTCAAACATAAAAAAGTGATGTGTGCACAAATATGTGGATCAACACAGGGATTGCTTATTTGTCTTTAAACTGGCTTGAATTTTGTTTCTTTTTTTTTTCTTCATTCTTGGTAAGGAATTTTATGATTTTATATAAGCTTAGTAGAAATGTCTAGTTTCCAGTATTTCTAAGTATGTGAGGGCATGAATTTATTGCAAAATTTTTATGATCTAAAATACGCAGTATGTTTAGTATTGTGCTTTGAAGTTTAGGCAGCAGCTGGGAACTTCTGTCATTTATTCTGTTTTTCTTCACTTGATACCATTATCAGAAGTTGGGGGGTGGAATTTGTTGCTAAATAAAATACTAATATATTGAATGTTCTGAAATAAGACTTCATAAAACAGAAATCATGTCTTTTATATTATGTAATATTTTATTATTATCTTCTTCAGATAGAACTGAAGACAAACTTCACAAAAATTGTCCATATTTTCAGCCAAGCCTATCTGAAAATACCTGAAATTGGAATACTGTCTGTATAAGTTCATTCTCTATTTTATTTTCAGTCTCCAAGTGTCCACTCTATTACTCTTCTCGGTACAATTCTGTATGGAGAAAAACTGATTCACTTTTGGTTATACAAAATAGTTAATCATTTGGTGCACAGTTCACACTGATACTTTACATTTCAATTTTACTGACGTTATTTCTTTCATAGAGTGCTAGACTGTACAACATTGTAATTTTTACCTAATAATATATAGTATTAAATATTCTAATACAAGAGTATTAAACGTGAGTGCAATTTTTGCTCCAAACTTATTCTGACAAAGTATGAAAACTCAGTAGTAATGAGTTTTGCAAATATTTCTGAACTTGACCAAACTTCTGATTTAAAAAAAATAATAAGTAGTTTGACATTTTCAAAAGTAAAGTTTGTCGTTTCTTGGTTTGAAATTACTTTATTTTACAGATTTAGTTAATTTTATTAATTTTAACAAAAAGTACAGACAACTCAAAATTTTGTGGACCATTTAAGTTTGTCCACACAATAGATTTCAAAGAACTCTGCATACTTTTTTCAGTTTTTTTTTTATTCAGCACTTTTTAAAGCATTTTCACTGTGAGATGACTATATTTCCAAGTCACAAAAAAACCAACATTAAAAATATTATTCAGCTCTATCATGCATATTTCCTTATTAATTTTTTTCACAAGTACACAGTTCTTAACAGAAGAAGTTAACTATCTAAGGTTCTGATTCATTGGACTTCTCTGCACAGCAGAGCATGCACTGACTTCAAATGAGAAATATGTGTGAACCATTTGAAGGCAAAGCCCGGTGACAGACATTTCACCATAAAAGAAAGTATATTTGGAAGGATGCAAATGGAAAGTATACTTGGAAGGATGGGCTCTTCCTTAAACTTGTAATGAGAAGTCAATGTCTAACCACATTTTCCTACATCTCTAGGATATGTGTCCTTCCTAATTACTATTCAAAAATATGTGACTAGTACTCTTCTTACCACACCTTTCATTGGAATGGAAAGGATGAGGTGGGAGCAGGGATTCTGAAATCTTTCTTTTGACAGAACAAACTGTTAGCTCAGACATACCTCGTACCTTTCTTATTTTGAGTCTCAGAGGAGGCGAAGCTGAAGAGCTGTCAGAGCAGCACGGCGATGCTGCCTCTGTGCACTCCTGTTTCCCAGGCTCTGGAGCGGATCTGCTGCAGAGAGAGTAAATCCAGATGATTAAAACCTCATCCCCACCCTCCCCCCCCCCAAAAGGTTTCTGTCAGTACAGGCCAGCTGCTCTCCAGGGCCAAGGTACTGGGAGTGGCGGAGGCCCCATGGGGTGGCAGTGCAGGAGACCTGGTAGCCAGGGCCTGTCCCACCCTCCAACCAGGAGCAGGACACCAGGGAGGGCACCAGGGAGACCTAGCCCTGGGCATCGGGCACCTCCTCAGCAACGGGGACAGGCTGAGGCTGGGACAGGATGTGGGCACACTTGGTGGTGTCCATGGCAGGGCAGAGCCCTACTGTGGCATTGCTGGGGCAGAGACTGGTAGTTTCAGTGGTTGACATGGCCTCCTCAGCCATGAACAGGGTAGGGGAGCCCCAAGGGATCCAGGCAGGAAGATGGAGACTTGGTGGTGGCCTTGAGGCCCTGAGAGTTTCTGTAGGATCAGCAGGTTGAATTAATTTACTCTTCAGCTGAAAGGTAGCTATATCTGACACCAAGTGGCGATGGGAAGCTACACCTGAGGAGTGGACGGGAGGAAGATCTCCCTGTTGGTGTTTTATTCCATTTAAATCAGAGTTTTATCACACTTTGTATTTGGTCTCAATATGACCTGAAAGGAATTTCAGGTTTTTCATGTAACATTGTACCATTGCAATCAGGGAAATTTGTGCTTCTATCAGTTCTACCAAAAAAAAAAAAAAAAATTCTCATTTTTCCTATGTATTTGAAGAGTACACGAAAACAAGGGACAGTAAATCAGAACGAACCTGTTCTCATACAAATGATGAAGTAGCTGAGCTTGGTCTTAGTTATCTAAATGAACCTGTAAATTTTATTCTGTGCTGAATAAAAGTAGCCATACGCCTTGAAGCTACCCAGTATGAAACAGAAATGTCACATCTAAGCTAGATTTTTAAAAACTCAGTAATCATAACACACGTGTAATTAGTACAACAGTTAGTACAATTATTTATAAAGAACAGATAACAATCTTTTAAAGAACAATTTTAAAACTTGTTTTCATTATTATGGAGATAGAATGACCAGTCACTTGGTTTCATACAAGCCTACGATTGATGATAGGCATATCAATAGGCAGTATAGTGACATAGTGTTCACCCTGCATTTAATGTAGTTTTCTTCCCTGGCTCCATTCTGGAGTGGCTATTTAATTTCCTCATTATGGACACAAGAGAACCTCACTCAGTAATTTCATGGCAGAAAGGAACTACTGGGATCCAGAAGGGATCAAGGCACTGGTTTCTATATGGTAAAATCTTACGCTTTCCCAAGCTTCATGACACGGGAGATTTCTTGGCATCTGGAAGCTCAGCCCTAATGGCCACTGCTCAAGAGACAAGGTATTCCAATTACAATCTAGAAAAAAGTTGAGGGCTACAGAAAAAAGTGTCTAAAATATTTGAGACCTGCCTGTATGCAGTCCTGAGTAATGTGCTCTAGTCAATCCTACTCTAGCAGGGAAGTTGGACTAGATGATCTCTAGAGGTCCCTGCCAACTCTGACAATTCCGTGATTCTGTGACCTTTATCAGGCCTTAGACTGTAAAATCATTGCCAAATCCCTACCAAGGCCTAGAAACATCTGAGATGTAAATGAAGTATAACATGAGATTTAGGGACAAGACAGACATACGGATACTGTCATCCACCTCATTTCAGCAGTCAGGCTGATGTATCATGTGCCTGATGCATCATGTGTCTGATGCAGATAGGCAGATAGACTTCACCTTCTTTTCCCCTCCCTCCCCTTAATTTTTTTTCAGCTGGACTGGCTGATCCTGTAAATTGATGGCAGATTAACTAGGGCCTTAATTTTAAGCTACAGTAGTCTTTTAGAATGGTTTATTGTAAATCAAGTTGCATTTTGACAGTATGTGCTGTGCTGTCTTTTTCTTCTGTGGAAACTAGTGCGAATAATTTCTTTCTCTCACTGCAGTTATACTTCTCTGCAGGGATGGGCAGCCTTCTTGGAAGGCATGAGCCCCCAGGGGCTTATGGCTACAAAGATGCCTAAACAGAAGTATGCAGCCACAGAGAAGTGCTGGCCGTCTGTCTTGAGAGTTTTCTGATTTGGCATGTTGCCATTTGACTAACATTTTTCATATCAGACTGTCCTGAAATCTACCTCCAGTCGAACTAGGTCAACCTCTGGCAGGGGAGGCAAAAGACTATTGGCCTTTTCCCCTTGCAAGGTTTTGAGGGCTGGGGGAGTGCCCACTTTACATCGCACATGGGAGAGGGTTCAAGAGACTTCACATCATCTACCTGGGTACATGCATGTGTGTACCCAGATTTAGACTAGATATAAAAAAGATAACGTTTTTTACAATGAGGGTGGTGAAACACTCCAACAAGTTCCCCAGAGAAGTTGTGGATGCTTCATCCCTAGAAATATTCAAGGTCAAGTTGGATGGGGCTCTAAGCAAGATTTGCCCCCATAGACTCATATAATTTTATCCAAATGCAGCTTATTTTTCTCAAGAAAAAGCTATTTATTTGGGGGAGCACAATTTTAACAACCCTATTGTGATAGAGAGAACAAACTGTATCAATAACAGAAAGTTACTTGCTTCAAGCACAAATGATTTTAAGATCATTAATTACTCTTTACTAAAATTGTAGTTCTGTTTCTTCAAAATGACTGCATGCTGGGGATTTTTTAAATCAGATTTGCAGTTTCATTTTACTTCATACTGAGAGGATGCCATATAATACACAGCCTCATATTCATGTTAATGATGATCCAGCAAATTGACGCATTTTACTCTGTTGTTCAGTTGTATTTTGTGGTTAAACTGTAAAGCTCTATTTGAAATGATAATTATTTCAAAGCTTTCTTCAGGATTTATGTCTTTGCCAGTAATCTTGACTTGATGAATTGATAATCAGTTGTTAAAACAAATATCCTGAGCACTAAGATTATTTAAAACTATTTATATATCTCTAGCTATTCATTTAATTTTATGCACAGTGAACTGATAAGAAAGGTGTGCACAGAACATCAGAAAATATACTTTTTACAAGAATAGGTAAGAGGAACTGAGAGGGGCGAGCATGACTTTAATTTACTGAATAACAATCTTAGGAGAAAATCTGTTCCTCTGCAGTTCTGGTAATGTGAATGGCAGTTATTTACATGTATTAGGAGGCCTGTTTTCCCCAAAGATATCATACACTTTGTATCAGTTTCTGCTTAAATAGGCATCTTAAAATAGTTCTTTCTACTTATTTAGATACGGGAAGGCAGAGAGGAAAATTAATTTCAGATGGCTTTAAGCAAATGTTAGAAAGGTTAACATTCACAGACTTTCAAATATCTTTTGGGTAGCTGACATTTTCAAATACTAAGCACTTTCCTTTACAGTGCTGGGCAGAAAGCAATGGATGTGTGAAATGAAATATGCCATTCAAATACAGAAAAGAAGGGGAAAACTGCTTGTAACTATTACAGAGAATAAAAGGTAAAATTGAAAGCCTTTGCTAAAAGATGAGTGTTCTGTTTGAGGCATTTCACGTGGAGTTGATATATTTTATGTATGAGAAATGCTTGGAAGCTTTTTTCTCTCACCAAAATATCTCCAAGAGTAATTTATTTTCAGATAAGGAAATTGCCTATTTAAATGAGAGAAAGATGTGGTTTGAAATTCTGCAAAACCACATTGCAAGCTGAACCTGAACAGCAGGCAGTGTTTCTAACTGGACAGATATGTCTGAATGCCATGCTGGATTCAAGATGGAGTCAATCTGTTCCATTTTTTTTTTTTTGCTTTAAAACTGATATGCATCCCTATAGTGTGGAAACTGAGTATGCATCACCAACATGCATGTATGTATATAAAGATACATAAGATTGTTACTGGGAAAAAAACAAACAAAAAGGTATTTCTGACTGCATTACAGATATATGCTGATCATGGACCTAATTGAATACAATGTGATAAAGAATTTCCCAGCAGCACTGCATCAAAATATTTTGAATGAATCCATTTGTATGAGTCCAATGTACCTTTGCAACATAAAACAAGTTTTGCCTAGAGAAACATGAATATACAAATGTTAATGCCTCCAGTAACAGGGATTTGCTAAGCGGTCATCAACATTTTTGTAATTTTCTAAGAAATTGGAGCCTGTGCAGTGGCACAACGTCTGCCAGTACTTCTAATAACTTCTGGGCCTGATAGCCTTCTTAAGCCACATTTAACAAAGGAATAGATGTCCCTCAGCCATGAGACATTGCAGATTTTGACTAGCTTTAGCCATGTACTAAAAAGGAAGGGAGGAAGCTAGAAGTACTGCAGTCAGCGGAACTTCTGCTAGAGGGAACTGAGGGTACTGTAGATAGGGTTTGGTGATGAAAGTGTGCTAAATTATGAAAAGCATAATGGCGAGTGGATGTAGAGAGAACATTGCTGTTATGAGATCGAGAACTGCCAGAGGAGAACAGGATTACAGTGGGATTGTTGTAAGGATAGAATGGAGGCGAGATCTGGTTTTATTTCAATGAAAATAGGCAGAGGGAACATATGGGAAAGTCGATAGAAGTTCATGGTGAACCAGGTGTAAACACAGTTTTATGGTTAGTGGGACAATTCAGAAGTTTTTAATTCATGAGACAGCAATAACAAGACCAGAGATATTGATAGCAGTAAAATTTCCATCATAAAGATATTGCTTTCTGAAAAAAAAAGAGAGATAATTCCTACATTCATGAATGTGGCTGCAACATACGTGTCAAATATAAGAACTATGGGAAGTTCATAAGGACCATAAGATAAACAATTTAACATTTCAATATGGAAAATCTCAGCATTTTATTTCAGGAATGATTAGTCCTTTTTTTAAATATCACTGCATAAAAACATATATGCAGCCCTTGCAGCAAGAACTCATATTAAGTATCTTTGCAGCCATAACTACTAGGCTACAAAAATGACCTCTTCATGTGTTACTCACCCTATTCTTTAAGTTCTTTGTTGAGCAGTAAAAGCAGTTCCAACAGGTGAATGAGGAACATCATGAACTGTGAGCTGTGCACTCTGCCAATGATCTCCATACTTTGTGTCCAAGATACCTATTTATTATCATGAGTTCTGTACAGAATCCAGTTACCCAACTTGTTATTGATTCTTCTGGAGTCATGGGGACCTTCATTTGATTTGGTCCTGTGTATCTTTTCCAGGACTCCATTTACAGTTGTATTGAGTATGGCTGAGATTACGGAGTGAATTTTTCCCATGGCAGCCCTCATAGTGCTGTGCTTTGTATTGACAGCTAGAAAAGTGTTGATAACACAACAGTGTTCTAGCTACTGCCAAGCAGTGCTGGCACAGGATCAAGGCTGTCTCTCCAACATTCCTCTCTCAAGAGTAGGCTGGGGGTGGGCAAGATCTTGAGAGGTGACATAGCCAGGACAGCTGATCTAAACTGACCAAAGGGATGTTTCATACCATGTAATCTGTGCTCAGCAATAAAAGCTAAGAGAAAGGAGGAGGAAGGGGGAGGTATTCATTATTACATTTTGTCTTCTGGAGCAACCACTACGTGTACTGAAGCCCTACTTCCTGGGAAGCGGCTGAACATTGCCTGTTGATAGGAAGTAGAGAATAGATCTTTTGTTTCTGTTTACTTCTGGACATGGCCTTTGTTTTTGATTTATTAAACTGCTTTTATCTTGACCCAAGAGTTTTTTCCATCTTATTTTCTCCCCACCTTGTCCTGCTGAGGAGGAGAGTGATAGAGTGGCTTGGTGGGCACCTGGCATCCAGCCAAGGTCAATCCACTGCAGTCTTTTTTGGCGCCCAATGTGGGGCACACTACCAAAACCTTGTGACACAAACCCAACACAACAGTATAATCAGAAGAACCCTGTAAGAGGAATATCATTTTCTATAAATTTACAAATGCTTCCAATTACTTTTATAGGACCCTGTTTAAATGATTAAAATTATGAGACCGGAGACTTCTTCCTTTCCTTTCTTGTTATATGTATCAAAATGAAAAATAAATCATGGTGTCTGTATGTGTAAATCCAATACAATTAATAGTTGTCCAGAATTAATCTTCATTATTTTATCCATCCCTTCTTTTTTATGGCTGATCATGATTCAGTGTTTGTTTGTTGACTTCTTTGAGATTACAAAATCCAGGTTTGGGCTGTGATTTGACTTACAGCTAGTATTTACTCTTCACACTTTGTTCTCAACAGTATTAACTGAGAGCACACAATTTGATAAATACATTTGTTTTAAAAAGCATGTATTTCATATAAAAGCCGAACAATCCTATCCATATAAAAGCTAAGAAATACTTTAAAACCCATATCTTCTAAGTTATTTAAGTACATAACTCATAGCAGTAGATTTAAACATATACTTTAATATTTTGTTGAGTTATGCTCTAAATATAACAACATATGTCTGGCTGTTGGGAGCAGGGGCATTAAAGAGTGACAGCAGGCTAGACTTAGAAATTGAGTGCTGTCTGAACAGCATAGCTCAGTGAAAACAATGTGCATGTAACATCGAAGCAAGGTTGTGTGACAAAAGACTCTGTGGCTGACGTTGGGGACTGAAAAGAAGTCATTTTTCAAAATATTTTGATCCTCTGGCAAATGTAGACTTTTAAATAACCTACTGAAGCTGAAATACTTAATGATAAAATGTCCAGGATGATAGCGAAAGTTACTATCATTTAATCTAGTCTTCAGTAAAAAATAACCAAGGTAAATTTTGAACATTAAACCATTTTCTCATTCTGTACTGGAATAAAAATAAATCCTTTCATGGGATTTTTTTTTAGTAACATGACAATGTTGTCATTTTCTTTGTTGGCTCAATTGCCTATTATGGCTAGACTTTCACTTCTGGTCTCAACTGCTGTTGTTGAAATAAGATATGGTGTGGAGGTCTATTTTTCCATTTTAGGAAATCTTATTTACGTCAGATGTTGGAGACAAGACGCAATAAGACTCTATTTCTGATAAAGCAATGCTGCTGTAAAAAAAAAACTGAAATATTTAAATTCTTCATTTTACTTGATGTTCTTGGGTTTCTGAATATATTTGTTGGGTTTTTTTATTTTTAATCAATAATACAATTTTTTGTTAAAATACTTATTAAAGGAAAAATCAGGTTAGGAAGCAGGACATGAAGTAACAAGGAAATGAAGGATGGATTAGATAATCTAAAATGGAAACTTTTCGATGTAGTTAACAAACCCTGCAGACACAGTTGACCCAGGATCTTACATATTTTTTGTGCTATCTTTAGAGACCCTTGAATGTATGTGTGAGATACGTATATTGATTTCATGGTTTTAGGTTATTTTGTTGTGAAATTATTATTCTTATAGCTAAAATAGCTATTTGACTAAAATTTATGTGTGTAAGAAAGCAAAAGTGGGATCCTATGAGAAAATTATATGGGAAATGTCTACAAAACAGAAGCGTTGCTATTGGATGCTTTTCTCACCTGCTCTCAAAACAAGTAAGGAACTTCTATCCTGACTCTGCAGCACCTTTGCAACCAAAATCTCATCTGATCAAAAGAATCAATACTAGTCTTTAAAATAGATGCAGTGTTAATTTTGTGTATTGTTATATCTAGCCATTGACAGGAAGCCAGAAATTCCCCTTTCTGAAAGAAAATTTAGAGCACAGTGGCCGTAGTTATCTGTTGAAAGTTCTGATGAAAAAAGATCTCCATTCCTGCTACTTAGGTTTACTTATGCAGATAAGTACGTGCAGTGAGGGCCTGAAGCAGGCATATGACCACTGAAAGCCAACTGCCAATATGTGTTTGTTTTCATAAGACTATTTTAATGAAAGTTTAGATTGTTTATTATAAAGACAGCTAATACTGTGAAACATATAAATGATCTTACAAAGTCTTAATAAATATATACATCTTTTACACTGCATGACGTTTGTTACTATAAGCTTCCCCTCTAAAGCATCTGAGAAAAACTGTCTGAAATTTTCAGGAAGAGTGACAAGAGTTACAGATATGCAAACATTAATGTGAAAAAGAGAAGTATTTAAAGTAGCCTAAAGGGCAGGGAAAGGATGAATAGGAAGTAAAAGAAAGGAGAAGGAGAATATGGAGGCAGGAAGGCAGGAAGGAAGGAAAGAAGGAAGGAAGAAAAGCCAAGTGGGGGATAAAAATAAAACTAGAAAAATACAGATGATAGGAAAAAAGAGAAGAGCAGAAGATATCAAAAACTTAGAAATACATACCATTAGTCCGACCTATTTGGGACAACCGGAGCTTTCTGACTGGTACTTTGGGAGAGGAATGAAAAAGATATCGAGAGGATAGGAAATGAATTAATTTTGATGTCTGAAAGGAGTGTGTATATACCTTTTTTTAGGTTAAGAGCAAGAGGAAGCAGTAAGGACAAAATAGTTTATGTACTCAGGTTTTTTCCTGTATAAGTAAATGTAGATTTAGTAACTACTGGGGACCTACAGTAGGGTCAGAAGCCAATTAAGATGGAGAAGAAAGCAAGGAGCAGTACAGTTCTGTGGTGTTCTCTAGTAGGTCAGGTTGCATTATTTTAGCAGTCACTTTGTCCCAGTAGCTAAGTTTGATTATGGTTTTGTGATAAAGTCTTACATATGGTTTATAAAATTCAGGGATATGAAAGTACTTGGTGATGGGGGAAGTCTAGGTTTTAAATATACAGTTGAGGCTTGAAGGCATGGAGTTGTCAATTTTTCTTCCAGCTCAACACTTGCATTTTTTTAATTTTCTTGACATTTTTTCTTTCCCCCTTTCCTTTTGCAGATCTATTTGTTTGCTTGGATTTCCTGAACTACAGTGACCTTACTTAATGCCTCAGAGCATCCTCTATGTTCAGTGGTACTTGTACAGACCTGTTCTGCTCATCCGTAGTACTTGAAAACATTATATAAGGAGACACGGGGCTTGACTTTGCTGTACTTTTTTCTAAATTTTTTTCTGACATCAGTGAGAACTGGTGCACAGAGAGTGCAGCCTCAGAGAGAAAAGGACTTTCACACTGCACTTGCTTTATAGCTGTTTTGCTGTTGCTATAACTGTGCTAAGATTACGGAAATTGAATACATGTTCTCTTACACTGTCAAGAATGTGCTGTCACTGCATATATGAGATCAGTTAGTAATTTTAAAGTATATTCTGCATAGTTGTAGGACAAAACTTATTTTTTTTACACTTTCAGCATACATCTGTCTTGCACAGCCTTTCACAAGGCTTTTTCCTGTGCAATAACCACTAGGATGTGCTTATAGCTTAGCAGGATGCTATCACTTTTCAAATCTTTCCCCTGCATTTTACTGCTACCTTTGCCAATGGCAGTGCAAAAAATGCTGAAATTTTATGATACTAAAGGTATGTGAGTTCTCTTTGGAATAGGTTTATAATTCTTGAAATATATATTGTATCAAATTAATGAAGTTTTGTCTCACAAGAATCCTCTAGATGAGGGTGGTAAAGGAATTGACATTCATGAATACACTCCTATTTAATTTTGAGTTCTAGTGCATTTTTAAAACAAATTTAACTCTTAATTGGATAAATATCTGATACAGGGTTTCTTGACGTGTTTTACTTCATATGCTTTTTATAATTTTATATTTCACTTGAGCTATTATAGCAAGTTTACACCATTTAAGAACTGTCTTGCTTCTTGTCATATATAATTCTTTCTAGATATTTGCATTTGTATATCTTATCTGTAACAATTTGGGGAGACTAGAACAGTTGAGACACTAAGAACCAACTATGACTTTTAAGTTTGTTTTTTTTTATTAAAAAGACTGCAATACACAAAACCAGAAAACATTATTTTAGAAGTAGCAATGACTTCAAATTTATTTCCTTTAGGAATATCCAAAATCATTTTATTCCATTATAATTTTTACTTTCACACTTTTGCTTGTCATTAAAACTTGTTCTGATGTTTTCTAGATGGGATGAGAATGGCATTAGTCTCTGGGCGTTAGGATGCCTAGAGTGTCTTTACTTCCCAAAACCTTGGAACTGCCACAAAGTGTATATGCCTGGAATGCTTTGTGTGTTTGTGTGTGTGAATAAAATTTGTCTGTGAGACAAAAAAAGAACAAAAGACATTTATTGCCTAGGTGGGTGTGTTACACTTTTTGCTTTAAAACATAAAATTGTTGATTAAGTGGCTATACTAGCTGCCGTTCAAGTCAATAGATAATATTGAAGGGAATTTTTAATTTGGTCTAATTGCTGCTTAGGGACAGGCTAATTCTGATCTTGATATAATATTGTGTCTTTATTTTACACAGTTTGCAGCTCCATGCTATTTAAAGCTATAGAAAGACATTGTTATGTGTTCTAATGTATTGTTGACCAAATGTGATTGGAAGGTCTATTTCAGCTCTCACCAAAGAAAATACCTTTGCTCCTGGCCTAAGGCTATAAGGAAATATTTTCTATGTTCACATTTTTGCATGATTTTCCCTTGTACAAGATCCACTTAACAGTTCAGAATTCTGCAAGAAAAGATTATCATTTGTGTCATTTAGTTTAGAATTCAAAATTGGAAATTGACAGATTTCTTTGCTTTGGTATATGCAGTTGCTGACACTCTCTTAGGTTACTGACCTAGATAGTATCATGTTTTTAATTTTGTCAGTGAGCTTGCCCACATGTTGACCCGTGGCTTCTGCATTTAGAGATTATACGTGACAGTAGTTTACTCATTTTCTTATGAGTATTTGAGCACTACTCAGATTTTATTTTTCTGCCCTGTTTGATTTCCAGTAGGTGGCATCCATGCCTAATAAAGCTCTGTGAACCTTTTCTAGTCGGAGTGGTTTTACATTTCATTCAAAAGAAAATCGCATTTTAGTACTAACCCAGATTACTAATTTAAAAATTAAAATATTTTACCTGTATTATAACATCTCAATATATTTTTTTTATTCCTTTTCCTTCTAGACTCTGCCAGTTTTTTGAACAGTTTTTTGTTTTTTTTTTTTTTTTTTAAGAAAACCTTGTAATCCTTCTGGATTTGTAAAACCAGATTTACCCATTCTCAAAAAATACTCTTGCTTTCACTTCACAATTTCTGGATTTTATGCACATGTTAGACACTAATTTTAATGGAAAAAAAGTAAAAAAAAAAAAACCTCAACAGAGATAAACATTAGTAATTTCTACTTTGAAATTAGAGTTACAGAAGAAATAAAATGTTAGTTCATCAGGCTGGCCGAAGTTTCTGATTATTTCTACACATTTAATTTGGTCTGTAAGAACTTTTTATCAATAATATAGGCACAGTTTGAATCCATGACCATCATAGGCATGTTACTAGTGTATAGTGCAGACATGTCCTCTTCACCTGTCGTCTGTTCTTTTAGGTTGTTGTTTCTCCAGCTGATTAGTTGACCATGGCCAAACACAACTAAACTTTCCCTTCTGCTTTTTGAAATGGCTGTCATTGATTTCCAAAGACATATACGGAAATGTTTTACTCTAGTCCCTGTATCAAACTTGTCTGGAATTCACTAATGCTTTAAAAAGATTTTAGAGGGGTATAGCAGGCAGGCAATGAAACAGCACCATCTTCTTTTTTCTTCCAGTACAAAAAAATTTCTAGCTCTCCTGTAGTTGTGGAAAAGTTGAAAAATCCAAATACATTTCACCCAAAAAAACACTTATAAACTGTTATTTTCAGCATTCTGGATTGGACTAGTCTGGTCCAGGCATGATTCTCAGCAACAATATCCCGATTAGATTTTGAAATTCTGGGAAATGACAGGAATATACAACACCACTGATTTATAAATCTTTTATAAAAGCTATTGGTTTGGCCACCCTACAAACTTCCCAGCCTATTTTAGCCCTGGAATGGTATTACAGGAAACATACCTATGATCCCACTGCCCATGTTGATAAGCTCACCTTAGTTGCAGGGTAGATCCTTTAGATAACAGAGGTCATGATCATTAACAATTGCCTTTGTGGAGGTCCTAAACCTAAATATCTGAGACTCAGACTGACTGTCTGGAGGTGTTGACTTCTGGCTGTGGAATTATGTACCTTCCCATAGAGGAGTACAGCTATCAGTGACAAGGATGTAGGCAGGAAGTGGATGGAGAGAGTACCAGTTTGAAGAAGAGGCAGGAAAAACTGGTGGCATGTAGTTAAACTCCTACCTGGGGACTGTAAAGCAGAGGCATGGTTAAGGTCCTAGTGCAGGAATGGGAGACCATAGGGTATGAAGGTTATGGTTTCTTCCAGTATGGGAGAAAGAACCCATCTGGGACCGATGTGCTCTCTACCTCCCAGTACCATGAGCTCTGACCACCAGTGTTACCTAGGAAGACTGTATTATTTACCGTGGGTTTACAAGGCAGAGGAAAACTTGGAAACATGAAATAAAATGATTTAATCTAACAAGATTTGTTTTTGTAACTTTTCTAACTACTTCATAGTTTGGCATCAAAGGTTTTTGACATTATGAAATATAATTCTTGCAGTTTCTAGTTTTGCTAACAAAGCAGAATGAGCCAAATGATTGTAAAAGCTGCTTTATAAAAGCTATTCTACAATCAAGTATTTCAACTGTTATTCATGGAATAAGAGGAAGTTCTCAAAAACTGCCGATCTATTACTTGTCCTGAATCAAGTCTACTGCAGCAAAGTTGTCACAGGGAGTAAGATATGGAATAAAACATGAAGAAAAGACTTAAAAGGGTGCTATTATAGTACTATATGTATATTCTTGTATACAATGTGTTGTGTAGCTACTCTGTAAAATATGAGTACTTAGGAGATAAATTACTGTTAAATAATGAAAAACCATGCAAAATATTGAGTGCAATTAGGAATAGTGGTGGCACTGGTAAGAGACAAGCTAAAATAATGATGTAAAAAAGAAAAAAAAAAACGCAAATTAAGCTCAGATGTTGTATTAGAAATGTAACGCAGCAGCTAGCAGAAAAGGCATAGTAAATCTCTCTAGTACCCTTATATGACAATGATTCCATTTGAAAATCAGTCAAATGGGAAAATGTAAAGTGAATATGATAATACAGAGGTTGATTACATTGTTCAGAGCAAAAAGATGTAAGCAGGAGAGCTTCACTGAATAATCTGCTGACTTTTTTTCCTCCCTTTCTTCCAACTGGACTGGATTTTAGTTTTCATGTTTGTGTCTTGTATTTTGTTTTTATCATTTTGTTCAAGAGAAACTGCAAGAACCCTTCTTTCATTTAGAAGCTTAGAAGCTGTGATCCTGCTGGGAAAAGGTTCCAGAACTCAGTTCCTGCTCACTTGGAGCACTGACTGATTGATTGCTCTTCAAAGTATCTGTATAATGGTGCTAGTCTTCTGGTAGTACAGCAGACTAAATCAATTAAAATTCACAGGAGTGCTATCTGTTGCACAAGGCAGTTTTCTGCATAAACTGAATTAACAGACCAGATCTGCTCTTCTATGTCTTTGAAGACACTGGTAGTTAAATAATAATAGTTTAAAAAAAATCGACTTAGTTTGGTACAGAAAAATTTACAGGACTGGTTAATGGATCAATTTAGAATTCTTAAGATGTTAGACTTACTGGTTTTCTAACTGCTGAGCAACATGTGGTTAGATTAAGCTTTTTATTGAGCTATACTTTGCAGCCTTGAAGAACCCTAAGGAACAAATGTACAATCAGAGACATATTGTCAGAAGTTCAGTCTTCTAATCATAGGGATTATTTGAAGTTTAAAATGAGCTGTAATATATGAAAATAAAATCCTGATGTATGGTTGCTTGGCAGATCCCTGAACAAAATCCTCATATCATGAAGATTAAATTTGTAATCTGCCAATGAAATATGGAAACTATTCTCTCCTGAAATTTAATATGTATGCAGTCTCAAGCAGGATATCTGGAAGAAGTAGTTAGGTTGTTAAAGTAAATATACGTCCAAAGAAATTTCTGAACATACCTTGCTAGAGTATTGGCATGTAGAAGGCTATAGGCACAAATGTACTCCACTGAAACCAAGTCTGAGTGTATTGTTACTGTGTACAAAAGGCAGGAGTATCACCTGTGTTAAGTCAAAGTTATGTATAAAAGCAGAATAAAATTAAGGCTGTGATTATATGCTGGAGCTGGAAGAGGCATGACAGATATTTGTCACCAGGGGATTCCAAATAAATTTATTTTCTGTGAAAAGGTTTTCCTTCATCAGTAGCATGATCTCAACAACAGATATCACCCCTTTTCATCCCCAAGGATAGAGGCAGTATGGCCTTTGTTACTGCCTAAGTCAAGAAAGTCAGAATTGCTCCCTCATTACGTAGTCTTGATATAGCCTAAGTGTCTGTGGACTGTGTTGAGAAGATAGCATAAATAAAACAGTTTTTTGCTCTTCAGCTTGCTTATCTGATGAAGTATAGGTCAAACTTCCCTAAGCAATTTAAAAAAGGAATTAAAGGGTTCACCTGCCAAGAAAGCACATCATGCCATTCTTAAAATGATTATATATGACATGTAGATGAACTTAATCTTTGCATATAAACAAGCATCTAGTTGAAATACCTGTGCAACTTTCTTCAGTAGCTGTCACTCGATAATCATAACTTTGTCAGTGTTTTCTCTCATTGTTTATTCTTGTCAGTTGTTGCTCCAGTAGTTTCAATAGGAGGACATGTCTCAGAGCATGCTCCAATACTTAACACTTCCATTTCTCAGAGATCACTTCTTCATTCTTTGGTATCAGAAGTATGTGCTTTTTATCAACAGTATAATGATGAGTGGCAGTCCCTCAGCTTTCCTTGATCCCCTTGAGAAGCTCCTCAGCAATCTGTCCAGAATGGTACTGCCAGATGTCCTGGTCCCTGGAGCCATCCAGGGATCCTCCTCAGCAAATGGCCAAGCAGGGAATCTGACAAGATGGCTCAGACTCTGCAGTTCAGCCTCCCACATGTCATTTCTGCATCATCTGGTCACCAGTATCACAAAATGGTGTACGTGTGTGTATTTCCTTTACATTGAACTCCAACTGCTCCACCACTAGGGACATCTCCTTAGTGGAAATTCTTTTGCATGATTTGAGACAGAGCTACTGATATTTTCAAATCTCACAGGTGTAGTAAGAAACCTTCATGCCTGATACGGATTTCTTCAAGTGGTTCCTCTCTGGTTAACTTCCATCTGTTGTTTTCTTCACCTCCTGCTTTCCACTTGCTTCCTGTTTTGGGAAGAAGTAACAGGATTTAGTGTTATGTTTCCATATTTGTACTTTTTGCATTCATCCCTAGCCTCAGTTTGTTACTTATTCCACTGTTCTCAGCTTGTAGGTAAAGGAATCAACAGAAAACACTTTCCCCGCCCGCAGAGTTGCTGCTCTACCTTTTTTTAGATTAAAAAAGAAAAAGAAACCCCCCAAAAATCAACATCTCAGCACGCTAATCACACTTGTTCAAGGTAGTATTTGTGCCAATTATGAAACTCAGTTTTATTATTAATGGATATACCTCAAAAATTTTTGCACTTTCAGCTCATTTAAAATTGTACATAGCCATGTATTTTTAAAGAAGAGAATACTTTCCAAACTCTAAAGCGTAAAGACACTTTGTAGTTGTTTTTTTTTACTACTTGGTTGAGAGATTTTTGCTTTAAAAGCTACTGCATTTCCATTGTAGCAGGTGCCAGCAAGGACTTTTAATAAAGCAACTTTGCAAATGAGTTTGTTCTTGAACTTTTCAGGAGGGGACTTCGGGGGGTGCAGCATGCTTTTACTGATTATATCGCTGGTTGCATAATTATAGTGCGTTTATCTTGATGTCAGCAAGATACTCAGTTATGTGTGTCTTTAAAAAAAACACACAGTCTCTTTAAGATTTTGAATGAATAAAGTGTCCAAAACAGTCCAACTAGTTGTTCTTTCTCACAGTCTTGTGGAGTGAAACAGCTAAATCAATGACAGTGAGATTTTAGGCTATTGAAAGTCCTCTACATTTTCCTTCTCTCTCTTCCCCTTGCCAAAATTGGTTTTTCATTGAATTGATCTAATTGCCTCTTTGTACCCATTGGCAGTGAAGTAAATCAGATAAATTGGTCATGAATCAATTCTTTCAAAATGGAATAATTTAAAGCATTGTATGACTCTAAAAGTAGCATTTTAAAATGTCAATAGAGGCCAGCTCGTATATTTAATCAGAAAATAAGAAAGAATTTCAGAATATACTATATTCTCCAGCGTGGTTCTGCATGCAATTTATTTCAATGCTTAAATAATGTCATTTTCAAATTGCTCTTATTTGGTTTTCATATGTTTTTAGGCACTTTAATGTCTTTGAATCTCTAAGGAAAACTATAAGATGACTATTTATTTGTTAATAGTTTAACTACTTTTCTTTATCTTACTATTATGAAATTTACAGAATTTATTTGCTCGCTGTTAATAAGCTATTTACCTTATATGCTATAAGTGAAGGGAATATTATCACAAAGCACAGTGTAACCATGGCCTTATTAATAACTTTCTACATTTTCTTTCTGCTTTCTTAGAGAGAAAACTGCACTTCTTCCATATCTTGCATTTAAACTATTTTTAGTTCCCTATTTCTTCAATGGCTGTAAATCTGTGTGGTTAAAATAAACTCAGGGGATAATAGCAATTTACACCTACTGAGAATCAGGTTCAAAATGCTCAGGCTATTCATTGCTCTGACTGATTGTTCAGTTGTATAAAATGTTCAACACACTTATTTCATCCTGAAAGCATTTGAATTATCTCATTGACTTTAGTGGAAATATTCAAAAAGCTGAGTATTTAGGTAGATGTTTTGCTTTAGTGTGATGTGTACTCAACCTGTTTAAAATAAAGCCCTGAAAAGAACTTCCACATGGCTGTATTACTCTAGACTTGTTCACTTTTCTGCTAGGAAGGAGAGTAGGTTTTGGCCTTTCAGCTGAGTTGTAACTACAGCAAAATATCACATTAGACACTTTCTTTCTTTAAGTTAAGGACTCTAGCTATAAGTATGACTTCCGTGCTAGGTTTTGCATGAGCTAGCTGCTACTGCATTTGTACCTAAACACTGTATAGCCCCAGTTCTATTAAGAATTAAAGCTCACAGCACAAATGAATTTTAATAGAAACATTTTCCCTCAGATGGCCATTTCAATGTGTGGTTTATGTCAAAATGAAATTGGGTTATACATCTTTTTCATGAAAAGCTATTATGCACAAAAAGTTTTAGTTTTAGGTGACTTTTTTCTCAGTGCAAATGGGTTCTTGGTACTACGCAGAAATGTGGCCATCTTTCTATGACTGAGAGCCCCATTATGTATCATTAAAGACAATGGAAGCTTTGCCATGGAATCCAGAATATTATTAATTTGGACTGTTTTGGAAAAAGGCAGGTGTTCAGTTTTACTTTTTCTTTAATCTTCATTGGTGATATTACTAGTCCAACTGATAACTACTACTGTAATGTTACTGACAAGTTATTTGTTATGGAAAATATTTTAATTTATAAATGCCATAGATGTTTTAGCAAATGCATAACCATATTTTCTGTCTTGCATGTCAGGCACTGCTACCCAGCAGGAGACCTGTTTGAAAGGTCTACTTGAACGTAAGGCTGTATTGTACCATGAATAGTCGCAGCTTGTTCTGTCTGCATTTTTAATATTACTATCAATATCTACTTTTAAAAGAACTGTGGTCTTTATACCCACCACAGTGGATATAAGGCTTAGACTGCAAAGGATATGTTTTTATGCTGAAATGTTTTTTGTTCTGTTAGTTCTGTATGTTGTATGTATATGTGAAGACAGTGACCAACAGCAAACTGAAGGAGGCCAAAATCAGGATTTGAATCTTTCCATCCATATTGCTAGATTTTAATCTGGAAGAGTAAAGCTTAGGATGTCTGCTCGTGGATCAGCTGTAGTATGCTTGGTTTTGCAGCCAAGTGCCTTAATCATCCAGAAGAAGGAGCCTAAAGAAAGGAGTGTGAACCTTCTTTTTCCCAATGCAGGGGAAGGCAAGAATTGTTCATTTCTGATTATTGTACCTTGACAATTGTTTCTACATAGGAGAATGAGTTCTTGAAGAGATTTTGCTTTTCCTTCATTGTTGTATTATGTTAAATCATGACATATGGGGGAAAATAAAATATAATTGTCTTTGAGTATGACTAGTCAGAAACTTGTTAGAATAATACCACTGAATCTAACCCTTTTTAAAAATTGCAAGCAACTTAACCTTTATCCTGGCCTTTAATTCAGACATTTTGTGTAATGTACGTGTCCAAGAGATAAATGAATAATGCTTTCTTAAAAATATTTCCACTAATTAATGCAGTTGTGAATGCTGTGCAGTAATGAAATTTATTGATTGTTTTTTAAATTTCAGTTTACAAAGTGGAGATGGAAAAATTAATATGAGGAAAAATGTAACAGATTCAAAAAATGGAATTACTAAGGTCTGATCTTTTCCAGCTTTCTCAAAAGATAATGTCTCCAGTGTAAATTACTCCTAGGATTCATGATTGTTATGGTTATGGCATATTGATATGGCGTATATCAAGGCATATTACTGAAAGACAACTGTCTCTGGTCTAATCTGTCTTCAACCCTCTCACGCAGCTTTGATTTTTAATCCAAATGTTCAAAAGCTATTTCAAATACAAATGTTCTTACTGAGTCACTTCTATGCAAATATTTGCCTTGTATTTGTGTCCCCCTGTGCTTAGAATTCAAATATCTGAAGCTCAGTAAGGTGCTTATACACAATGATATCTATGTCATCAGACACTGTGTGCGTTTGGAGAAATGTAGTATAGCAAACCTCTTTATATACCCAGGGTGGGAACCAGAAGGTGATGTTACCCAGAAATAGGCAAATTGCATGACAACTTTAAAAGATTAAAATATGTGGAAATACAGCATCATCTTTATTCCAGCCTGAAATCAGAAGAGTTCTGTCTTTCAAAGATTCTCTCTTCTACTTCTTTTTTCTTCACCAGAAGCTAATATAATGTTAATTAATCTTATGTATAGGATTGTCTGTTTTGTTATTTCCCTCCAAAAGGTTATTGCTTCAGTACCAAATAATTAAGAACACCAGAAATATCCTTTCTGTTTAGACCAGTGGTTCATGGAGTCGAATTCTCTATCTCTTACAGTGGCAATAGCAGATGCTATTAGGGGGAATGTAATCCTGGTCACGATCTGCGCTTCATTCCTGTTATACTCTGCCGTCATCCACAATAGTTCTATTAGAACTGTTAGCTCCTGTCCCTTTTGATATAAACATGTTTTCCATGTGATGCACGGATTTATTGAATTCCTTTATAAAACTTGTCATATTGTTCACCTTCGCAATCTCCTATGGCAAGAAGTTCTGCAGATTAACTTCCTGCTCAACTGAAAGGACTGTCACTTATCTGTCTTAAATTATCTGTTATTAGTTCTATTATTAATTCCTTCTTAAATTGTAATTGCAAGTTATGAGCATCATGTAGACATGATTTAGACAATTTTTCTGTAGTGACATTACTTTCCTTCACCTATGTTGAATCATATCTGTCATTTGGTCAGTCTTGTACGTCTTTCTGGAATGCCTTGATATTGACAATGTATTTGAATTCCAGAAAGAGCTTATTATTATCTACAGAACCAAAATTTAGGTACATTATTTGTTTTTCTAGGAATTGACTGAATGAAAAAAAAAGGAAACCAAAATTTGCCATTTTTCCAGAATAAGGTGATACTTGCAAAGTCTTATGTTTTGATGACACAATATGATTCTGAAACACATAAATGCTGAATGCTGTTTAGTTTTACATGGTGGCAGATCTCAGATATGTGTTTCTAGCTTTATATTTCAGGCATGAGTGTATGCTCCCAATGAATTTTCCTTGTATTTAGAGTTTTAATTTTGAAAGGGCAATAATTTTTATCAGTTTTCACAAGAATTATTATAGCTAGGATTCTGATTACATTTTCCTTCAGAAATCTTTTCTAAAGGATTTTTTCCTAGGCATTTCATATTATGTCTGCTTGCTACAATAAAAGATAAAGCTATTCTGATGTTGTAAGTAAATCTTAAAAGGATGTACAGTCATCTCAGATTGGTTTTATTACAGAATGGATAGCGGCTGTGTTCACACAAACCATTCATGCTCTGTAGAACCTGTAGAAAGAATATAATGTTATTTCTTATTTTTAAAAGCATATACCACTGTATATAATGTATATACCATCTAAGAGTGTGCTGCCTAATGAAGACCAAACACTGCATTTCACATGGGTGACCTCTTGATGACTCGTCTTATACTTAGCTGCCTAATGCACTGTACTGATTTATTTTGAAGGATGTCTGTGAGGACTGTTAAACATAACAAATACATATGTAAAAGCCATTTCCATGAACGTATTTTTTACATATGTAAAACCCAGTCTTTTTCCAATACATAGCCCAAGATTACTGCACTTCAGGGAGTGCTTTGCTTAGGTAGTCCTGCTGTTCACCCTAGTCTGGCTCCTTGGGTCTCCATGGACCTTCAGAAGTGCCTCAGCAGGCTTCGCGCCGTTAGACATCACCACATAGTCACAGCCCACAACCAGGAAGTTGCTCTTTACTGCATAAAACCCAAAACAAATCTGATGCAATGACAAATCTCCCTTTCCATGGGAGAGTCCTTCTCTGTTTGCCTTCTCATGTGTCTTATGGAAAGACATGGCCCAGAGTAATCTCAATTGAAGAAGTGCTCTCAGTCTTATTAGTCACAGTAAAGTAGGGTAGGAAGGGAGAAAGTTGCAGCTGCGATGCTGGCGAGGGAAGTTGCCCATGTTATACTGCACTGTCTGTGCCAAGTCGTTCCCAGAAGTCAGTCCAGAATGGGGAAAGAAGGTAATTCTGTCTTGACAAACAGCCTGTGCCCTCTACTCATGCCTGTGGCTTGTACAATCATTTTAGCTGTAGAATTCTAAAGTACGGATAAACCAAGAAATACTGAAAGTAGCAGTGACAGGTTAAGTTAAAAATTTTATCTGCACTATACCATCACGTTAATTGTCAGGTGAGTCTGCCAGGGTGTGTGTTCTAAATGTGCTTGAGTGAGGGATTAGAGAGTTGTTTCAGTCACCAATGTATAAATCATAAGAGTTTTTGTTTGCTTATAGCAGGGTTTTTTTCTGTCCCCCCTCCCCACTTGTGCATTAGCAGACATGTAGAAAAAGCCCTTAATATCTTGAAAGGCAATTCAGAGTCAGCAGAACTTTGGAACAGTAAGCACAGATCCTGCTCTTACATTGTGTTTTCCTTCTTTTCCTCTGTACTCGGGAGGCAAATTGCCATTGCAACATATGTTTCTCCTCTAAATGTTTTGGTGGTTTTTCTTTTTTTTTTTCTTAGTAGTAACATCACCAGTGGTCCATACTTTTTCCTTAACTGAAGCAGATGGTTTAAAGGTCCTGGCATTAGCTGTACTGATTAAAATAAATAAATAAATAAATAAATTAATAAATAAATACATTCTACTCTGCTGATTTCTTTGGCTTCATGCCTGTAGACAATAATGACTGATTAGTAAGTATTTCACTGAGAATAATATGAATCATAAATTCCAAACGGAGTTGTGCTGTGGCTTACTTAAAGCTCAAACAATGAATTTGAAAGTGAAAAAGTTTATTTGAGAGTGAAAAAGAAAATACCAGATTTCACTGGTATTTTTCTTGGTTTTTTCATAAAAGGTTTCACAGAATTCAGTTTTCAACTCTTCTCCAAGGAGGCTGTTGCACATTTTTAATATAATGTATCTCATATGCTGGAATGTCCTTCTGCAATTCCTCTCTTATTTATTGATTTTTATTTCTGACAATTACTTATAGTCTGAGTTCTGCATACTAAATCATTCATTTGCTTTTACAGAGGATAGATTTAAAACAATTATGCTCCTCTACTTAAAACTTTCACTGAGTTGGAATAGTCCCATTTCACAGTTTTGGAGTTTGATTCACAAGCCTCTGCAATTAGACAAAGCCTTTTGATTGATTTTAACAAGCTTTATATCAAGCCTTTTGTTTTTAATTTTTTAGGACTAAGTCCTCAATGAGACTAAGTATTGCAACAAAGAGTGTCAAAATTGACAGTTGTAGACTTTGCTACTCAATTTTACCCAATCCCCTTTTGTATGAATTTGAGGTTGGGAATTTTGGGCAATCTAATCCTGAGTGTCAACGGCTATGTGATAGTTACTGACTATCTTAATCATCTGTTTGTCAATATTCTTTTTGTAATATGGGATTCATGTTGATACATGAAATATCACCCTACTAGATCGGATGGCTGTATACATACTAGGAAGTTGCACAGGGACAACCTAAGCACTCACATGAGATCAGCTACAGTGTTTAAATGTTAATATGCTCTTTGGAAGCTATGGCCCTTGCCAACTGATACAGTCCAGAGGATAATAAAGATGAAGGATTGTCCAAGAAAGCAGCATTTTGAGGGAAGGGGGAATTATTATGACTGAGAACTGAGCAATGTCCACAGCTCATTTATTAAATGGTGTGGACATCCTTTTGTGGAGTCTACGGAATACAAGTAAATTACAAAAGTAAATCACAGAAGTAAATCTTCACAAGATGCTGACTTGGGAGAAAATTCCTAAACCCAGAAATGAAATAAGTATCAAGACAACACCTATTTCCAAGTCTTTGAAATATTTTTTGTTACATCACAGAAGTTATTCATATTTTACTGGTTCCAGCAAAATCTATTTCATAGATTACATGTCAGTCTTTGAAAGTGTTCTGCTTATTACCTGTGCCAGCATTAAAATGAGTCATGAGCACGTAGACTATTTAATATACCATTGATACAGCTAAAATTCAGCTTTGTCAATATATGGTAAGTTTTCTTTTATATTAGAATAACAAATAGTACAATTGTTTAGTATCCCTGATCAAACACTAACTTTTTTATAATTGTATACATGCTGTCATTGTCTATACTTTCTACTTTTGTCTCACACAAAAATGCGATAATTCACTTTCATGCTCTGGATTCAAAGCAGAGTAAATAAAATGGCTCTGGATTTGGCTGCAGTATTTCATGGCTTCCCATGATTTCCTGAAAGAGTAAAATTAGTCCTGTCTTACTATTTTTGTTGAATCTCTCAGCATGCTGATTATTTTGCAGAAAGACTTTGAAGTGAGCATGGGTCAGTTTCAGGAAAAATGAGGTTATGCTATAGTGTTCAAATGTGAAGTGAAAGATTTTTGGTAAAATCCAAGAATTGTTTGATGTTAATGTATTTCATTTGTTTTTTGGGGGTTTATGAACTATGAAACTGCCTGGCAGGAATGCAACCAGCTGTTTTGTCTTCTGTTTTGTTTGCGAAGAGTCTATTCAGTTAAATCAGACTCCTGGAATAAACATAGTATCCCAAAGAGGTATACACACTGGTATGTTTGGCTTCATTTTCATAATCCTCATGTTGCAGGAAGAAAAGTCTGAACAGCATGATAATAATTTAGCACAGAGTTGTTACCAAAGCAAATTGATGGCATTATAGAGCTACATAATTACTTAAAAATAACTGGATAAACTTAAAATATGTGTTCTCTCAGGTCTTGGGATGCATTTGCCCTTGAAGTAGTACTATCACTATTGAAAGAATTAGTCCACTGATCTATTTGACTGCTGTTTAGATTTTTTTTTTTCCTCTTTGGTTAACATTTTCTTCAGATTTGTTTTGAGTTATGAGGATTAACAATTCAGAGTTAATATACTACACCCATTTCTGTTAATCCATTCATGTCCAGGAACATCTTGTGTCATTAATGATGAAAGGTGGTTCCCATGCCACTCTGCAACTTTGGGGATGTAAACAGGATGGCCCAGTCCTGTTCAACATATTCATCAATGACCTGGATGAGGGAACAGAGTGTATCCTCAGCAAGTTCGCTGATGACACCAAACTGGGAGGGCTGGCCAACACTCCAGAGGGCTGTGCCGCCATCCAGCGTGACCTGGACAGGCTGGAGAGCTGGGCAGAGAAGAACCTCATGAGGTTCAACAAGGGCAAATATAGGGTCCTGCACCTAGGGAGGAAGAACCCCAGGCACCAATATAGGTTAGGGGTGGATCTTCTGGAAACCACTACTGAGGAGAAGGACTTGGGAGTCCTAGTGGATGGCAGGATCTCCATGAGCCAGCAATGTGCCCTTGTTGCCAAGAGGGCCAATGGAATCCTGGGCTGCATAGGAGAAGTGTCGCCAGCAGGTCGAAGGAGGTCATTCTCCCCCTCTACTCTGCACTGGTGAGGCCACAACTGGAGTACTGTGTCCAGTTCTGGGCTCCCCAGTTCAAGAGAGACAGGAACTACTGGAGAGAGTCCAATGTAGGGCAACCAAGATGATTAAGGGATTTGAGCACCTCCTTTATGAGGAAAGGCTCAAAGAGCTGGAGCTCCTTAGCCTCAAGAAGAGAAGACAGGGGTAGGTTGAAGGATGATGGAGCCGGACTCTTTTCAGTGGTTTCCAGTGACAGGACGAGGAGCAACGGGCATAAACTGGACCATAGGAAGTTCCACTCAAATATGAGGGAGAACTTCTTTACGGTGAGGGTGACAGAGCCCTGGAACAGGTTGCCCAAGGAGATTGTGGAGTCCCCTTCTCTGGAGATCTTCAAGACACTCCTTGATGCAGTCCTGAGTGATGTGCTCTAGCCAATCCTGCTTAGCAAGGGAGTTGGACCAGATGATCTCTAGAGGTCCCTTCCAACTCTGTCAAATCCGTGAATCCGTAAGTAATGGTCCTTTCTCTGTCTCTTGCGCTTTAAAGTAAATGTACATAATTTCTGTCTTTCCCTCAATTGTCCACATCTACTGCAGACTCTGAGGGTATTAGTGTGCATTTATTACTGCTTCTAAAGCACTCTCTAGCAATCATTTAATGAAGCAGCCAAACAAACTGCTGTGTAATCTGTTAATATCAGCATTTACAATGTAATTAAGATAGTGTTTGAAAATGAATGTCTTACAGTTTTATGTCTAATTAGTTTCTGCTGATTACCACAAAACACTTAAAACTGTAATAGCTAAACAGAATAATTAAAATCATAAAATGAGGCCCCAGTGTCAAAACTACATAGGTGAAATTTTGTTCTCCTAGATCATCTATTGCTTTGAGGTCTCTTGATAGAAAATATGTCTGCTGCAGTATCTGGCTTTCATTTTGATATTCCTGACTTGCACTACTTGGAAGTTGTGAATCAGAGAAAAATGGTCTGGTAAAAGAAAACAAGATAGTGACTCAATTATATAATAGAAGTAGTAACAGTGTGAAAGCAGATGGTTTTTATTATGCCAGAATAAATTGTATCTCAAAATATGGTAGTCTACTGCAAGCTGCATTCTTTGCCACATTTCTGATTATTCTGTTGGCACTGAGTATTTGAAACTGCCCCAAACGAACAATTTTTCTGTGTATTTGTGTGTATATCCTCATCATCTTCTGTGACTACAAATTGGAGAGTAAAGGCTTTTTTTTTTTTTAATACACAGTAAAAGACAGCTAAACAAATATTCATTCCTTCCAAATTGTACCTTGTTTTGGAAAACAGGAAAGATTTGGATAACTGCTTTATCATACCATTCTCTTTCCTCTCTTGCTTTCCACCTCCTTCAGTCAGTATTACAAAACCACCCTCTACAAACATGGATGGCTTTTGTAATAATCAAATATCTGTTTCATGGCTTCTCATGTTGTTATTAAAAATTTGTGTACACTCAGTGCTGTTCTAAGATGTCTAAAATTGCGTCTGCATTAGTGTTTAAATGTATATCGGGAGTCCATTTGGTTGCCACCACTGAACACGCAGACCAGCCTCAGAATATACAAATTTGAGTCCTCTTAGATGAAAGTTAACCAGAATCACAGAATCATAGAATCATAGAATGGTTAGAGTTGGAAGGAACCTTAAAGACCATCGAGTTCCAACCCCCCTGCCATGGACAGGGACACCTCCCACTAGACCAGGTTGCTCAAAGCCCCATCCAGCCTGGTCTTGAACACTTCCAGGGATGGGGCATCCACACCTTCTCTGGGCAACCTGGGCCAGGCTCTCACAACCCTCACAGTAAAGAATTTCTTTCTGTTATCTTAGCTAAGTCTTCCCTCTTCCAATTTAAAAACGTTACCCCTTTTCCTGTCACTACACTTCCTGACAAAGAGTCCCTCTCTGCCTCTCCTGTAGGCTCCCTTCAGAAGATGCACTCCTGGAGCAAATCCAATGCAATGCAGCCATAAAGGGGAATCCAGTCCCAAGGATTACACCAGAGTTTCTCAAAAAGTAAAAAAATAAAAGTAGTGAGGAGTAGGTTGTCAGTACCAACTGCATTGGTGTTTAGGTCTCTTTCTGTTGGTCCACAGAACTTCCTAATGTAGACGTAACCTTAGAGCAGCAACTACAATCAAAGTTGAGGACCTAAGGCTCAAATACAGAACCGAACAGCTATATGCTGTGCCAAGTGAACCACTTACTCTATGCAGTGATTATCAGCATACACATTTTTAATCCCTGATAAGAGTAAGATAATGTGTTATTACAGACTTTATGGATAGAAAGCTAACCTGATTCAAGTAATATTATATCAACTAAAATAATCCATATGGACACTTACCACAGATTTGCTGATACTTAGGGTGGGATTCATCTCAGTTCAGCATATTGCAATTGTTGTGAGATGGAGGCCTTGATCATAGCAGCAGTTACCATTTAAGAGAAACAGATGTAATCTCTTCATTTTCTGCAGCTCATGGTCTTGCTACTGCTATAATATTTGTAATGGGGATACAAATCTAAAACATTCAAGTATTGTCAATTTTCTGATCTGAATATGATAATTGCTCACAGTTTGTTTCTTTTTCTTTTTTTTTTTAATTTTTTTTTCTTCTCTATTATCGTGTCTGTGATAATAAAGATAAATTTCAAGAAACTGTTTGTTTTTTTTAAATATTATTTATCAGGAAACGAGCTGACACTAAGACTACCTAAGGAAAATGTGTTGATACAATTGAACTGAAAGAAGCTCATGGGCATATTAAAGAGGACTTGTGATAATACTGAAAGCTGGCAAGCTAGATTGTAGTTTTCAAATCTAAAAAATGTTTAGGGTGAATTCTGAAGATATAAAGTTGATAGGAAAGACACTCTGGTTGCATGTACTGTAACAGAATTGACATGCCTGATCTTGTTCTCTACTGCTAAGGCAAACTGCCCTGGAACAGCTTGGTTTCGTACAGATATTTTTGCACCCCTCAAAACAGAGCAGCTATACCCAAACTGAGGATTGGGATTGGGTTTCTGGCTTGTTGTAACTTCTGAATGAATTCTGGGGTTCGTTCAACCTCTTAACAAAGAGGTTACTCGGTGATTGTCATAAGTCAAAACCATACTAGCAATTATAATATATGGCCAATTACATTCTAATGCCCAAGATTGTCTCCTGGGCTGCTAAAGATGCATACTATGGATGAGTGCTAGCATAGATGTAACTGTAGTGTCCATTATTTGCTTCTACTAGATACAGGGCAGTCAGGCCACCAGGGCTGTGGGTTGCACTGTGCAGTACATCTTCACTACCAGTGACATTAACCTTGACACAGTTTTGTATATATTGTATTTATTTCATTATTTCCTTTTTATTTTATTATTAATATTTCATTAAAGTAGTTTAGTTCTTTCTAAACTTGTAAATCTCTCTATCTCTCCTCTTCTTCTCCTGGGAGCAAGAAGTAGGGGGAGAGTATCTGCCACCGTCATAGGCCAATTTGGAGTTGAGCATTTAATCACATATTCTAAATGGTATAGGCTTTTATCATCAATCTGAGAAAAGTTACTATTCTTTCCCTTCTTTACGCCTGAAGTAACAGTTTGATGACTAAAGTACTATCCTGCAAGGTCAGAGATTCTAGTTCAGTTTCTGCCAGTGAGAGCACCTCTGTGTCAAAGGGAGAGGGCTTCAGTCTGAATCTCTCATTTTTTACATGAAAACCCTAATAATTAAGGTATTATATGAAAGAAAATGAACTATATCTGTTCTTCTATTAACAGAATTGTAAGGAATTTACCACTTGTAATTTCTTGATTTCTGAGACATAACTTGTTCCCTAACACTGTGCTCATAGCAACAGTCTTTGCCTCTGTGACATTATGGGTGTGATTTTTCTCCCAAGCTGGAGCACAGCTACTGATAGTGCCTGGTACTGCACTATACTGTATCAACTCACATTAGAATTTGTTTTCTTTGCAATTTGTAGAGTTGTATAGCCCAGCCCTGGATGTAAAAAAAAAACATTACAATAAAACAAAATATCAAATTTGCTATATCTGATAGATTGGAGTGAGTATTAGTTTGTAAAGTTCAAGTTTATTTTACTACCATCTATACTATGCATATACAAGTAGTGTATTATTGAAATGGTTGTATGCAAAACTCCAGACTTGAACATCTTCTAGGATTAAAATTTATTAAATATTCAATTTTTAAAAGATATAAAAAGAAGTGGAAACACTGAATTCTAGAAACTAAACCTCAGACTTAATTTTTCATATATTTTCACTCCTATTTTATCAAAAGCATTCTGTATTTTTCTGCATTAATACTTGATCTCTTAAAAATTCTCATTTCTACATAAATTGACATTACAGGACCATGCAGAAATCAATGCATTGCATTAATGGAGAGAGCAATATATGCTAGCATTTGAAACAATTCAAACTCCATCTGTCATATATTATCCCCAGACCAGCTAGAACATGTACATATACAATTGGATTATGATAAATTGAAAACACGCAAAGTGCATTACAAAAAGTGATTATGATATTTCTTTTAGGCTTTTACAGTGTTTTCTTAATTTTGTAATGAAGTTTTTAATGTTAGAAATTCATACTTCCAATAAAACGAAAAATATATAACTGCATTGAATAGGAGCTTCTAGTATTTTCCTAATTAGATACTCTATTTGAGAGAAAATATAATACAATAAACATGGCTCATTTCAAAGGAATTCAAGATTTTTTATGTTTCATAAAACCTTTAGTATGCTGACTCATTTATTTCTGATGTTTAGTTGTTGGCATGCTTTGTGTGAAATATTTCTGATACAAGGAAAGGAATTCAAAGCATACTTTTGCTGTGGGAAAGAAATGCATAAAACTTGCCATAAGGATCTATATTAAATAGAAGACAAATAAAACAAATTCTTTTATAATTTACTCTTGGTTAGAACTTTTAAAATATTTTTTTTGTCTTTGGGAAGGTAGGAAGACTGTGATCAAATAGCTGATGTTTACTTTCTTTCTTTCCTTTCTGATTGATCCCTTCACCAGACTTTCAAGGAAGAAATTCACACCCCTTGAAGGTACTTAGTATTCTATCACTTCCTGGTTATAGTTTTTCCAGTTAAATGCTGAAGTTTCTCATTATAACTTAGTTCTTTTAAAAGATCACCTCCTCCCCTCGTTTTCTGAAGGAGAGTTATTTTTGCCAGAAAGAGCTTTTCATGCAAGAATTCAAGGAAAAAAAATCAACGCTTTTTGGAATACATACTGCCAGCTAATCCCCTTCCCAAATCAGTAATGCGTATGTCCATGCATTCTTACATGGTTTATTTAAGGGTCACGTCAGTCTTCTGAAGGTGTTTGTTTCTTTCTATTGCCTATAAAAGTTTTAGTGACTCTAAAAGGTGACTAGTACCACTTAACTTAGCCTGCAGATGTCTAAATTGAGTAGGCAAATCCTACAGTGAAAAACAATGAAACCTCATTCATGCACAGATGCTTTTTCAAAACAGAATATGAGCAGGGAATCTGACATGACTTTAGTGAACACCTTCCAGTTAACTATAGGCTGAGATTAAATACTGGACTTGCCTGTCTTTCTGCAGAGACAGATGTCAAGTTTAGATTGCTAAAGCTACATGAATTGACTCCCACCCCTGCAGCTGAAAAGATACATATGCATTTTTTGTGACTTCTGTGACCCCTCAGTCTTCACATTATTCATTAGTTTAAGCCTACTCTAGGACATCTTTGAAAAGCTCAGGTAGTTGAATCAAGTGTGGTACTTTTTGTAAATGTTGCCTTGTCTAGTTGGTTTGAGTGTTTTTTCAGTAACCAGGTTTTTCATTATATGTGATTTAAATGAGGATTTCTAAGTTCTAAAATAGAGGAACACTAGATACGCACTAGATCCACATGTTAATAAATGGTGTTACTGGATTTATTCTGTTTTTTCTGCACTGTTCTTGGAGATTTGTAGGTTTCTATTGATATCTCCTGTGTATGTGATCAGTGAAGATGTGCCATTATGACACATATAAACAGTATAATGGCAGTATTTAATAACTGTGAGCATGTGGACTAACACAGTACAATATACTGTTGAAAAAGTATTCTGATTTCCAAAGTAATGAGAACTGTCTGTAATCTATGCACTATTCATCTATTCATTTCACTTTAAAAATAAAGTTTTTTTTCCTTAGAAGTCTTCACATAGCGCAAACAATAAAATATCATAACAGAAATCCTGAGTTTGCATGAGCATATAAAAGGATTCAGAAAAGTCAGACTAATATACCTGGAATTTTTGTGTGTGCTAGCTACAGTAACACATGTGATCTTATAAATATTCATGCAGGTTTCAAAGTCATCTGTCAACAGTTAAAATATATGTCACGTTTAATAACACAGTCTGCATAGATTAGGATTACTATAATTAGACTATTGCGCACATATTACAGCTGCAAAATGGATGAGCCAGGCTTTCTCAGGAATTTCAAAAAAGGCTTCTTCTGTTTGATAATATTCTGCATGGTATTTGATTGCATCTGAATAAGTAATGTTGCAGAGAAAGAGCACAGGCAGCTACTCGAACTTGAAGCTAGCTTTTCAGAGAAAAGTTATAATCTTACCACATGTACAAAGACCCGATGGGATCTAAAGAATAGTTCTATCAAAGATTTCTGAGAAGGCTCTGATTGTAAATGGTTACTTCTTTATATGCCAAGAAAGCCGTTCTCAACTAATGCAAGTGTCCCCTCCTCCACCACAGCCATACTTCAAGGATACCTTAATTCTCTTGAAGATTTTGAAAAACAGGCATGATGCACTTTGACAAGACTAAGCAATAGCAACTATTTTAAGAATAGTTTGGAGGCAAAGAGGATTTAAAAATACAGCCCTTCATACATGATAAGTCTCAATTTATGCAAAGCAGCCTTACTACGCAATGAGCATAATCAAAGGAGCATAATTCTATAGAAGTCATGAAAATAAATGACAACTCAAGAACAGGGACAGGGAGTAAATTGGGTGGCAGGAAGGCCTTGTTTTAACCTCACAGAGAATTCACCGACCTTCTGAAGAGTGCCAGCACACAATCTCAATGACTGGAAAATTTTCCCTGTAAGATTTAAGTGGGGCATAAATCACAGAATCACAGGATCACAGAATGATGACCTCTAGAGATCATCTAGTACAACCTCCCTGACAAAGCAGGTCCACCTAGAGCAGGTTGCACAGGAACACGTCCAGGTGCATTTTGAATGTCTTCAGAGACAGAGACTCTATAGAAAGAAATAATGATGTACTAGACTTTGTACTAGCTTTCTGTCTGAAGGAGATATGTTGTAAATGAAAAGATATACAGGACCTTAAGAAAAACTTGATATATAATGCAGAAGACTCTGGATGTATGATTTTGCTGTGGTGTGTTGTGTGGCAGGCAAACTCATAAGACTGGGACGGACAAAGTCACAGATAAGGACTGGCGGTGTGCTTTTGTAATTAATGCATTATCTTACTAACCTGAGGAGGGTCCTGCTTATTAATTATTTTAAGGTCCTGCTTAATTTCCTTTGTATTGGGGGGGAAACTATTTTTCCACAGAGAATCCTTCCCCAACAAAACTGGGTTATAGACAGCATTGCTATAGTCCACTGTGAGATAAATGAATGCTGAAGGGTTTTGTTTCATAGTAAGTGAGTTCTGTATTAAATTTCATAGATGTCTACTCCCACATCATCTTTTAGGTGATTTAAAATGCTCTGATCTAAGGAAAAAGTACCTGTGCAGCTGCTGAAGATGGAAATGCATTTTTAATGCTTGCATTCTGTTAAGTATGAGGGATGATTTTTAACTGGTATTATCTACAGAACAATGGTTAATATAAAAGTAAAGGTTTCCTCATACTTTTTGTATTTAACTTGGTTTCAAATATTTCTGGAAATGTACTAGTTTTATAAAGACATACTGTTTGAAAATTTTTTTTCTTGCTAAAAGACTTTTACCGTTTGTTTAGGAAGCCTATAAAATTCTGTCATAATGGGATGCGATGCCATACTATTTTGTATGACAATTTAGTCATACATGTATGTAAGAGTCTCTCAGTTCTCTGAGCGCATAAATCACTTGTGATAGCACC
The DNA here is from genome assembly GCA_033628505.1 of Tringa tobata. NCBI lineage: Eukaryota > Metazoa > Chordata > Aves > Charadriiformes > Scolopacidae > Tringa > Tringa tobata. Next base: position 15,433,000 of record JAHREE010000279.1, on the reverse strand, counting down.
TTTTGCTATGTATATATGCCTCAGTTTTACTGGAGGTAGGTGTAGTCTACATAAAGTATTATTCTTTACTTCCTCTTCTAGACCTAGAAACTATAAGAACCAATGATTTATGTGCAGATAGATTAGAAAATAAAATCCATATTCCTGATTAAGTGCAGGCCACACTTCTTTTGTGGACCTGCCATCAACAGCAGTTATTAGTTGGCAGACCTAAGTGCCTTTGAGGCATATGCTGTCATTTGTGTTAGATTTCTGAAATGCTGAGAATCCTACAAACACTTTTCCTGGCCCAGATAACTGTTTTACCGAGCTGCTCACTTCCACTTTTCTGTTGTGGAGATGGGTGAGTTGTATGCATGTGAAGTCTACCTTCCATGTGCTGCTTGCTGTTGTAACTTATTTCCAATATTTGCCCAAGGTTAAAAGTAAGATTTTTCTGTCTCCTCAAGGAATTAAAAGATTTACTATGTCCTGTTTGTCAATAATTGGTTAATTATTCCCTGTTATGTGCTAGGCACCAATGATAATTGTTCTTATCAACTCTCAGTGATTTTACTGATAAACCATGGATGAATTATTTCACAATGTCATCATCAGTTGTCAGAGAACAGGGTTTATAACCACTCATTAGCTTCATGACTTATTGATAAAACTGAACTATGTCATGCAAAATACCCATCAGAATTACTCAGTTGCATAGAGCCTGCAAATTAGTATGATATTAGACTGGCGTGATATGGGAATAGAAACATTTATTTACTTCTTTGTGACTCTTGGATTTCCTGCTGCAATATTATTTTAGCCTTTTCAGAAAAAAATGTTAGAGAGAACATAAGAGAACATAAGTGAACATAACTGCCTTGTGAGATCCTCTCATACCTGACATAGAACAATGGAGTCCTTCCCCATAGTGCGTCTTAGGAGGAGGTAGCACTCCTCATACCTGCATCCTTCATACTATGTTTTGTTAACCACCATAGTCCCAATGAATTTGTCCAAATTGTAACATCTAACTTTAAATGAGTTGTCTTTTTTGTTGTTAATGATCAATCAGCTTCCATTTCGTTTAAACAAATTTATTGTTGCTATTTCTTCACAAAAAGCTGGATAATTGGTATCTCTGAAACTCTCATAAAACTGCTTCAGAAAGTGGTAAAAATTAATTCTGTAACTGCTTCCTTAATATATCTGTGCTGTCTTCTAGGCTGTATTTTTATTTTCCAAGCTCTAAGCAGCTTCATCTCTGCTGTGTGTTAAACATACACATCGCCTCAGCTGAATGGAACATACTATTGATCTGTCACAGAAGCTTATACAGTTTATAGAATGGTGTATGTGAGGCTCAATTATAATGTCAAAATAGATAGAAAAGATTTTCTTTCTCAAGCTGTACACAATAATTAAAAAGGATTTTTAAAAGTTAGTCAGTAACCTAAATTAAGGTGCAAAGACCTCAAGCTGACAAAAAATCAATTAGTTCTTTGTCTGGGGGGAACTGAATAATTCTATTGCCCTGAATATATTTGTTCATTTTTCATACAACCAAAAAATAGTACAGATAAAACAGAAGCTTGAGGGTTTTTTGCTTTAAGTCAATTCTCTGTGCTGTATGGTACAATGAGGAAAAACTTGTTAAAAGCTTAGTCAACTCACAGGGCTTTCATGGCAATTTTAAAGACAGGAACAAAAGAATGATATCTTAGGAACAAGTTTGGATGTCTTTGACTCCCCAGGTCAAATAATCAGAATGGATTTCCAACTGAATCAACTGTGGTGAGCTTTTGGCATAATTTTACAGTAAAATTGCATTCTTTATGAGATGCTTAATTGTTATGTACCCCTTTTTAACAGTCTTAAATTTTAGGATTCATGTAGCCATATATCTACACATATCTGAGCTGATTTTTTTCTTAGCAATAGAGAGAAGTAGGTGGTTCTAGGATGCAGTCCACCTCATCCTATAAAAAAGCCTAAAGCAAGTCAGAGGAGGGACTTGATTACTGTTTCTGGTGACCAGAAGAGATTGGGATGAATAGCTCAAATGTAAATACCAGTAATTCATTGACATGAATCCTATCCAACCATCAAGAAGCTGTTCTTTTTGACTCCTAAATTTGTGTTTGGATGATATAGTGGAAACAGTTAGAGGCATGGTTATTAACATTCAAACATCTCCTTAAATGCAATATTAGCCCTGCTGTCAACTCAGTTGTCATGGATTTTACAGAGCAGCTATTGCTTTTCCTCCACTCCAGAATTCACTCACATGATGACTGGAAATGTTATCAAGGGAAAAAGAAAGTAGCTTTATCATGCTGCTGGATAAGTGAAAGCAGTGTGTGAGCCAGCACTGCTGTTGAGTCACCCCCACTGACCGTCAACTGAATTACATGCCCTGAAATCAGTTCTCTGGATAAATCACCAATTTATCCAGTCATAATAGGGTAGCAATAGGAAATGCAATGTACCTCTAATAATCTGGTAATAATTTTGCTCATGATGGCATCACTGATTATTGTAATACAGCTTTTTCTGTAATGTCTGAATGGCCCTCCGGAAGAAATGTCAAGTAACGGTTTATTCTTATAAAATGAAAAGCATTCCAGAAGGTGTTGATATTTTTAAAATTATTGCTTTAACTGGCTTAATAATCATGCCCTTTCACTTGCAGATCTGTGAAGTATGAGGAGAAATCAGGCCCTGAAATAGTTTGTCTGCAATTTTCATTTTCTGTCATGATCTGCCATTAATTCACTTCAGTTGTAACTTTAGTCTTATGTTTTTACTAATACTGAGAGGAAACTAGGGTTTACAGATCATTAACTCTTCTTAAACAACAATCCATGTCGTAAAATTGAGGTAACTTCTACTTTCGTAGATATAAGGTCAGAATTGCCAGAGACTACAAATACACAGATGGACAAGTGATGTAGTATAGATAATTATCTATAGAATCGAATCCTAGCTTATTTTTTAGTCGGTATTTTATATAAACATCTATATTGAAGCATTAAATGAGCATTTTATTCTTAAAAGAATAAAATGAGCATTTATTATTTTGCTACTGTCATTATTTTTATTTCTAAGAAACAGCCTTCATCAATAAATGATTGATACTGTTATCAGTACAAACCAGTGCATGATAATGAACTAATTGACGTTCATGTACTTGTGTTCATATAAATGAATTCTTGCTGGTTGGTGAATTCTTTTCCATTCCACATTTTCTTGGGTATGCTTTGGTTTCTTCTCTTATTTGAAAAACTGTCCTGTGTAGTAATAGTCATCAGAGTATTCGAAATTGGCTGAGTTCAAAATATATAATTGTGATTAATTCTCCATGGTTTTTTGGAAGTTTTAGTTGTTAACACTGAAAATTTTGGGTTTCAAACTTTTTTCAGAAAATTTAATTCTTAAGTTGTAATCAGCATTTTTTTCTCACAAATGTACAACAATACACTTGTAGAGAGAGAGAACTTACAAAGAAACAAGGAAATTTTCCATTTTATAGCTATAGCATACAGTTAATGGTTGGGATCCCATTGTGCTTTAATCCACTTGGCCTAGGAGCTGTATTGTTACCAAAAAAACAAACAAAAAATGAAGTTTAAGAATCTAGAGCCAAGAGCCACCCAAAATCTTGGGTAAGCTTGTTAAAATGAGCTTTATCTGATCAAACTACTTCATGTTATTTAAATCAATCCTTTTATTTATTCTTATTAGAACTCAATTGTTCATTAAACTACTTAATATTAAGCTATCAAGTGTTTCATAGTCTGTTCTGGAGAGACAAAATTTCAGATTCTGAAGAAGAATGTTATTTCAGTCTAGTGTTACAACAGAAGAAAATGATCTAATATATGTCATGTTTATTATTGTCCACCCTTGAAAATACATGAGGGAATTTAAAAGATAAAATTATTTGCAGATTATCTGAAAAATTACTTGTAATGTCTAGTGGATGGGATTATACCAATAACCTTCAAAGGAATACAATGAAACAGATGAACAGAAAAGATCAGTGAAATAAAGAATCCAAACAGATCCATGTCTCTAAAGAATAGATACTGAAGAAGCTTATACTATAGCTTTAGAAATATTTTAAATGAAATTTTGCTGGTGATCTTTTTTTTTTTTCTGAAATGTACATGTTTGTCCTTCATTATTATTATCATCTAGTTCTGCTTGGAGCTATGCTGTCTTCATGGCCGGGTGAAACAGGCAAAGAACACTAGTCGCTAAACATTAATCAAATATAATGTGACTTTGTTCTGTTATTTTAACTACTTAAACAGAAAGAAGAGCACAAGCTATTATTCTGGGGTTTAATTTTGCTCTCATTTGTTATCTTAGAAATGCCTGACTTGTTTACTTAATTTTTTGAGGGTCATTTAAATCTACAGTGAGATGTTAGCAAGACATGCATTTTTTAAGGCCAAAAAAACCTAAATATTTTTTAAACAAATCACGTTGATAGTGTGCATAACTGTGCTAGCAGGGATTGTACCAAGGTACAAGAGCCAAGCTTTTGCTCCTGTATTCACTTGGAACCAGTAATAACTGGAAAGTAGATCAATCACTCATGATAGAACTCATGTGAGAACCTGAGTTGAGGGCTTTTACCTCTAAAATGCACTCCCAGATATAAAGTAAGATTTTTACAGCAGAGAAGACTTTGTCTTTAATAATGTAACAAGTGAGGAAAAGGATAGTTTTTGACAGACAATTTCATTCAGGAGCTGTATCTATATTGCTAAATAAGAATAGGATCAAGGATGAGAGCACACAGTGCTTCCTGTCACCAGTGCTTACAATTAGCCTCTTTAATAAGAGATTTATCTTTGGGAGAACTGGTTAGAATAATCCAAACCAGATGTAAATTACGAAGATTGAGAAATGTCGACATTCAGTATCTATTGCTCTAGCTCATCCCTGGCTCTTTTTTATTCAGCACCGTTGACATCCCAAAAAGTTGTATCATCTGTTGCATTACACAAAATTGGTCAGGGTCTGCAAGTGTCTTGCTTCCCAGAGCAGAATAACTATATCCAGGCTTCCTGCTGGAAACAGTCCCTAGACTATGCTAAGGCTTAAATTGGGGTCAAGCATTTTTGTGGAGAGTACTAGCTGAGTCAGATAAAATCTATGATTGCTGGGAAGCATGCTAACGATGGAACAAAATGGACAGTGTATGCTCATGCTTAAGCCCACAGCTTGGCTTTGTTGAAATATACTTTCAGTGAAAACTGTTAGTCATTTCTACCTAATTCAGGAGTTAGCTTTCTGTGAAAATTGTGTTTTCTTTCTAAGTGGTTTTGAATGCCACATAAATAACTACTGAGAAGAAATGTCTGGATTTTGAAGTAGTAGTATAATAATAAACTGGGGGAATTCCTATTTCTACTCTTCAAGCAGCAGCTGTTTTGATCCTGAGGTAGTAAAAGTATATAAAGAAAGCACAAAGGGCAGGTTAGAGCTGTGTGGTGCAGTGCTGGCTCACAGCCACCTTACTGATTCTTGCTCATGTTCAGTGAGCAGAATGGGTATCTATTTCTTTCTCTGTTCAGATGAGTTGGCTTACACTGGAGAAAAATGTTGTGTTATTTCTATCAGAATTTCAGACGGCTCTTTGGACGGTGAATTTATGGAGTGGAATGAGTCTGCAGACTTGAAACGCAGAATTTTAGCCCTAAATCTTTGGCATAAAACAGTGGGTTTGACATAGCAATGGGTGCATTGCTTGTACTTTCTTCATCATCTCAGGGATGTAAAGGCTATAGCTACAGCTTTTTATTTAAAAAAACACACTGGGCACAATCATGAGGGACTAAACGAGTTGTAATACTATTTATCTAAATAGCAGTCTTCAATATAAACTGGACTTCTAATTTAGAATACACAGGTTTGTTAAGGATCTTTTCCATTACTCAAAATTAAACCCTGCAGGAGATTCTGGCCTACAGAGGTATGAGCAGTTTTTTAATGAGATCACGAAAGAGAAATGCTGTATTTTTAAGTATTCAAGTATGTAATTCTAAGCAGAGGAATAAACTTTAGCACAGTTTATTTCTCTCATTTGAAAGAGTTCAAAATAGTCATACTTCTAGAAATAATTCTTCTAGATTTGGTGTGATTAGGTAAATTGGATTCATCGCTGGACTCCTTTGGGATTCCCTCCACAAGTACTTATGATACGCACGTAAATGAGAGGAAATATTATGACTGAGCCTTGTTCACATTGACTGCAACAGATTGTCATCAAGATATTTTTATTGAAAAAGAATACAATAAAATTAATAGAAAATCAATGTTTCCCCTGAAGGTATATGATGTGTAAGATAAGTAAATAGAATACTAGATTTTTGTTGAAAGAGAACCAATATCACATCAGTTTCAATAGTGTAAACTTAAGTTCCCTTGCCTTTCGATGTTATCACTCATGAGATATGAAATCACTTGTAACTTCCTGCAAGCACAGGAAAGCAAAACGTCTTCTCAATTAAACCAGATTTACTGATATGAATTCATAGATTTCTGAGAGCCGGAAGGGACCATTTATTTAGTCTAGCCTCCTGCATAAACTGTCCTTGAACTTCTGAATTAATTCATGCTTTAAGACCAAAACTTATTTGATCCAGAACATAAATATATTTTTTTCTTTTTGTTTAAGAACCTGACCAGAACAGTTAATAAATTACTTTGATATAGAAGAACCCTCATAAATTTTTAAAATGTATGATATTAATAATACAGATTTGTTTGATTCACTTTGACTGTGTAAATAGAAAGTTTTTACTTATTTGCTGTTTTCATACGTTTGGGGGTGCTACAACAAATCTCTCAAATCTGTGTTTGCCATGTAGGTGCATACAAGGCTGGTTAAATAAATTCTTGAGGTCTGTTCTTTTTGGTACACTAAAGGATGAGCTCCTTTGTTAAAAAAAAAAAAAGTATTTTTTTGTTCCTTAACTGTAATAGAACTCCTGTGCCATCCTTTCTGAACAGTGGAAACAAGAATTGGATTTAGAACTAATATAACATCCCTAATCTCACTTACTATTCCTATTTCTGTCCCCAAAGATACCACATTAACATTTTTGGCTAGAACACTACTCTTGATAATTCATAGTCTGCTGGCTATTCAGGACACCCACAATTATTTTACAGAACAGAATATTTTGTCTTCTAATATGCATGTAATACAATTTAGACTTGCAAATTTAAATTTGTCTGTATTTTATTATAGTATGTGTTTAAAAATTCATTCAATTGCCTGCCTTACTAGATGAGGTATTTTCTTAGAAAACTTTCTTGGTTCTTTTTTGTTATTTAGTAGTTCTCCAGTTCTTGTACCAGTGAAAGGCTCATCATTACCAGTAAGTCAGCTTCATGGGGGACCAACTTAAAGGCCTCTACGCAAACGCACGTAGCATGGGGAATAAACAGGAGGAGTTAAAGACATGCACACGCCTGCAGGGCTATGATCTTATTGGCATCACAGAAACTGGTGGGGTGGGTCCTATGACTGGAGTGTTGGAATGGCAGGATGCAAGCTGTTCAGGAAGGACAGGCAGGAGAGATGAGGAGAGGATGTCACCCTCCATGTCAGTGACCAGATAGAGTGCATCGAGCTCTGCCTGGAGATGGATGAGGAGCTCACTGACATCTTAGGGGTCAGGATTAAAAGGAGGGCAGGGACAGGTGGTGTTACAGTGGGGATCTGCTACAGGCCACCTGACCAGGAAGACCAAACAGACAATACCCTCTATAGACAGACAAAAGCAGCCTCATGTTTACAAGCCTTGGTCGTCATGGGTGACTTCAATCATCCTAACAGCTGTTGGAGGGACAACACAGCAGGGCATATGCAATCCAGGAGGTTCCTGGAATGCATTAGTGATCAATTCCTTCTCCAAGGAACAGAGGAGCTGAGGAGAGGTGCTATTCTGGACCTTGATCTCACCAACAAGGAGAGTCTGGTGGGGAGCATGAAGCTCAAGGGCAGCCTTGACTGCAATCATCATGACATGGTGGAGTTCAAGATCCTTAGGACAGCAAGAAAAGGAAACAGCAAACTCACTAATCTGGACTTCAGGAAAGCAGGCTTTGGCCTCTTCAGGGATCTGCTTTGCAGAGTACCATGAGACAAAGCTTTGGAGGGAAGAGGAGCCCAAGAAAGCTGGCTAATATTGAAGGATCATTTCTTCCAAGCTCAGGAGTGATGCATCCCTACAAAGAGGAAGACAGGCAAAAACACCAGGAGGCCTGCATGGATAAATAAGGAGCTCCTGGACGAACTCAAACAGAAAAACAAGCCAGGACAGCCAGCCTGGGAGGAATACAGAGAGACTGTGAGCAACAAGGGATCAAGTTAGGAAACTTAAAGCCCAGATAGAGTTACATTTGGCTAGGGATGTCAAGGGCAAGAAGAAAAGTATCTACAGGTATGTCAGTGATAAAAGAAAGAATAAGGAAAATGTGGGCCCTCTCCAGAAGGAAACAGGAGACCTGTTCACCCAGGGTATGGACAAGGCTGATGTACTTAATGATTTTTTTGCCTCAGTCTTCCAAAAAAACTTTTTGGACACTTAAAAGAAAATGAGATTATTTTAGCCTCCGATAGAAAGTGAAGAACATTTATTGTACTAGTTTTTTTGGGCATACAGTATACAGCTAGCAATTCCCCTAATTCAGCTGGAAGACCCAGTAAGCATATACAACAAAATCCTCCAGTTATAACCTGGCTTTCTTTTCCTCTTAAATAATAACTTCATAAAAAATTGCAGCACGGTAGATTAATAATTTTAAATGCCCTTTATCTTTATTTATAATGTGCATCAAGCTAGCTTTGAAGAAGTACATGCATTGTATAAATTTAATAAAGAATTTATATTAGATCTAGCCATGCTTAGTAGAGAACCAGCATTGAGATTTATGAACTTATACGGAGACAATATTTTCTCTTGTACAGTAAAGGAAAATGGAGAATAACAAAACCCAAATTACAACCAAGCTTGTTCGTTCCTTGATTGTTCACTCCTTGTTCACTCTCTCAAGTGCAGTGAAAAGTCTGGGAAAAGTTGAAGAACAATTTTTCAATGTTGAATATACATTTAAAGAAACTTAGTGAGATTGTGTGGGTTTTCAGATCTCTATTCATAAGTCATCAATGTTCAATAAGTAGAAAGGCAGGGAAAAAGAGGAAAGAGAACATAACTACTTTGGGCTGAAGTTCAGAGAAGCAGCAAAATATAAAGAACTTATCAAGCAAATACATTTTTAAGACTGAGACAAAGATACAGAATGTACAGGGAGATGCATGTTCTCAGGCTGAAAAAATGTATATATAAAAATATATATTATACTATGGAAACCTTGACAGCAACCCCTGTTTGAAAAACTGTCTTGCTGGAGGTTCATTCCCACATTTATGCCACAGAGCTCAGGATCAAAGATTACCCTATCATACAACTGGCTTCATGAGCTGTGTCATGATTTGAACTGGGCCAAAAAAAAAAAGGAAATTGTCCTGTTTAACTGCATGTAGTTTATTAAACTGGCTGTGTTTTATTTTCCTAAATGCTGTGTTGGCAGAAGCATGTCATGGATTATACAATGAGCAGGGAGCAGGGCAGCTATACAAAAGAAACTTTTTTTCTCTTAGCTAGGTAGTTTATGTTTCAGGTAGCATATTATTGTCTAATAGAACTTTTGAACCAAAAATGCAGCATAAATTAGTTCTGCTGATTGAGTGGTGAATGGCATTCCCTGTTCTTATGTGGTTGTTGCAGGTGGCTTTTACCAAGCTACTGAGATGTATCTAAGCAATGTCTTTGTAGTAGTGCTTAACATTAGTTGCTACCATTTTGATTATCCTGGAGTTTTCTTTTAAAATCAGATAATTACTAGAAAGACATATATGAAATCTTAAGTACCCACTGAAGTTCTCCATCTGTACTGCTAACTTGCATACCCTGTCTTGTCTTCAGCTGTTACAGGGCAAATCATTTCCTAAATATCATAAATGGGATCTCCAACAAACAGGCAGTGGTGGAGGTGTGGATGAACAAATCAGTGGAGACTGTGATGATGAAGATGGTTGTGGAGGATCAGGAAGTGGGGAAGTCAAAAGAGTCCTGAAAATTACAGACTGTAAGTCCATTATTCTGTTTCCTTCATACATATAAATAGTGAATTGGCATATTTTCCACTAAGAAATACCACTGAATTATCTTGGAAAAGGTGGGGAAAAGTTGTCTGTATAATGTTTCCAAGACTTACAGGAATGGGACTGCAATTATAGAGTTTCTACGAACATGGTACCAAGATATATGAGCATCAGTTTCATTGTAGCACATGTTAATACATATTTGGTGTAATGTAGTCAGACCTCAACACAGTATTTTAGTCAAATAAAAGGTATTACAATGACTTGTTCCTGCGAGTTACATAAAAGATTTGGCTGTTAAGCAGAGAAATTGTTCTAACTTTTCATGGAAGTATGGGAAAATGTAAGGTTTAGTTGTAGCTGAATTTCATAGACCAGTATTGGAACCAATGTACTGTAGCTGACTCAGCATCAATGCTTCTTACTCTTCTTTCTGCTTTTCTTACTGTTTTGTGCATCTGTGTGTGTGTGTTGTTTGCTTTTTCTTTTCTGAAACTCATTTTTCTTAAAAAAATCATTTGTGTGTAAACATTGGTGGCATGCAGGTGTGAGCATGAGCAATTGGATTGAACCACAAGTTAAGCTAACTACTTCTCTGCATCAGGACATTATTCTCCATGTCTTACTTCTCTTCCCAGTGTAGAAATAGAGACAGAAGTGATGGTAATAGGTGTCTGGTGTCATCAAAATTGCATTTCTGCATGTTGCATGGTGGTTTGTTTTTTGTTTTTGTTTTTTTTTCATTTTTCTGCATTTTTCTTGCACAATTCAACACTAATGGATAAGAGGTCAAAGTTGGTGTCAATACCTGAATTTACCTATATTTACTGAATTGGAGTGTACTCCCTGTTTCCAAGCTCAGGTGAGAACCCCAGGTCCTTCTTGACTTGACAGTGAAATGATAATTTAGAAATGTGGGGCTGTAGAGAAGTTATAGTGTATGCTTGCCCAATTCTGATCTAAACAACTGGAGAAATGAGAATGAGTATCCTGGAGCATGCCTCAGCAGGTCAGTTTAGATTCAGCCTGAAATGGTCTTGCACTGATACCTACTCTACACTTTTTCAAGTCCTGATATAATTGTCTATGTGGGATTGTAAGAGGTCTGCAAAAAGATTTAGACACTTACTTCCTGAGAATGAATTTGAAGATTTAACTTTGGAAATGAAGTTAGAGATCAAATATTTAAAACCAGATGTACTTTGGAATAGTGGATATATTGTATCTATTTGATAATGACACTCTATGGTATGGAAAGACTGTAAAATACTCTTAGAATATGACTAGGGCTATTAAGCAAGTATTAAATGACAAAAGAATTGCAATAATAGTACATTTTGTTTCACCCTCTTCTACTGCATTAGAATTTTCTTCATATTGATATATTTAGTGTAATCTTTTAAAAATGTCAAAAATATAATTACCCTTCATATTCTCTTTATACTGCATGCATTATAAATCTCTAGAATTATAAACTATGTGTTGCACACTGAAGTTTGCATGTAATGTTGTTTCATTTGAACCTTTTGTAAGATAATACTTAACAAAACTATGAGTCCATTACTGTTCAGTATAATGACTTGTGCATACATATTAAGTTACTAGTTCCTTCGATGAGCTGTTGTGATTTTATGGATTTATGCTGGCATGCATTTAATATTTGCAGTGTGCCTTAAAAGGTGTCTTGAATGTATACCAGAAAGAGTCCTAGACAACATTACTTTGTTCTGGGGGAACACATGTGCTTACTGACAATATATGTCAGGAAAATCTTTGTCTTCAGAAATCACTTAAGTGTATATTTAAGATAAACAGGACCTTGAACAATTCTTCTTTTGAAACATTGTGATATACAAGCAAGACTTTGGGAATTAAAAGCTAAATTGAAAGTGGAAAAAAGTTAAATAAGTATATTTTAGTAAGCAAACAAAATTATCATCTCAAGATTTATGATTTTACATGAGAAACGAATTAAAAAATTAAAAGGCAAACATCATCATGATTTAAGCTGGTGAAATTTTCCTAGCTTCAGGTGACTGAAGTATTAATCTGAAGCTGAACTAATTGTTTTTAAACTGAGAAACTAGATATAGTCTGGTGATATTGCTTACTGATCTTTGAAAAGCATGACTGAACTTCAGCTAAACCTAGATATTGACTACAGTACTTTTGATCTTCAATGTTAGCTTGTTAGTTCTAGTGCTTTTCTGTGCATCTCAATTTCAGCTAAAAAGCTGCCAGATATTCAGCTAAAAATAGCCAGATATGTCTGAGTATTCTTCTGTATTTATATATGTCATATATATATATACCTATGTGTCATGGAAGACAAACCAAACCTATTTGTTATATAGAAACTTATATTTGTAGTCCTAAATAAATTGATATAAAAAAGAAAAAAACCCACACTTGCAGTGTGAACAAGATCAAAAAGTTATATTTGTTCAAATCCAACCCTTCATAAGCTTCTGATCTGCAAACACTTGTAATCTTACTCAGACACCAAGCCCAAAAATTGCTGTACACCTGTACAATATTACTTTGTTTCTTCTGGTAATAACAGATCATTGTTCAGGTTTTCCACTGTTACATGCTGCTTCTATGCATTATAAAACACTCTCTTATCAGTGTAACATGAGCACATTTTTAAACTGAGAAACAGACCTCAGCTGCAGTAGAACTTGACAAGCAGAGATACAATAGACTGAGTTGGCCAATGTCCACCATAGCAATTTAGGAATCACGGCAGATACAAAATGACACACATTTGAAATATCAGTGGCCTAGTATTTAATTGCTGTTAACTTTCAATTTGTGAAAAAGTGTAAGAAAACCACAAAGACAGAAGGCAGAACAAAGGTGGGATGAAGAAAGCATAAATGTGGGTGATAGTCCTCTTTCTCTATAGTGGAGAGAATTGTCCATCTATACTGATAAATAGGAGACAGTAGATATGTAAAAGATGGGAATGGCACCAGGATTAAACTGCAGCACCAAATAGTTTGAATGTGTGGATATGAACTCAACTTTTACTGTTGCAGTTTTAAATACATACTCTTGTCACAGTCATTTTTTCTAAGAAGAACTTTTAAGTAAAAACAACTTTCAAGAAATTTTAATAAACTCCAGAAATGAGAAACCAGATACTTAATTTCTTGTCATAGATAAGCATTGCTATAGGACTTTATAATGCATTTATGATTTTTGAAGCTCAAAAAAGAATTGAGAGTCATGTAATAGGTAACTTATTTCAGAATTATTTCCTTTTAATGAGTCACATCAAAATGGGTGAAAAAAGGTTTACTTATGGGGTTTAGTAACATGTACATTTTAGCTGTGTCCATTATACACATGATTAATTCACTTTCCCTTATATTCTTTTGATACATGGAGACATACAGATATTTTTTTTTCTTCCTCACCAAAGAAACTTTTAACAGTCATCTTCCTCTGAGCAACTTTACATTCTCTCATAGTCAGCCAGAAAAGAAAGGAATTGCTTCCTATTCTGTACTATAATAGAGTCAAGGTCGTAGCCAAAGCCCAGGTTCCTTTTTGTTAGTTGTTCCAAGGAAATGATCCTGCCTGCTGCAAATTCATAATCTTAATAAACTTACAAAGTATGATACAGAAATAGACCTTTTAAATACATTGCTTTGTATAAAATGTAAAGACACATCTGCATTTTGTTTGACGCCATGTCATTGCCTTCTGAACATGTGAATGATCCTCACACCTCACACAGGAACAGAGAAGAAGGGAGGAGATACATTTCTGCCAAGACAGACCTCTAGCAATGTTATATGAATGTATAGCCTCTGAAGTCAAATAGGAATTATTTCTACACTCAGTGTTACAGATGTAAGAATTGTTTTCACTTAATGCTGGAGACTGACAAATGTGTGATGGCAGGCTTTAGGCTTTGGAAAGCCAATGAAAAGATTTGGTATTTATGACTCAGAATGACAGCCGTAGCATTACACTAGTGCTTAAAATATGTTGTATTTTGAAAAATTCTGGTTTTCATATCAGTCAATCCTTACATTATATTCAATATTTCAAAGCCCTACAATTGTTCTGAATGCTTCACTCTTCCTAAGTACCTTTAAAATACAGCAAAATGGTGCTGTTATTTGAAGGAACGGTACTAGAAAGGATTGTGCACTTTAAATTTATAAAATAAACAGTAGTATAAAGTCCTGACACTTCATTTGCTAGTTTTATTCTACTCTAACCCAGGAGCTCCCACAGGACTATTTCATGAGTCACAATGAATTACCTCCTCAAAACCCCTTGCAGAATGCAAGAGGTAATAACAACAAATACTTATCACCTATATATTGATTTGAATCTGTTTTCAAGCAGCTCTGTGAGGAAGGGTTTATCCTGATATCACTCTTCTGAGGTACTCAATACCATCTATCAAAATTCTCTTAAGGCTTTTAGCAACACCACTAATTTTCTGAAAAGTGCTGCTTTGACTTTCTTTGCTCATTTTAACATGCAACATGGGTGTTTCTTTCTACAGCCAGAGATCTCCTAGTTCAGGGCTCATATATGTAGAAATATCAAGGGTGTCTTTAAGCTTAAGGTATATACAGGCAAACCTTGTCTCTCAATTGTTTGATTTTTATCTCACCTGGTATTCATCCCGACTGAAGGAAAAAGTCTCCAAAATGTTTTTTTTCTAGGACTACCTAATCTGTAGGATATTATTTTCTTGTTCAGACTATGCGACAGAGGGAAAGTAGCTTTGAAAGGCTTTATGTTGTGATCTACTCTTGCGGTTTAATCTGGCAGGCAGCTAAACACCATACAGCCATTTGCTCATTCCCCTCAAGTGGGATGGAGGAGAGAATTGAAAAATAGGTAAAATTTGCGGGTTGAGGTACAGACAGTTTGTAAGGACAGAAAAGGAAGGGAAAATAATAATAATGGTAAAAAAATATACAGAAGAAGTGATGCACAATGCAATTGCTCACCACCCACTGAGCGATGCCTAACCAGTCCCCAAGCAGGGGCTGCCATCCCCCAGCCAACTCCCCCCAGTTTTATTGTTCAGCATGACATCATATGGAATGGAATAACCCTTTGGCCAGTCTGGGTCAGCTGTCCTGGCTGTGTCCCCTCCCAGCTTCTTGTGTACCCTCAGCCTCTTTGCTGGCAGGGCAGTATGAAAAGCTGAAAAGTCCCTGAGTTAGTGTAAGCACTGCTCAGGCACAACAAAAACATCAGTGTGTTATCAACATTATCCTAAATCCAAAACCACAGCACTATACCTGCTACTAGGAAGAAAATTAACCCTATCCCAGCTGAAGGGTCCATCTCCATATAAAAAGAGGGTACTATGATTCAAATTAACCAGTCCGTATCACTCATCTAATGTTATATTGCATTCTCAAGTCTCAAACATCCTTTCTCCTCTCACTGCTCCTTCACCCACTTCAGTACAGTTCCATAGTTCCTTTATTCTTTTTTTTTTTTTTTCCTAAATCTGATTCAGATGTCTTCTTCTGTGACTAAAGCTAGCACATGTGTGAAACGTCATTAGGCTCCCTAATTCAAGGAAAGCAGATGTCACTAACTGCTATACCTGGAAATGTGCAAATTTTGTAGTGGTTTTCCATTTTGCTTCTCACCACTGGCAGGCCTACCCAGGGCAGGGCACAGCACAATGTTTTCCTAAAGTAGAATAAAAAGAGTAATATCAATTCAGTAATACCAAGACACGTGAGCAGGTTGAATTGGAAGAAAGTGCCATGGCAACAGTGATTGTGGTATTGCTCATTTGTACAGCTGCTTCTCTTGGTAACTCCATCAGCCATTCCCATCCTAGATGTGCTGGAATTGAACAGTCACTGAACAAAATAACTAGCCTGAGTACAAATCTTAGCTGTGCTGTAACACATGATTTCACTGAGGTAATGTTTATTCAAAGTACTAGACTGAGATACAAGGAGAAGAAAATGCTGTTTTCGGCAGCAAAGGCGAATGTGACAAAATGACTGCATTTATCTTGAATTGTATTTATTATTTAAATAATGTCTTCCATTAGGCACATAGGGATTAAATAAATAATCACAAGGCTAGATTGAGATAGATTCACTGAAGGAGTTAAACACGAAGAATGAAGATACACAGTCTGAACTGGAAGTAGTAGACAACCACACATACTGTCAAATGCTAAATGAAGAGCCTCTGGATTGTTTTTAAACATCTTAAAAAATATATCAAGTAATCTTAAAACAGTTTTAATCTCTATTTTAACTCATTAGGAGGCAAATTGTAAAATATATGTATACAAAGAAAATAGATTAAACATTCTAATGAACAATAATTGCTTTGAGGACATGATATTCTCCCAAAGTATTTTTTAGGGGTTTGTATTTGAAAATCCCAGTCTGGATCTGCTGTTTTACTTCAAAATATTTCAATGCTTCTTCCACATACCTTTTATTACTCCAGTACCAAATAAAGAGACTATTTCCTCCACGATGCTAACTTTATTCTTATGTACAGCCAATTAGTCTAAAGATAGCTCAGGTGATACTCAACTTGCATCACACCTTGACCACACAACATCATATTCTGATTATTCTGAAAAGGAGCTTCTGAAGAGCTGCAACTTACACAGAAGAATCCAGATTGGAAAAGGACATACCACAGTATATCCTCTGTGCTCAAGTTCAGGAGGCATAAAGTAGTAGGCACAAGGGTTTTTTTGAAAGTTGCTGAAAACTGAGAAGTACTAAGTCCGAGCTTGTTCAATAGGCAGGTGCTATGCTCTAACACTTTTGAAGAGTGGCACTGGTGACTTTCCTTCTACTACTGAGGAAATAAGAAAGCATTTAGGCCATTCTCTATGCAGATAAATAGCTATAGCTTCTATTATCTTATTCATTTTCCTCAGGAAATACGAAAGAATGAATAAGAAAGCAATATATATCAACACTTTGCTAGAAAGTTTGTCTCCTTACTGCTAATTCTGAGCGTGAATATTTATATATTGGTTTAATGAAATAATACATCAAATGAAAGGCTCCAATTTTAAGGTAACTTCAGAATCAATGATATTATTATAAGATAATTCCCATCAAGATATAACCTCATGTTACTAATGTAGGTAATTTGCAATAATTACACTGCTCTGGTGTGCTGTGTTTTAGGCCAGCGAGTATACTAGTTAAATGCTTTTTTGTAACTTAAAACATTTGAAGAGCAATTGTGCATACTTGTGCTTGTGGTAGGCTCTGTTAAAGAATCTTCCTATTGAGTGCAACGTGTTAATATCAGGTAATGCACTGTTGAAAAGTAAATTTTATATTAGCTGACTTTATTTCTGCCTCTGTGTGAATTCCCTCAGCAAATTTTATGTAACCCTTCCCCTTACTTGTTTTTGAATTAGCAATCCAACCTGGCAGTACAGTTTTAATCCATTACTTAGGTTAAATTAATCACTCACAAAGTACAAATGTTGATTCCTTAAAAAAGATTGTGTTCAAGAGAGAGAGTTGACACTCTTTAAATAGGAAACAACTAAACATTGAAATGTCATAATTTATTTTTTCCAATGCATAATATGAATATGCAGGTCACACCTTTTTGCAGAAGATACAAGGAAGTTGTCTTGTAATTTTTCTCAGTTTTTACATGTCATTTCAAATAGAATTGCTTTGGTTATTCTCAAACTGCTTCATGTCATTATACATCCAGCAACTTTACCTGTGCAGACTTCATAGCCTGGTGAAGGTCTATGCACAGGAGTCTACAAGTAAATTTTAACTTTGTGGAAATCATTGGAACTTGTGTATCACCGTGTCTTTTTTATGCTTCAATAATTTATATCATTAAGTATTACTATGACAACACTTGATCATGCATACAGAAAAATCTTTGAACTTCATATGTGTTGGCAATATGTATCTTCTTGCTGAAAGAAAATACTCATTTATTGAAATGTAAATTTTTCACAGGAATGTACTGATTACAGTAAATGTTTCTCTTCAAAAGATTTTCAGTTCCCCAAAAGATAAAGGAAAGAGAGACAAGAGTTCAGATTATGACAGTCTTCCCATGAGAAGGGAGGGTGAGATATCCCTAGCCTCCTAATTAATATTAGCCTATGAAAATGTTATTGATATGTTATGTGATATCATTAAAATTGTGCGATTTTTTAATCTAATCCCCTCAAATGAACCAGTGGAAAATTGGTTAAGATTAGTCCTTCAAAATCAGCAGATTATGCCCAAGTACATAGTTTCCTATCTTTACCTATTTATAATAGGTAAAGGTCTGTCTCTCTTTGGTCCAAAGACTCTTTAGTTATTTGGATACAGTAGGAGAAACTAGAGGGAGATAATGACCAGGTTAAGTCTCTAGAGCCGTGGTTAAGGCCATTCAGCTAGCATATAGGGGAAAAACAAAATAACTTCACTAGTCTCTGACCTGAATTTAGGTCTTTGTTTTCCTGAAACAACTTTCAAACGTTTTATATTTCATCTTATTAACAGAGAAGAACTTTGAAAATTTCATAAAAGAAAAAGAAGGTATTGTGTCAAACTCTAAAAAATAAAAGCGCACCTTTATGCACTTTTTCATACAAAACATTTTAAATCCCTTATCTGCTCTAGATTAAGTTATGTACTGTTTGGTTTTGCATGTGCATCTAAGATATGCAAAGCCAAGTCAAAATACATTGCTTGCTTATACAAAGTCTGTCTAATTGGAAAATAATAAGGCTAATATATGTTACATTTTAAATGAGTTCTGATCAAGTTCTTTCTGAAGTTAGTAGGCATTAGTTTACTGACTTCATAGGAGCTTGTATTTTCCAGAGAGACCATATAATCGCTTTAGTAGGAGTTACAAATGTCTAATTATATTTTAAAAGGAATTACTTTATAACAAGACCACTAATTCTGAAGTTACCTGAAAATTGGAGCCTTTCATTCAACTTATTACTTCATTGACCAAATACCTAATATTATAATTCTATTTCTAATAATTTCTAATTATTCATTGATTGATAATTTAATCAATTAATATTTTTATTTCGTGCTTTGGGGTGGCTGGGACTGGAGATAAAATTAGCATAATCTGCATATTTGCTTTGGGAATTCGGCCTGCTCTGTATTTTTAGTCCATCCCACATTATTATCCACTTTTGATAATTCTTTTACTCTTCCAGTGTATTTCTACTCTACTGACATAAAACCTCAAAGAAAATATGGGGGGAGGGAGGGAGTGTGGTAGAAATTGACTCTTCTTATTACTTTGAGGGAACAAAAATGAAAAATTAACCTTCTGTGCAGTTTGAAAGGATTATCATATCTTAGTAACAATTTCCTAAAATGATCAGAGTAGCTACTTTAATGTTAGAGTAAAAACCCTAGCTTTTCACTACCCAAAATCTAAACATGAACATTGGAAGACAACTATACACTACTGTTCATTTCTTTTTTTCTTCAATAGGTAATCTTCCTTTATAACAATAGATACAGGGACAGGATTTTTCGTAATGGTAGCTATTTATAATGTAAACAACTGTGTTCGAACTAAGAAATTTAGATGCTTTTTGTAGCCACTATAGACAAATAAACATATATCATTGGAAATGAATAATCATGTGAGGGCACAATTAATTAGGCCTATGTTAAGCACTTCTGTTAGGACAAGAAGAATTGTGCCCTACAATCCTTATTTCTCTCAAATGACTGTTGAGAGGAGAGCTGAAGAGCTGGGCAAGGAAGGTTCAACAGGGAAAAGTGTAGGGTCCTGCACCCGGGGAAAAAGAATATCAGGCACCAATACAGGTTAGGCGTGGATCTGCTGGAGACAAGTTCTGAAGAGAAAGATCTGGGCGTCCTGGTAGACAGCAAAATGATAATGAGCAAGCAGTGAGCTCTTGTGGCCAAGAAGGCCAACAGAATCCTGGGCTGCATAGGGAAGACCGTGGCTAGTAGGTCGAGGGAAGTCATTCTCCCCTTCTACTCTGCACTGGTGAGGCCACAACTGGAGTACTGCATCCAGTTCTGGGCTCCCCAGTTCAAGAGGGACAGGGAACTACTGGAGAGAGTCCAGCGAAGGGCAATGAAGATGATTCAAGGATTGGAGTATCTCCCTTATGAAGAAAGGCTGAGAGAACTGGGACTCTTTAGTCTGGAGAAGAGAAGGCTGAGGGGAGACCTTATCAATGCCTATAAGTATCTAAAGGGTGGTTTGGAGGAGGAGGGAGTGGTTCCAGTGAGAGGACGAGGGATAACGGGCATAAATTGGAACATAGGAGGTTCCACTCAAACATGGGAAAAAACTTCTTCCTGGTGAGGGTGACAGAGCCCTGGAACAGGCTGCCCAGGGAGGTCGTGGAGTCCCGCCTGGATGCAGTCCTGAGTGACATGCTCTAGCTCTGGGAATTCCTGCTTCGGCAGGGGAGTTGGACTAGATGATCTCTATGGTCCCTTCCAACTCTAAAAATTCAGTGAAATTCAGTGAAATTCAGTGAAATTCAGTGAAATTGTAGAAGGGCTCAAGCTTCAGTAGCTTGTACTACTAGCTTGTAGCAATACAGATATTGTAAGTTAGGAAGACAAGTCCTTCCCTAAGTTAGGTGCTTTTGCTTTTGCTCTGATTTTGATTTCGTTTTGCTTATTTTTAGGTAAGGGTTAAATATTTTTCAATGTGCTTTACAGTATTATTGTCAAGATTGCTAAAATAAATGCTTCACGTAAAATAGAGGGGCTACTTTATAGCCAATAAGGCCTGTAAAATGGTATTCATGTTGTCTGAAAAGCCTCATTTTCTAGGAGAAGAAATCATTAATTTTTTCTGTCATCTATGACGGAGAAAATGATTACTGATGCAAAAGGATGTGGGAATGGCTATGAATCCCATGGTATGTTTGGTTATCAAACTGTCTTGGTATCTGCTTTATCTGTTTCTCTTTTTAGATTTGGAACACAGAAAAATACATGTTAAAACTACAACAAACCAAAACTTTCATGACCATTATACTGAAAAGGAATTATTTCACTGAATTGAAAAGGAACTGTAAAACACTTTTTAAAATCTTCTTATGAAAGAATCTGCTTCTTTTTTGAAGTTATGAATCAAATCAAACCTTTATCCTTCAATCTATTTTTTAAACAGATTGTAACCATGATAAATGTCACACTTCCGTATACTCAAACGTAGTTTATAAGCAAAGGTAGTTTCTCTGCCTGTCATGTGTCTCCAGTCTTTATTATATTCTTTAAAAAAATCAGTGTGTGATCTCCTGAGAGTTCCCTTTGCAACCTGTGCAGAGACTTAAATTAGATTAATTTCATATTTGCGTTTTCTACTATTAATGATTATAACTCCAATGCCTTGAATAATATGCATCTTCGTAATTCATGTTCAGATATTTTTTTAACTCATAAATAAAACAGAATCAATTAATTTCTGTTTGTTACAGAAACTTAGCACTTTTTTTTCCCCTAGAAATAATCTATATGGAATAAGTGACTGTGCAAGGCTCAGGTCTTAAAATCTGTAAAATGTGTGTGAATATAACCACAAGAAAAAAAAATCAGCAAAAGTTTCCCAAAGAAGGGTGAATTGATTCTAAAATACTCAGTTATGACCTGTATTCTCTAAAGCAAGGTATCCACAAGGCAGACAAGTGAGTTACCTTTTTCTTCTGTTCTTCTAAAGTGAAGTGGTTAGATATCTGAATAACTCCAATCTGGCCTATGAATGTGATACCTCTTTTCCAGAATTAGTCTGCTGATATGCACAAGTACTGGTTTTACTTTCTAGGAAGAAATGCAGGGAAAAGATGCCCTTATCCTCTTGGAAGGATTCCCCTCTAAATCAGACAGGTAATTGTAGGGGTGGGACACAGTTGCTTAGACATGCTGTCATTTTAGCAGATCATTTCAGGAGTCTGTTTCAGTATGTGCTCACTAGTTTCTTTTGCCTGTATGAACTGGTTTCCAGTGACTGGGTTTCCAGTGACTATAGCAGGAGCTAGCTCACATTAAACTTTGTGTTGTAGATACTTACATTTAGATAAGTGAATCTGGAGATAAATTCCATTCTTCCTGTTTTCAAAGGTTGGCTAACTAGAACAACTCTCTGCCAGATGTTGTCCAGTAGCAGTGAGATTAGACATGCTAAAAAAGTCATTTTTCTTACTTGGAGCACCATTAAGCAGATTCTGCTCAGGGCCAGTACACATGCTTAAGGAAGGGAAAATCTCCTGCTTCATTGTCATTTACCCAGTTGCAGAAAGAGAAGGTTATGCCACAGCTCAATAGACACAGACTTAATGAAAGCATCCTTTGTGGCACCATATAGTCACTAGTGTTTTTTATGTCAAATCCATCAGGCCTCTGAAACATGGATCTTTTCTCGCTTTTGGCTTCCTTTCTCAAGAATATGTTACATGCAGTAATCCCCAAGTAACTGCTTTTATAGTGCAAGATTAAATTAAGGGCCCCCCAAGCAGCTGGTACATTTCTCCTTCAGACACATGATTTGGGCTTGTTATGAATATTGTGATCATGGACAGATTATATGGGAAGGTGTGTCAGGTTTTTGGGAAGGGCATGGACCCCTTGTTTTTATTTTATTATCAGTAATGCCCTAAGCAATATGGACATAAGTCAATCAATGTCATTTTAATTCAGGGCCAAAATGTCTCTGAGGCCCAACTTGGAGAAGCAAAAATGTATCCCTAACAATGGTGGTAGACTGAACTAAAATGGCTAAGAATAAGAAACTAGTCCTGAAGAGAGGAATTTTTTGAGGAAAAAGTCTGATTGAGAAGTCTGAGTAAGAACAAGGCTGAATAGAGAAGGATGCATGTGAAATAAGCAGAAATGTCCCTGTTCACTGCCTTTGTTGCATCTGTTCTATCATTTTTCATTTTTTTTTCAATGTTTATAGGCTTAAATAGAAATGCTGATGTGTGTAAGACTCCACCTCTGAGGCCAAAGGGTGGATCCTGTGACCCGCTTCAGAGTGTTAGAAACATGGTTCTGAACATTTGCTCAGGTGATAGTGATATAGGAAGTATAACACCCTGAACAGAATCTTACAGATTGCAACAGTGACATTTGGAAAATATGTCAGTTGTTAGACAGAGTGAAGACAGCTGTCTGTTAAAAAAATACTATTTGTGAAATACCGGGAAACAAAATCAGAATATGACAGTTGCTCTTGAAGGAAGAAGTTATGTATGAGCTAAATAGCTGCAAAATAATCCCTTAGTACCTATTTTGTTGATACCTAACACAGATAAATTCAGTCGCTAGCCAAAGAAAGAACGAAGTATTAATTAAGGTGAAGGTTTCCTAATCAAATTATTCAGCAAAAGCTGGTTATAGACAAAAATATTGGTCATATATTGTAACTTGCAAAAGTACTTGAGATTTATTAAAACATTTATTGTTTGTTAAATGTTGGCTAGTTAAAAGTGCACATCAGGGATTTTATATTCAATAATCAAATATGCATGCACATATATTTAAATGAAGATAATAAGGAACTTGAATTGGTTTCCAGTTTACAATGTGCTACTCTCTGGTACTCCCAAGACTTATACACGTAAGACACTTAGACACACCTTAAATATAGGTGAACTGAGACCACTGAGTACTGTTTGCAAATTGATGTAGCTGAGGTGACTTCTGCTGCCCATCTCTCCTGTCCTCTGGAGCTGTATCTCCTCTAGCCGGTATTGTTGAACCACACATGATGCTGGACCTTCACTGTAACTGTTTAGAGACCAACACTGTAAGGCAAACTGAATGTTTATATGGTAATATAGATGTGGTGGGTTGATTTGGCTGGTTACCAGGTATCCACCCAGCTGATCTGTCACTCCCTATCCTTAACAAATGATAAAAAAAATAATGATGATAAGATGAAAAAAATTGTGTGTTGAGATATAGACAGGGACATCACCTACCAATTACCATCACGAGCAAAAAAAGACTCAACTCAGGAAAAATTAATTTAATTTCTTGCCAACTAAAACAGAGTAGGATGATAAGAAACAAACATGTCCCCCCCATCACCAGTGCATTTTCACTCAACTTCTCTGCTTCATTCTCAGCTCCTTTACCTCCTCCTGCCACGGAGTGGTGCAGGGGTGACAGGGAATGGGGGTTGCAGTCAGTTCATAACATCTCTTCTCTGCTGCTCCTTCCTTTTCACATTTTCTTCCCTGCTCCAGTGTGGGTCCTCTCCATGGGCTGCAGTCCTTCTGGATAAGTCTGGTCTAGCACAGACTCCTCTCCTCAGGCTGCAGCTTTCTTCAGGGTACATCTACCTGCTCCAGCATGGAGTCCTCCACAGGCTGCAATGTGGTTATCAGCTCCACTGTGGTGCTCTGCGGGGGCTGCAGTGGGACAACTGCTACACCGTGGTCCTCTCCATGGGGTGCAGGAGATTTTCTTCTCCAGCACCTGGAGCATCTCCTCCCTCTCCTTCTTCTCTCAACTTGATGTTCACAGGGTTGTTTCTCTCAACAACCTTTTCACTCTGTACACTGCCAGGCAGCATTTTGCCCTTTCTTAAATACATTTTTTCCTGAGGCATCACCATCTTGACTGATGGGGCTCAGCCATGCCCTGTGGTGGCCCCACTGGATCGGACTGCAACTAACTGTGTCTGGCACAAGGGAGCCCTGGTCTCCCCCCACAGAGGCCACACATGCAGCCCCCTGGCTGGCCACATAAACCCAGTGCAATAGCACACCGGGCGCTGATGTGTCAGGTACCACAGGGGACTCCTCTATCCTTACCAAAGGGGAATCACTTTTGGAAGTGGGACCAAGTGGACAGGATGAGGAAGCACTCAGCTCAACTTAATCCAGTCCTAGCCATGAGCCAACGCTCTGGACAGCCCTGGGGCTCAACTGTGGGTCTACTCCTGTATTCATACTGCAGAAAGGGTAAAATGTGGAAGGTTTGGCCAGTCAGATGGCAGAAAGTGTTAATTTTTTTTACAGCTCTGTCTGCAGTACGTTAACAAGTATATTGTTCCATGAATTTTTATTTTAATTTAATTTGATCATATTATTAAAAGTCAGAGAGAACCTTTAGCTTGTAGATCTGCTTATCACAGAATCACAGAATCACAGAATCTTCTAGTTTGGAAGGGACCTTAAAGATCATTTTGTCCAACTGTCAACCTAATTCTGACGAAACTAAACACCCACACAGCAAACAAAAAGCAACACCATCACTAAACCATATCTCCCAGCACCACATCAACCCGTCTTTTGAACACCTCCAGGGATGGTGCCTCCACCACCTCCCTGGGCAGCCCATTCCAGTGTCTGACAGTCTTATGTACAGTCCAATGTCTGTATTGCCTTATGTACAGCCCATTCCAATGTCTGTACTGTCTTATGTACAGTCAGGATTTGAGCTGCTCATGTTCCTATGCCAAGTATCTTTTATAGATTCAGGGCTAGCTCTCTTGAGACAGTCACCAACTACCAAAATCCCAGTAGCTTCACATTGTGAAAAATGGTCCTGTGATTGATAAGTTTGCTACCAACTTCTGCAGAAGAGGGAAACATTCAATAGATGCTGGAAATAAATGGTAATTTCTGATGACCTGTGCTGAGCAACAATGGCCCAGGACTGAGCTACCAGTGATAGCATTTTAAGGCTCTCATCAGCAGACTGAGGAAGTTGCTGCTTCTGAATCTCAACATTTACTCCTTTGAATGCACTGAACAAGATGTGTGATGCATAATGTCACAGCATATATAATAAAAAAGGAAAATATAATATATAATTAAAGAGATTGTGGTAAAATCTTTGCACTCAGTAACATTTTTATGAAGTTATAAAGCAGTTTTCTAGTAAAATATCAAATATAATATTCAGTTCATTAACAACTCTCATTATCCTCAAATCCATAAACATTAATTTATTTTACTCTGCAGCAATTTCTATGAAATGTAAGTCATAAAACATAAAAGAAAGTGTTTATAGAGATGGATTCAAAAAAAGAATAATCAGGGAAATTTTTCCTTTTCTAGTCAGCCCTATCTATTGCCTTTTGTCCTCCTTTTCTTATTACTCCTCCTTTTTCTAATTAACTACCATTTGTCATCTTATTCAACTGCTACAATTATAAGTCATTATTTCAGATACTAATAGCCCTAGAAGCAGTTGCCTCACACATAAACTATCATGCCCAAATGGCCACTTACCAAAGAACTACATTTTAATTTCTCATCATTCATTACTGTTTTGATTGGTCTAAACAGAATAGCTGAAAAACAGCAGGTGTTTTTTATTTCAGGTCTTTAAACTTTTTTATTAACATACCCTTTTAATAGCAATCTTCTTTCACATTGAGAAGGCAATTAATTCTTCTGTATGCCAGAAGATGCCACTGTAGCACTCGCTGACAAATAACAAAGACTGATGACAGCGGAGGAGGGTATGAGTATTATCAGGTAGAGCATCTCATTGATTGCTCCTGAAAAAATATTATTGTCAGTATCCTAAAAGTACAGGGTCTTAATTTGGTAAGACAATGAGAATCTACAATATTTTTGATTTTTACAAAAAAGTAATAAAAGTATCTATATATTGGGAATTAAAGGTTATAGTTATTTTATGGCATAATTTCATGAAATGAAATCCTAGTACAGTATTTGCTAGCTTGGATATTTACATTCTACAACACTGTAACAAACATCAATATAAGTACATATTCTTTCTCTAAAGGGTTTCTCTAGAAAGAATTTCCCCACTGTTTAATATACTGTATAAATCACTTTAAAAAAATAGTCTCCTTAGGTTACTATTTCATTTTCTTCTACATCCAGTTAATCGCAGAGAGGTTTGATATCATCTGTCTACTGCAGTGTCATGGTTCTGGGTTTTTTTCTTTCTTTTTCTTTAAAAAAATGCTGGTAGTAAGCAGTCCATCACTAGCTTTAGCAACCCGCCTTTTCCCCAGGAAATAAAGAAACAGGGCAGCCAAAAGCTCTGTCTAAAAAGATGGTTTATTTTACTTTATTCTACTTTATTTCATTTTATTTTATTTTGTTTTAGGAATAATTTGAACATTTTACCTCTTGACAGCTATGATACTTGCTGGTGACAGGGGAGAAGAGGGAGGAAGGGGAGTCCCACTGGTGGTCAAAGAAGCTCAAATTGACAATCTCTAAAGAAATACAACAGGTGGAAGCACTTTAAAAGCATTTCCTTTGAACAAACTCTCTATTAATTAATTGTTTGTCCTCAGAGATAAGGTAGTGCCTACCTAAGAAAGCAAGCAAATGTATTCGACATGTATGCATGTATGCTTTCCAGTGGGACACTGAAATCCACTGTCAAATGTGAGTGTCACCAAATGGACAACCAGAATGCATGCTTGACATTTAAGCTCTGCTATGAAATGTGGAAAAAAAATTACTAATCACAAGTGATGTAGAATGCAAATTGTATGTCGTTTATTATCAGTGAAAAATTTTTTTTCCAGTTATTGCATACAGACTTCATGTCTTGAGGTCAAACAAGTTTATCAGTTAATGTTTAGAATCTATGATAATTCTGCCTGATTAGAAGCAGGTCTGACTAAACCCTTTTGTGAGGTTGAGAGAAAGAGGAAGGGGTTTTCAGTCAGTCATAGAATCATAGAATATCCTGAGTTGGAAACGACCCATGAGGATCATCGAGTCCAAATCCTGACTCCATACAGGGCAACCTAAAAGTTAAACCATAAATCTAAGAGCATTGTCAAACTGCTTCTTGAACTCTGACAATCTTGAGACCATCACCACTTCCCAGGGGACCTTGTTCCTGTGCTTGGACACCCTCTTAGTAAAGTGCTTTTTCTTTTCAGCAGTCTGAACTTTCCCTGGTTTGTTTTTTTTTACAGTTTTAAGCTATTCCTTTGCATCCTATTGCTGGACACCAGGGAGAAGAAATCAGCACCTCCCTCTCTGCTTCCCCTCATGAGGAAGTTGTACTTAGCAATGATGTCACCCCTTTGTCTCCTTTTCTGAACAAATCTAGTATCCTCACATCCTCAGTCACTTCTCATAAGTCATACCCTCAAGCCCTCTTTGTTGCCGTCATTTGGACACATTCTACTATTTTTATATCCTTCTTGTGTACTGGAGCCCAAAACTGCACACAGTACCTGAGGTGAGACAGCACCAAGGCTGAGTACAGTGGGACAATCACTTATTTAGATTGGTTAGCTACAGTGCACTTAATGCACCCCAGGATATGGTTGGCCCTTTTGGCTGCCAGGGCACATTGTGGACTCATGTTAAGGCTACCATCAACCAAATTCTCAGATCCCTTCACTGCAGCCTCTTTTTCCTGAATCTGTATGTCCACCCAGGAATACACCATCTCAGGTACAGAATCTGCCGTTTGTCCTTGTTAAATTTCATAGGGTTGGTGACTGCCCAGTACTTTATTCTGTCAATACCTCTCTGTAAGGTCTCTCTACCCTCAAAGGAATCAATTTTGTATCATCAGCAAACTTAGCATGCACCCAATTCTCATGCCCATGCCATTGATAAAAACACTGAAGAGAACTGGCCCTGAAATTGAGCTCTGAGGAACACCACTAGTCACTGGACACCAGGCAGGTATTATCCCATTTCCTACAACTCTTTGAGCATGACCCTTCAGCCAGTTGTTCACCCATCATATTGTGTGCATGTCTAGTTGTATGCTGGACGTTTTATCCACAAGGACACTGTGAGAGACAATATCAAATGCTTTGCTAAAATCCAAAAAACCCCATGTCCACTGCCTTCCCTTCATCCACTAGTCAAAAGTGATGATAAATGTTTCCACATCCAGCACATCTGTTCAGCCCAGTCTGTGAGCTCAGTAGCTCCATTGTTAGAAATACCTTTCATCTCTTTAGCTGCAATAACAGAATTTGTCATCAGAATTGAGAAGTTACCATGTCGAATAAAAGATTGGTCTTTGTGCCATGGTATTGAAAGGCACATTGAGCACTGCCAGGCGGTGGGGAAACTGGGCATGCCTTTCACACCATTGAAATTTAGGCCTTCTTAGCTATCTTCATGAAAGACTAGCAGATCACTCTGTCCTTTCTGTCAAGCTAGTGAGGGAGTATGTAGGAAGGAACCAGAAAGGATATTTAATCAAGTGACAGAATATTGAACAATTGATTACTGAGACACAATTCACATGTTATCTGCCTATTATAATTTTGATTAAATATTCTTATATCAAATGCTTTGCTGGAACAGTTAAATGATTTGAATGCACTTATGAAATTAGTCTAATAATAAGAAATGGTCTTATATGATGTCAGTCCTATGGACTGAACCTTAGCTTTCTTACTAGACTCCCCATAAAATTGTTATATAGTAATAGCACATTGACACTTTTTGTTTTGCTTACTATCATGGTAACTCTTTTTTCATTACTTTTCCATAGCATCTAGTCTTTGCATCTTTTGTTTTTGTGAATACTAAACATAAACTGTAAAGCTAAGGCTATAAAATACATGTATATTCTTAAGTTATATAATTAAAAGGCAAAACTATGACTTAAATGCACCAGCAGAAATTTTTTGATGCACAAAACTTCTTTGCATTTTGACAAAGAAGGTAAAGTAAATAAATCATGTAGCCCACCTGTTTCAAATGTAGGGTCTACTTACCAGTAACTACATAACTTTATCTGCAAAATAGGTTTTATCCTGCCTTGTATACAGCTACAAATTTCTGTGAATAAAGGCATATTTGGGAATAAAATAGAACCCCAAAAAACTCATTCTGATGCTAGCAAACACCTAACACAATTTCTGACACAGCCCATGGGTTCCATGTTTACCAGTGTTCAGTGACCCATTTATTATTTAGAAGCACCAAATATTCGGTACCTATGACTCAGAGTACTGTGTGGCTGAGGCATTTAGTATGCAGAGAATTTTAATGACTCATTGGTACGGCAAGTGAGATAGCCAGTGAATACAATGTCACTTTGCACATCAATTTTGCATGATAAACTGCTTATTTTTGCTTTTACTGCATTGATTTCATCTTTATGCTTATCTATAAAAAAATATAATGGATCCAAAATCATTTGTGATGAAGCATTTAGTCACAGCTGTGCCCATTTCTCAGTCTTTTCTCATTTTGAAAAACAGCACTAGTAAATATTGTAAGAAAATATTGAAAGTAATTAAAAGTAAACACTTTGATGGACCAGTCTTGAGTATATTTTTTTATGAAATTATCTACATTTCACTATGCAGTGAGTTGACTCTGGCTGGATGCCAGGTGCCCAACAAGCTGCTCTATTACAACCCCCCTCAACTGGACAGGGGAGAAAAATATGACAAAAGGCTTGTGGGTCAATATGAGGACAGGGAGAAAACTCAGCAATTACCATCATGAGCAAAACAAATGATTTGGGGAAATTAATTTATCACCAATCAAATCAAAGTAGGGTAATGAGAAATAAAACTAAACCTTTAAACACCTTTCCCCCATCCCTCCCTTCTTTCTGGGATCAACTTCACTCCCAAATTCTCAGCTTCCTCCTCCTCCAGTGGCACAGGGGGATGGAGAATGGGAGTTGTGGTTAGTTCATCAGACTTTGTCTCTGCCACTCCTTGCTCCTCACTCTCTTCCCCTGCTCTGGCATGGAGTCCTTCCCATGGGAGACAATCCTCCATGAACCTATCCAACATGAATACTTCCCATGGTCTGCAGTTCTTCATTAACTGCTCTACTGTGGGTCCTTTCCATGGGATGCAGTCCTTCAGGAACAGACTGTTCTAACAGGGGTCCCCCATGGGGTCACAAGTTCTGCCAGCAAACCTGCTCCAGCGTGGACTTCTCTCTCCACAGGTCCTTACAAGAGCCTGCTCCAGTCTGGGTTTCCCATGGGGTCGCAACCTCCTTTGGGCACATCCACCTGCTCCAGTGTGGAGTCCTTCCTGGGCTGCAGGTAGATATCTGCTCCACCATGGACCTTCATGGGCTGCAGGAAGGACAGCCTGCCATGCCATGGTCTTCACTATGGGCTGCATGGGAATCTCTGATCTGGTGCCTGGAGCACCTTCTCCTCCTCCTTCACTGACCTTGGTGTCTGCGGAGATGTTGCTCTCACATATTCTCACCCCTCTCTTTCTTCTGGCTGCGGTTGTGCAGCAGGTTTTTCCCCTTCTTAAATGTTATCCCAGAGGTGCTACCACCACTGCTTATGGGCTCAGCCTTGGCCAGTGGCAGGTCTGTCTTGGAGCCAGCTGGCATTGGCTCTGTTTGACACGGGGGAGGCTTCTAGCACCTTGTCACAGAAGCCACCCTTGTAGCCCCACCACTACCAAAACCTTGCCATGCAAATCCAATACACACAAATATTTTATTAAATTACAAGAGATGCACAGCAGAAAACAAGAGAATATACATGTACTTTTAGTTCATTTTGCAGTTTGAGTGGTAGTGTTTCCTCTCACATATTTTCATTTTCATGATTTTTAAAGGTCCCTGGGAAGTAAAAGAAGTAAAAATTGAGATTGCAGGTAGAACATCTGAAGACCCAAGTGGTGGCTAAAATTAAGAAAAGAAAAGAAATTGCCCTATTTTATCAAGCCTTTTTTGTTTCTTATTCCAATGTATACCTATTACCTCATGAAAAGTAATGCAGATGTGGGAAATAGAAAGCAGATTGTCATTGCAACCTCTTTAACTTCCAAGTAGTCTGTTTTCAAACAAATAATTGCATCAATCTAATCACAGTTCTCAAAGGCAAAGAGTAATAAAAATTAATAGCTTTTCTGCACATTCTTTTTTCAGCCTTTTAATTCACAATAGCCACAACAGTGAGACATTTTACAATTAAACTGGCAGTTTATGTTCAGGATGCCTACTGAAGTATTAGCATATTAAAGTCTCTGAAGAAGACTTTTACAACACATCAATATAAGAATCCCACAAAGAGAAAGGGGCATATAGCATATTTTATTAAGGTTGTGTGCGGTCGATATCTCATGGCATTATATAGGGAAGCATATTGTTTTCTCAGACTGTGGTCCTCATTCTTTTTTACTATGTGTTTATCAAGGGTTCAATTTTCACCAATAACATTTTTTTTTCTTGGAATTTTTCTTTTCATTGAATGATATCCTATTAACCTGTACTCAGATTTTATCCAGTCGTTGTAGTCCTGGAATTAACTAAAGCAAGATTAAAAATTGTCAGTATCAATGAAATGATTGAATAGCATATTTAGTATACTAGCAGATTTAGCAATTAGTAGGTCATGTGATCCTCAGTATTGAGAATGGATATTAAAATACAGGAAAAAAAATTTTTTCTCCAGTTATCTATTCTTGCTTTTAATGTGAATCTTTTATTTCTGTCTCACCATGAAAACTGGAAAATATGTCTTGCAATGTCAGTTTTCATCATATTATCTGTGCTTCATTTCTCACTGTGACGTAAGTATTCAGTAAGTCTTCAGGTTTGTGTTAGTTCATTTTCTTAGGGAAGATAAACTGATACTGAAATCGAGTGTTGTTTTTTTTTTAATTAATGGAAGTACATGTCTCATGGTTTTCTTGAGTATAGAAAGTAAATAGCAGATTTGTTTGTTTTGTTCATAATTCAGAACCTCTGTCTTAAAAGTAGTCTATCCCCTGGTTCTTTTTCTGGACTGTATTATTAGTATTTTGTCTCACCATATCCTTTGCTTTCCTACTGTCTTTGACTATTCCCAGCATAGAACATTTCAGTTTCACTCATCTATCTGAAGCCAGCTACCAGCTCTCCTTTGCTTTGGACATAATTTCACTGCTGTTATGTTTTGAACAAGGAGTCCCTCATGCTGCTTTAAAAAGGTTTCACTGAATATCCACTGCAAAAATTAGCAGCTCAAAAATTGAATTTCTAATAGGTTTGAATTTCCCCCTGAGTATTTAAATGCATTTTATTTCTTTTTATTCCACTTCTATTGTTTTAAGATATTAAATTTTCTAGATTTTCTCCACAACTATAAATGATGCTAAAAATGTATTGAAGGACATATTCATGTAAACCTATGACTCATGGAGCTCTGCCCTTTAAAAGGACAGCAAATATCCAGGATCTGTGATAAACTGAGACAGCTGACACAACTTTAGCTACCCTAATCCTTTCAACAAATTTCAGACTTTGGGATCATAGAGAAATGTAGTCCTTATCGTAACTCCTACTGTATTTATTCCCATTCCCAGGTTTTCTTTCACAAGGAGTAAGAGTAAGGGCAAGAAAGGAGGAAGAGGATACTGCACACTGGTGTTATCATGCATTCATATGTGGGCAGCAAGCTCCACTCCTAAGCCAAAGAAACCACCTCCATCTTTAGTAAACACTGGTTTAAAAAATTAAGTTATATTGATCATATTGATGAATTCTGTGTCTATATAACAGACACATCTGCTTGCTTCCTTCTTTTAATCTATATAAGCAAAATAACAGCTTTCTGCCAAGAGTCCAAGAACCGAAGAAATAGCAAATGGATTGCTGCTCCTTTTTTTCAAGATTTTCTGGTGCAATGAAGAGTGAAAAAGCAGTCAGAGACCTGACTGTGTTTTTTTAAAAAAATGACAGGTTCTTGTGTTTTTCTTTTATTAGTAGCATATTGGGTTGTGAGCCATACAATATGGAGAATGACCATAATTAGCTTGTTTGGTCTGAGTATGCTTGCTTGTATAAAATACAATCAAATGATATTTTTTTAGCACATATAATATCAAATATTGATTTCTCCACTAAATTCATTCCAACTACCAGGTTTTGATTCTTAAATTATAAGGCCCAATAAAAGTATAAATAAATAAACTAAAGCTTTAATTGAATAAACTGTATTTATTGGAATTATTTTATTCTTTACATTGAAATTTATGTCCTATTTATAGTACTGTTTTTTGCAGCATATATACAACAACATATGTTGACTAACTACATACAACCTTCTTTCTGCTTTAGTTAAACACAAAGAAATAATTAGTATGATGCATTATAATAAAAATAAGACAATGACTTCTTTTTTAAGTGAAACCCACAGTGAACAGGAATATATTTTGTAAGGGAAGGCAGTCAAAGACTGAAAAAGAGTTGTTTTTTTCTGTATTGCAAATCTTATGTGGATTAGTTTTGATCATCTGGGAATGCACAGTGTCTGAAGAAGCTACATAAGAAAGAACTGACACTAAAAGTAGATAAAAGATAATTCTATTCTATTAGCTGATTATTGAAAGGAGAACTTGGTATGCTTTTACGTTCTACAATGGTTTCTGTAACATGGTTATCACCACAGGGTGACTAGTTACCTTAGGCAACACAACTAAGTGTATTGCATCATACAGGCCTGTCAGTCTGACCTTGGTGCTGAGAAGGTTATGGAGCAGATCATCATGAGTGCCACTATGTGACATGTACTGGACAACCAAGTGACCAAGCCCAGTCAGCATGGGTTTGTGAAAGGCAGGTCCTGCTTGACTAACCTGATCTTCTATGACAGGTGACCTGCTTAGTGGATGAGGGAAAGGCTATGGATGTTTTCCACTTAGGCTTTTGTAAAGCCTTTGACACCATTTCCCACAGCACTCTGGCTAGAGGGCTGGGCCCAAAGGGTGGTAGTGAGCT
The DNA here is from genome assembly GCA_033628505.1 of Tringa tobata. Classification (NCBI taxonomy): domain Eukaryota; kingdom Metazoa; phylum Chordata; class Aves; order Charadriiformes; family Scolopacidae; genus Tringa; species Tringa tobata. The sequence continues at coordinate 15,398,186 of JAHREE010000279.1, read as the reverse complement.
AAATCCAGTTGGCAGTCAATCACAGGTGGTGTTCCTCAGGGCTTGGTATTGGGATCAGTTCTGTTTAATATCTTTATCAATTATCTGGACGAGGATATTGAGTGCACCCTCAAGTTCACAGACAACATCAAGTTGGGTGGGAATGTTGATCTGCTTGAGGGTAGGAAGGCTCTACAGAGGGATCTGGACAGGCTGGATTGAAGGTAAGAGGACACTGGCCTGAGGTTCAACAGGGGCAAGTGCCAGGTCCTGCACTTGAGTCACAACAACCCCATGCAACGCTACATGCTTGGGGAGGAGTGGATGGAAAGCTGCCTGGTGGAAAAGGACCTAAAGGTATTGGTCAACAACCAGCTGAATATGAGCCAGCAGTGTGCCCAGGTAGATGGCCGCACTCAAAGGGTTGTCATCAATGGCTTGATGTCCAAGTGAATGAGTGGTGTTCCTCAGAGGTCAGTACTGGGACCAGTGCTTAACAGTGTTTAACATCTTTGTTGGAAACATGGACAATGGGAGTGACGCATCCTCAGCAAGTTTGCTGACTACACCAATCTGTGTGGCGCGGTCAACGCACTGGAGGGAAGAGATGCCATCCAGAGGGACCTGGATGAGAGGGACAGGTCTGAGAGGTGGGCCTGCTCAAACCTCATGAAGTTCAGCTAGGCCAAGTGCAAGGTCCTGTCCCTGGGTCAGGGCAATCCCAAGCACAAATACTGGCTGGGCGGAAAATGGATTGAGAGCAGCCCTGAGGAGAAGGACTTGGGGGTGTTGGTGGATAAGAAGCTCAACATGTGCACTTGTATCCCAGAAGGCCGATTGCATCCTGGGCTGCATCAAAAGGAGCATGGGCAAATGGTCTGGGGAGGTAATTCTACCCCTCTACTTTGCTCTCATTAGACCCCACCCAGAGTACTGTATCCAGCTTTGGAGTCCTCAGCACAAAGAAGACATGGACCAGTTGGAATGGGTCCAGGGGAAGGCCGCAAATATGATCACAGGGATGGAGCACCTCTCCTATGAGGACCGGCTGAGAGAGTTGGGGTTGTTCAGTCTGGAGAGAGAAGGCCCTGAGAAGATCTTAGAATGGCCTTCCAGTATCTGAAGGGGGTCTACAAGAAAGATGGAGAGGGACTCTTTATCAGGGAGTGTAGCAATAGGACGAGGGGTAACAGTTTTAAACTGAAAGAGGGGAAATTTAGATTAGATATAAGGAAAAAAAAATTCGCTGTGAGGGTGGTGAGACACTGGCCCAGGTTGCCCAGAGAAGGTGTGGATGCCCCATCCCTGGAAGTGTTCAAGGCCAGGCTGGATGGGGCTTTGAGCAACCTGGTCTAGTGGATGGTGTCCCTACACATAGCAGGGGGGTTGGAACTAGATGATCTTTAAGGTCTCTTCCAACTCTAACCATTCTGTGATTCCATGATTTCATATTTATTTTCATCTTTTCTCAGTGGTTCTGGAGAGATTTTAATATCTTCACTGGCACAAATTTTAACATTCATTGCCTAGAAAATTAAGAGCTCATCTTTCCTTGTTGAATAATTGAAATAAAATGCCTACAAAGGAAAATGCAGAAACAGAAGAGTTTACATTGAGTAGTGTTTTTTTCATAAATCAGTGTACATCTTTTCCTTTAGTGATGTTTATAAGCCACAATTGAGCTTTAGGAGCTTCACAGGTTATCACTTCCCAGCTGAGTCTCAGCAGGTATTTGTCAATGTAGGCTAGATTCCCAATTACAAGATACTACAATTTATTTTTAATCTAGACTATTTTCAGAAATGTCCTTCCTCTGGCCCATCATCGTTTATAAGTCAAGAAGAAATCTTCCAGGTGGATCTGCTACCAATAAGGAAAGGCTGCAAAGACCAGAAATTCTGGCTTTTCAGGAGGAATCTGCTTTTTCTAGAGAATGCAGTAACTTTTCTTTGCCCTACCCATAAGAAGGTGTCTTCAGAAATTAATCAACCAGCATTATGAGGTTTCTTAGCCTTTCTTTTTTATTATTTATTTATTTGGGCTTTTCCAGTTCATTCATTAACACAGGATGTGCAACACAGCACTGGTGCAAGCATGGCAATGTACATCAACGTTGTGAACAACATTCTATTCAGAACATGGGCTATTGCTGTTAGTAAATCATGTTATGGATCTCACCATCTCATCTATAATTCCAATATCTGTGAATATAGCCATGTTGGTCCTTCTGAGACTGTTGTGCATGCACACATGGAGACAATCAAACTAAAAATGAAATGAGTGTACTTCTCCATTACACAATTCTTTTCTTTCAAGTACAATGAATCAGTGCCAATATTGTACTCCCATGGTATTAAATCATATTTTCTACTTTAAACTTCCGTGAATCACCTAGTGCTTCAGAATTAAACATAATCTGTATTATTTTACTCTGCATTATCCTTAATAAATTACTGTTTTCCAGACTATTCCTTATCTATCTTCCTTGTTGAGAATCTCCTTTCCTATGTCTCAGCTTACTCTTAACAAAATATCCCTTATTCTTAAATTCAATTGAAAAACTTCTCTTGAATCTAAGCTCCCATTTATCTTGGATTTTTGGTGACTGGAGTGCTTTTGGCATTCTGCCATTCTTCTTTTGCCAAAGCATGGCTAGTTGGATAATCCCAGGAAAGAAGGAAGCCTGTACAGATTCATCAATAGTAACATCTAACAGAATGGAACCACTGCTAAAAAACACCCTATAGTTCAAATTTATTTCATTAGATAAACTATATTATAGCACTCTAAAAGAAACAAATAGTGAACTTCAGTAGCATGATTTTATTTCTGTAATTTTCCCATGTTAACCTTTTCCCTATGTTGTAGTAATAACATCCAAAGTTGCAATGCATCACACTATAAACAGTCCAAAGTTAAATTTATTTTTTTCATATACCAACTTTTTATTAATCCTTTTTCCTAATAACTGAAATATATGCTCCAAATTTTATTAGTAGCCAGTATATGCATAATTAACCTCCAGTTCAAGTATGAAAGTTGTACAAATATATTTTTATTCTTTTCATGTTCAACTGGTGAATATAAGTAATACAGAGTGAGATTTGTCTCACTTTAAAATTTTTTTTTCTAAATCTAGAGTAATCTATATTCACTTTGTATTCTATCAAGAAAATTGGATAACTCCAAATAAAGTTTTCTTGATCAAAAGTACGTAATTAAGAAAACTGGGACGAATTTTTCTCCATATGTAGCTATTTTTCTATGATGACGAGAGAGACTATAGATCACTCAGAAAACAAAAAGATATCTTAATATATTCACATAAAAATCCAGCCTCAAAAATCAACCCTTATTTTCAAAAAATAACTTAGGCACTGTAATGGAAATTCTCTTGATTCCTAAATGCCCAAGTTTTTGGCTTTCTTCAAGGAAATTAGGATTATTACAGACTATGTCTTCAGAGATAATTATGTGCCTAAATATTATTTACTTTTCAGGAAAGGAAACTATTTCTTTATGAAGACTTTTTTTTGATGAATTAACAGGTACTGTTTAGCAAAATAATAGAAAGCATGGGAAATAATATATTTTAATTTCTGATGAACCAAAGGAATATAATGAAAGTTAAACCTGTAAAAAGGGCAAGTTTGACTGATAAACATAAATTATAGATATGTAACATAGAAATGCATTTTTAGAAATTACTTGGGAAATTTTGACTTCTAAATGTATGGTGTTAGCGATCTATATTACTGACTTTGATGCTTTTGGGTTTGGTTTTTTTTTTTGTCAAAGGAGTCGATGTTGGTGAAAACTACCTGATTTTAATGCACTGTTTACTGGGTCAGTGAAGATGACACAGCTAATAATAACCTATGCTTTTTGGTAAAAGACAATTCTTGTTTTTTAAAAATAATGACTCTAATACCTTGCATGCCGTGCATTACATAACTATGCACACATGACATTTTAGTCTGCTGTTTTTTAAAAAGCAACTATGTTTGCACTTATTTTACTAAACTATGACAGTGAGCATGCTTGCCAAGTTTTCATTACTAACATCTGAGAAGTCCTTTGAGAACTCACTGTTTATGTAAATTTTCTTAGCAACACTGGAGAGCTGAATCTGTAGTACATTCATGAGGAAAATTCTAAGAACATAAGTAAACAGATGGAAAACTATTAGTATCTTGAGACTGTTTCATGTAGTATAATAATTACTGCATGTCATTTTCTTCATACCTTTAGTATAATTTTTCATGACTAATTTCAGTCTAAAGATGTATAACTTGTGTCTGTTCCAGTTAGTCTGACTATTGCATGAACCTAATAAATCAGATCCGGTCTGTTCCATTTCTTGTCCTGAACTATGCCAGTCCGTGCTTAGAACCCAAAGTGCCCACATAATTGATTGAAAAAAAAAAGCGATTGCTAACTTAAACAGGAAACATAGTCCTTGCTTCTTTGCAAGGATAAACTAGGTATTAATATTACAAATGTAGAAGAATTTTTTCAACCTCTGAGGGGCTCCTACAGACTTGATCTGTCAGTTACCTGCAGACTATTTAGTATCTAAAACAGTTCCTCAAAGAAAACATCTGTCTGGTACTTAAAAGTTAGGATGCCCAATGGAGACAGTGAAAGGAAATGTCTTCTGTGAGTAACTTGAATTAATTGAACTATGAAAGAAATAATCTTTTAAAAATTCTTTATTTTTCTATACAATTTAATTTACTTTCATGTATTTTTTTAACTTCGTTTTTGTTGAATGCAAAACTTAGGCTGTAGTGAAATTATTTCTCTAGTTACATAGACACAATTAACTTTTAGCATCTTGAAAAATTTTAGAAATTTTCTTTCCTATTGAAATCTCTGTCAACAAGCAAAATCTCAGAAAATAATTTCATACTATGAGATTAGGAGACAAAGAATAGGTATCATTTACACTGTAGTCAGATTTCTTTAGCTGTTGCTCTGTAATCAGCAATTGGACTCTGTTTAGAATCAGAGTAGGCTTCTTGGATAGAGGCTTTATTTTTATTGTATTTGCAAAAGTTTGCTATGGTGTCTTTTTCTGGATGGACACAACTTATAGTTTCATTAACCGTTGCTCTGAGGATATTGTTCTAAGTATAAGTCTTTGCGCCTTCCTTAAGTGTTCTGCTTTACAGTGAGGTATTGACTAAGGTGCTCTTTGACGCTTAAGCACTTAACAGAAGTCCTCCAGTCCTACCTTCTTGGGACTCATCACAGAATTTCTCAATGATCCTATCGAATGAATAAAGGCATGAAGCCTTTAGTCTATAGCATTGTTATGGGTCAAAACAACTTCAGTCATCTGTAACCCACAGGAAGTGGATTAGTTTTTGTTAGTGGATTAGCAAAGAACATGAGGAGAATGGACATTATGGTTTTGCTCAGTCTATTGTGAAGTGAAGCACTGTCATTTTTAACTCTAGCCAACAACTAACATGGGAATCTTGTTTCTTTATCCTGAATATTTTGTAGTAATTTCTAAGAAAAAAAGCTCATACATATTATTTTTCCTTTGGAACTTCAGTGTTTCTTCATGAAACTCGCTTTGGATTTGTTGATGTAATTCCATCTGTATTGCTATTCTCGAAACCTTTTCTATCTCACCAATTTTCTGTATATTATTATAAGGGGAAGTCTGATAACAATTAATAGAGTTCTAAAAATCTGATCACATTTTATGTATATTAATCTAAGGGTCTGTTCACCTGAGCTGAAATGCCCATGCTCTCCAATAGTGTTCAGTAGTAGATATATTTATTACTAGAAGAATTATTGCTCTGTAGAAAAGTCAAGAAACTATAAGGAGCACAAGACTTTTAGCTTAGTGCAGTGCTTTATCTTCTGTGTTCTTATATTAGGATTTTCTCTGTTCTGGTGCCACTGGTTTTGGCTGGATCCAGCTATGCTTTGCAACGAATTTGTAAACAACTTTGATGTGTCTGTGCCTTACTTACACACTCTCGCTGCACTCCAGCAGCATTGGTCTCTTTATATTCATTCTTTCCATTTTGTAGCCAAGTGCACCTGCTGCCAAGAGCTCTCACAACTGTGTTGTCGTGCTGTCATGCTTCCTGCTACTTGTAGTGACTGCCTTAACTCTTCAGTAGAAAATGCAATATTTAATATTAGAGTAGCTTGACACTTCTGGATAACCATCTGAGACACACTACACATTTACTGGTTGCTGTAATAGATTTTAGTTGCTCTTTTCAGGGTTATTACTTAAGCACTGAACAAAAAAGTGAGCAATTTTCTTTGTATTAAGTTAGTATAATCTACATACTATGACACTAATAATGATAAGTAGCCAGATAGCAATAAGATTTCTTTCAGCCTCAAATGCATTTGTTGTAAACAGAGATGAGCATCTAGGGTGAATTAGTAATCATTAATCCAGGATTTCTGAACTGTCTGGAGACCTCCTGCAGCTGTAGGAAAAAGGAAGAGTTCCTTTGCTGTAGTAGCCCTTTTACTGTAGTAGCTCTGTCAAGATGGAAAATTTGGCAAGTTGCCTTATTTCAATATTACTAAATACATAACTCTTCTGATTCCTTGTGGATATGTGCTCTGTACTCAATATGCTTGCTTAGTATCACTTCAAAGCTCAATGCTTCACAAAAATGCATCTCTCCTATCACTTACAAATTGTGTCATTAGATTTTTTTTAATGCTATTTTTCTCCGTTTCTTGTGGTGGAGTTGGTTGTGAGCTAATTCATATACTATCAGATGCAGGTAGAATCTGCACTGTGAAGAGAGTGACCTTTGCCAACAGATGACACAAATGGTGAAAATTAAATTACCATTTCCTTTCTCAGTCTTATAAATCTAATGTTATTAGTAGTAAAGGAAATGAGATCCACTTTAGAAAGATGACATTTACCCTGCCAATGTCCTTTTAACTTTGTATTTTACAACTTCTTTTTGTCTGTATTGCTAGCAGAAAGAAAATCTTGTGGCCTTTCTTTTGGGTGCTTTAGAATAGTTAGTTTAATGCAATACTTCAAATGAAAACTTATAAAGTAGCATTTCTCTGGGGACAGTGCAATGTAAAACTAGTTGAGGATGCAGTGACTAGTGTATTGTGATATGGCATCTCAACAGAAATGAGTGTCCTCCATACAGTATATGAAACTTTGAACTGTGGGCAAAAAAATCTTGGAGCTCATCTAAAGTCCTGCAGCAGACACAGGCCTGTGGTAGCAAGTGCTTAAGTAAAAGCCACAGACTCATCAGGCTTTCGCATTAACAGGACAGAGGTACCTCACTCAGAGAAGCTCCCCAGTGTTACTGACCATGGCAGAGAAGTTACAATGCATTTTGCTTTGGCAAATTGTGTTCTTTGCCACAGTAAAGGTCCCTAAACAGTTGCCAGAGAGTATGGAATAGGATCAGACCATTTATCTTCACCTCCTGCTCAGTGGAAGCCTTCTAGTGCAGTCAAGCCATCCTCTCCTTGGACTCAGTGAGTGTCCAAGGTTGTATCTAACTTATTTTAAGGTAATTATTGACTTTATTTATGTTGTGTTCTCATCTAGTTTTGATATATGATAGAGGTATTATATGATGAAGCTTTAGAAGCTCTATGAGAACCAATGTGGTAAAACAATAGTATTAATTTTGAAAAGCCATTATTCCTTCTATAAAGCGTTACATCTTTATCCCTGCCTTTACTTAGTGTTATTAATCTTATTTTATGGGTAACTCAACAAAAGATACAACAGAGACTTAAAGGTGTTATGGTCAACCTTGAAACAATACCCTTTGTACACATGGGCATTTATTAATAGGCTGAAAATCACTGCAGAATATTTGCTGACACAAAGTTGTGGACATGTGTAGAGGACTATGGACTACTTAAAATACTGAAAATTTTGAAATACTGTCAGTCTTTCCAAATACCAATCATACCAAAACCTTGTCTCTGTGTCTGTCCCATTTGAGCAGCTCTGTACTGTGAAATGGCATTGAAAAATGCCAGTACTGTCTATTGGGCAGGTTTTGGAGAAGTACAGGTTTTGGGAAAGGGTAGGCTTTTGGGAGGAAGTAGATTCCAGGAAAGGTTGAGAGAATCACATGCCTTGGAGATGCAGGAGGAGGCAGAATTAATGCTGGGGAAAGAATTCCCATAGCCTGGGATGTGTCTCATACCTCTGAAACACCTCATAGTCACATGACATCCCACTTGCCTCAGGCAATGCTTAACAGAAAGTAGGAAGCACAACCAGTACAAGTTACATGTGATGGCAGAGCTCTTAGAAAGAAGATGTGAAAATAAACAAACAATACAAACACTCAGAAAAAAGAATGAAAACCAGAAACAGAGACCTACAGAAAGAATATAAGAGGTGAGAATAAAATGAATAAATGCAGAGGCCATAAAAAGGAAGGAATAGGTCTCTGAAGAAGGTCAGAGATTCAAGCAGGTGTGAGAACCCAATTGGCATTTAAAAAAATAAATTGCTTTGTATGTTTGAGATCCTAGTTTGTCCATGCAGATGAGGAAATTGCATACACAAGAGTGTGTTTATATGATAACGACTGATTTGCATGCAGTAACAGTGATCCTGAACACATACCAGGTGGCATACACTTGTGATTATAGACAATATTTTACCTTTATTACTAGCTGGATGGTATACTAACTCTTGAGTTTTTCTAAACACTTTCTTCTTGTGCAAGAGGAAATTATTTCATATATCATGTTTTATATCTGTATTATACAAATTTCCTTCAGTTAGATATAATTACTGAGATTTTTTGGAAAACAGAGCTGGACCAAAGTGAATAAAAGAAATTGAAGTAAAAGCAAAAGTGATCTGACGTTAGCTTTTCCTAATTAGGCATCTTTGTGCTTCCTCATTGTCATTTTATTTATTGAAGCAGCATCTGCTCTTAAACCTGCCAGTCTTCTCACTCCTCACAAAGATTCCACTTCTTCAGTCACACCACTGAATTCAGTAATGCTTTCCAGTTTACACTGGTTCCAGAAATGCTGCTCTTCAACAGCATTTCACATTTAAATGTGGTTTAGTATATTGTTATAAATTATGTATGTTTTTATATATTATATCAGATGTAACCAGAGACAAAAACCATTAAAAAGTTCCCAAATACTAATAGGTTAATTTAAACAGTGTCAACAAAAAACCCAAATGAAAAGCAGTAACTTAAAGGAAAAATAAGTAAGAGAAGACAAGAATAAAGAAATTTTAGGTCACCTAGGTTCATAGACTTGCTGTTTGCAGATATCTCAGTTTGCAAGGTATATTTTTTTTGGTCTTTTAACTAGAATAATGAAAAAATATGGATGAAATCAGGACCACAATTTGGTATTTATAGTTTCAAAGGTCTGTATAGTGTTCTTGATGCACACTTACAATGCTTTATTTATTCTCCTAAAAAATCTTGCAGAAAGTATTTTGAATAATTTTTGAATACTGTGATATTTCAGTAAGAAATTGTGTACTGCAGAAGCACATAAGATAAAAGAAAATGAAAGTTACTGAACACTGAAAATATTTACAGTGGATGGGGTATCAAGTTTTTACATTTGGTATCTCTAATGATATATGACAGTGATATATTAAGTGAATTCACTTTGTCCAGTGTCTCAAGTATCTCATTTTCAGTGTATGATGAGGAGATATATTTTCTTTTAATGAAATAAATCACAATGTAATTTTCCAGTTTCTACATTTTCCCATCACATGGGCTGTGGTTTTATACTCTCCCATCTGCCCTCTCACCCCAAAAAAATTCACAGAATCACAGAAATTTCAGAGTTGGAAGTGACCTCTAGAGATCATCTACATCTAGTCCAACTCCCCCCAAGAAACCCAAATGAAAACAAGCAATCAAAAAAAAACCCAACCTGGCTGAAAATGGGTTTATTGTATGAGCTGATAATTTTAATATATTCCAGTAACAGAAATAATTATACTCTTTTAGATTTAAAAATAAAATTAAACAGCAATACCTGTAACAAGGATCAAGTTGAAAGTATCAACTGAATTAGACATGACAAAAATATGTAGTTCTAAGTCGTCTTGTCTGTCTCCATGCCAATGTGGGAATGTTTCTTAAAGAATACATTAAATATTTAGCTTTAATAATTTTAATAGTGTAATTCCTACTCCTTGTCTTCAGGCATCTCAGCATAGCAGAAGGAATCTCTTAGTACATAATTCTGCCAGTCTTACTCTGAACAGTAACTTAATCCACCATATTCTCATAGAAATTATTTTAAGGGTTTGCAGAGGAAGGTGTTACTCAAAATGAAAAATCTGTCCTATACAACCAAGTTACGATTGCTGGTTTTGGCTTTCTAAACAATTTGTTGCTTCTAATGTATACTTTTAATTCAGAACATGTTGGAGGAAGAGGAGAAAAACAGCTCATTAACCTCAATTATTTACAAATGTCCATAGTTTTCACTTTGGCAAATGGTAGGTAATCAAGATCACTTAGTAATTTCTGTTATAAATCATTGTTCTTACCTGTATATAGCTTCTCCAAACATTTTACTTCTTTGATTAAAGTTTATTTTTTCCTATGTCTGGAAAAGAACCATGTCAGTCATTTCCCAGACAGTGAAAAAATAAGAGAGTTTTTCTTTCCCTCAATTATTCCTTAAAGATGTCTTTGAAGAATCTCCACATTTTGGAGCAGCTCATGTGTTGATTATCAGCAGATTCTGTTTGTCAACTCATCCAGAACCTCTAAAACTTGTTGAGTCTTTAGCCAGTAAATTTCAATATAGTAGTATGAGTTTCCTGGTACTATACTGTTGATATGTATGTACATGCAAAGTTAATTCTCCACACAGAATATGTTGGAGCTTGAGTAGAAATACTTACCAATTTTGATCTAGGGGAATACTTGTATTAGAAGCAGGAGATTGGAACAGGATGCAAGATAAGAAAACTATATTTGCATTTATCCCTTCCACTCAAGAGCTCATCTTCTTTCATTTGGGGAGATAGGCAAGTAGCACTCTCCCATTTTATAAATTTTCACTGCTAGCAGAAACCCATTTTTGGCAGCATAGTGGAGGTATTTTTTTTTAGCCACAGGATCTTTGAAATGAAGATCCTTGTTCAGGACCTTCTAGACTACTCACTGACTATATTCCTTTTTAGAGACAAATAAACCTCATTGACAAAAACTCTGCTTTCTAACAAAGTTTCTAGTTTTAGAACATCCATAAATTTATGTATGTACAGAAAGGAAGATATCACCATGTAATAAATTACAGTACACACAGACTTATAAAAGCTGGACACAATGAAGATGAGTCAAAAAAAAACAAAAGAGACAAAAAAGCAAGAATTATTACTTTTTTGAAGTTTTTCCTTTCTTTCTCTGTTGTTGTGAAGTTCTGTGGGCTTCCTGAAGGAAACAAATATGTTAAATGTCCATATAATTCAGCTGGCATTTTAGTTCCAAAAGCCGCACAACCTACTTTCTTCTTTCAGGCTTCAGTCCTTGCTTATAGTTTTCCTCAGTGCAGCATCTAATTACTCTTAAATTACTACAATGATTTCCATCACGAATGCCTTGTGGACCATACCTCATATTTATCCATCTCTATAGAAATGTGTGCAAAATTACACTTTACCTATATATGCATTCCTGTTTTGCACTACTCCAATGTGAGAAGTTTCCCAGATACTCCTACAGAACTTAGATCTCTGTCAGTTTTAAACACGTAGCAGAGATTGTGAGCTTTTCTTAAATATGAAACTCAATTGGAAACAATGTCTGTTCTCATTTTCAATACTTAAATTTCTAGGACATCATAATTTAATTTTTCATCTCAGAGGCTTTCTTCTCAAAGCTTTAATATCCATGAATGAAATCCTACATTATTTCCTCACACAAATAGCAACTAAAATCATTAGTGAAAGAGAGAGCAGCAGAGTGAAAAGAAAGACCAGAAGGCCAGCAACTTAGAAGGTTAAAAATAACCATGAAAAAACAGCATAACTGCCTGTGACAAATTATTAGACTGAAGCTCAGAATCTGGCCTTCTCATTCCTCAAAATTAAGAGAGCTTGGTAAGAATCTGGCCGCCTCATTCCTCAAAATTAAGAGAGCTTGGTAAGAATTTTTGGATGCAGAACTGAAAGAGCTAAGTTTAAGGCAGTCCTGTACCCACAGTTCCAAGGGGGGTTAAGCACTGAAATGCTTGCTTTACCTGTCTGTTTTTCCTTCCATTTTGTCATTTTCTGTCACAGGGCCTTCAAAACAGGTTTTCGTTAAAATAAATACATTTAAATCAATTCTCATGTTCTTTCGAACGTCTTTGATTTAATTATACATGTTCTTTATATAGATGATTTATATCCCATGAGCTCCATTAGGCTGAAAAAGACAGAGGAAAAAAACAACATAGCCTCTGCTATAGTATTAAATAATAAGAAAAGAAACATCTTTTATTCTTATTCCTGCTGGTAGATTCACCTGAAAACATTCCTTTGATTTCTCTAGAGTGCTCCTTAGAAGTAAAAATCTTAGTTCATACAAACAGTGAGACTTCTAGATTATTTATTTATTGACTTTTACACTATTTATCTATATTAAATGTATACTTTGGGGAAGAAAAGGGTAGGAAAGCTAACACTATGTGCTTGCATGTATCTAACTTAAATACCTTAATTAACAACCTTATTTACATGTAACCTTGATGGGGCTTTCAGGTGATTCCAGCTGTGGCACTTCATTAACTTTTGTGTCTCTTTCATCCTATGAAAGAAGATGCTGTGCTAGCGTGGGCATTTGTGTGGCTGTGCAGAGATATAGACTGGGAGACTGACCTGTCTGAAATGAAATCTGTACAAAAAATTGTTTCTTCTATGTAGTCATGCAAACAGCTTTTTGAGGTGAATACAGGGCATTTCACCCAAGTGAGTAGATGAGAGTAAGGGACAGCTATTTAAATTAGCACTGAATGTAAACCTACATTTTTGGAGCCCCAAAGATATATTAAAAGAATTTTGAATTCCTATATTTATAAAGTTAAAATGTGCCAATATCATCATAAACGTTTGTTATTACCACACACATTGTATGCTTCGTTGTTCTTCTTGATATCACTTCTAGAGGGTCAGTAACAAATCTTACTAATATTTTTAACACTCAAAAATTTTGAATTATTTTTATTTTCACTAACTCTCAATATGGTAGAATGCCTAAAACTTAATTTCAGAAATTAAAAATTGGTAATTTGTCTTCTTAGACTAAGATCGATGTTTTGTTTAGTGTTACATATACATCTTTAAACTCCCTAAACACTCTTTTGTTAAATGTTCAGAAAATGCTAATTTATAAAATCTCTGGTAAGAAAAAGTTATTTTCCACTACATTTCAGTTTAATCACATTAGTTTTCATCACTGATTTTTAAATTAATTCATCTTAATTGTAGAAGTTTTAGTACACTAATTCTTATCTTTTCATTAACTGGCAACACTAAAATTTTCAGTGTCTGGTGTATAGTTTATTCTCTGTGATAATGGTATGATGTTCATATTCCTTTTCTGTGAGGATGTTTTGCTGAATAGTCTGTTAAATTGTCCTACTTCAGTTTAATTTGTACGTATCGAGAATGGTTGAAACTGTATTACTTGTGGTTTTTCATGGTACTTCTATAGCAATGCAGCCAGCATAACACATATAATTATCCCTGAGCATTCAACATTCTCATTTTTGTACTCTAATTTTATGATTACTTAAAAAAATAAAAAGCATAACTCTTCAATGATTGTTTTAAGTGTCTCAGAAATTTATGTAAACAATAAGGTATTATGAGGAATGATAATAAGGCATATCATATCTTCCTCACTCTAGTTTGAATTACTTTGCTGCTATTAACCAAAATTATGTTGTGCAAAGAAGCAATGAAGAAAATATTACTGTATATACTGTAAACAAAATTGAAATTAGCAATTCAGAATGCTAAATGGCATTAACAGTTTACATTTATCGCTATTTACACGTGAGAAAGAGATTAGAATATTTATCAATCCAAATACCACCGAAGCTGTATTTCATATTATGCATTGTTGCATTCTGGATAGATTGTTATATGCAGGCGAGATCATTGAAAACCTAATCTGGTTGTTAGAAATAGCCATTTCAAATGCATATACCTTTATCTATCTCAATACTGTATTTTTAACAGCTTTCTGTAACTTCTAGAATACAGAGAACTTGAATTCAATGTTTAATATATTGCAAATAAAAATGTACAGTAACAGAGGGGGAAACAGGTAAAGGGAAGAGAGTTCAGTATGCTTGATACTGTAATTTTCAATACGCTTATTACTATAATATATGCATCTTTTTCTGGTTATACTATTTTTTAAAAAAATATTAAAAAGGGTAATGAAAAACACCCATTTTCTAGATTGTAGTCTTGACTTTGCAGTTGGGCCTGTATAATCAAACTTCATTCAAAAAGCAGCTCTTCATGAAATGGACTTAAGTTTCAAAATTATATATTCTTCTCTGTAGCTTCTTTGGTAGTATGAAAGTCTACCTTTCAAAAATAATCTGCTCTGTGTTGATGCAGCAAACTAATAAGAGCAAATAAAATTATGACTAGTTCTGTTTATGAAGGCATATTGCAACCCGTATTTTTAAGTTAACAAAACTTACTATAAGTTTTGTGTATAAATAAAAACTTAATTCTAGGAAAATATGAACAGTTGAGCAGAAATAAAACATGGAACAGCTTAGATTTATAAAATCTGATGAAGTATTATCTAGATTGCAAATGTGAAAATGGGAACTATATACCTCCCTCCCTCCGTGACTCATGTACATTTATATGTTCCTGAATAAATGATGAGCATATATCTTCTAATAACTGCTCACCTATTAATAAAACAGACAAGCTGTGCAAGTTGAAATTAGAATTTATTTTCCATCACACTAAATCTTTTTGCACAGTTCAGTTAAATTTGTGAGGTATATTAGCACTTGAATTCTGGAAAATAGAAGCTGGATAAGCAAAAACTAAAAAAGAAAAAGAAGGTGCTGAGATTAAATGTGACAAAAATCTTGATACGTATTTCCATCCACCTGTGGTATGGTGATTTTGTTTAAAGAAGAAGCAAAATCTTCACACTGGATTGTACATATGGCAGCATCAGATAATGTCTTCTTCACTATCATGATTTCATAGCATTTTCAGCTCCAATTTTTCAGGCTGATTTGACATGATTACCTGATGCAATGGCTATCTAGGCACAGAGCAGCGTGTTAGAGGAACAAGGCAGGCCATTGAAATTTCAGTATTATGATCTGTATTTAAAGGTTTATATATGTGCTTTATAGACCTTAATAAAAGTGCACCACTATTAATGTTTGTTCTTGAAAAAACAAGAAAATCAGTAACCATGATGCTTCTAAGAGATTTTCAGAAGTACTTAACATCAATGTGGTTTATCTCAGCTTACTTGAAAAAAGAAAAAGTATAGCTATGAGATTTGATGTGATCGAGCCACATAAAAGCCAGCATAAACAATTGTGTATTAATTTTTTTTATTTAGTAGTAGAAGTGACTTGACTTAGGTATGGAAGTGACAGCTCAACATTTTTGGTATGTTATTAGTGCTGGATGAACCTTGGGATATCCTAGTAATTTGGAGTTTAGACATTAAACAGTTTACATGATCTAAATATGAAATTGGGGTAGACCTCTGATTTGTAATGTGGTATTTTGTAGATTCTGGCTACTTGTATATTGCATTGCTTTTTCTTAATTTGTATCTAAAAGGTGCTTTAATAATTTTTTGATTGGGGAGACCTGAAAAAATATGTTGTCTTGTGAGTTATAAAGTTGACTGAATTGCATTTTGCCTGAATGGAACAATGAGTTAAGTTCTTATAGGAAGAGCTTGGGCTCATTTTAGAGCCATCTACTTTCAGAGAAGGTGCAAAGCAATGGCAAAACTGACAGTTCCTAACAGTCTTTCTATACATTTTCAAGACTTGTCCTTTCCTCTTCTCCTGCAAATCAGACATTTTATCTTAATTGTGGAACATCTTAAAAGAGAGAATCACAGAATCACAGAATCACAGAATCATCATGGTTGGAAGGGACCTCTGAGATCATTGAGTCCAACCACAAAAAAAATAATAAAAAAAACCCAACCAAACAAAAAAACTCACACACAACACCCCACCACATCACACCCACCCACAAACCAATAATCTTGGGCACTAGAGCATGCCCTGAAGAGCCATGTCTACAGGTTTCTTAAATACCTCCAGGGATGGTGACTCCACCACCTCCCTGGGCAGGCTGTTCCAGTGCCTGACCACTCTCTCAGTAAAGTAATTCTTCCTAATATCTAATCTAAACTTCCCCTGATGCAATTTCAGACCATTTCCTCTGGTCTTGTCATTATTCCCTTTGGAGAAGAGGCCAACACCTACCTTTCTACAACCTCCTTTCAGCCTCAGCCTCCTCTTCTCCAAACTAAACATACCCAGTTCCCTCAGCCTCTCCTGTTCTTTGCTTTTCAACAGAAGTAATCTCATCTGTAACGGAAGAGGTTGAAGTGGTTCCTGTTCTTAGGAGTTGGAAATTCATTACCTATACCATTTAACATGTGTTCCTGAAACAATATCTCACATTAGGATTTGCTGTCAATTAAGCTTCACAATATCTGACTACAAAAGCCAGACATCCAGCATGTGTCTGGCAACAGAGGAGCACAGATGATTTCCTTTTCGTTTTCAGTGTTAAGGGTCCATCGGCCCCTATCACTCATAGGCTTTTCCAAGTTACCAGATACATACAGTGAATTGTCAGGTCTGACCTCTCCAGGATCTTCATCTTCAATTATCCCAGAATTTTTTATAACAGGAAATTGGAAGCTGATAGCTTAACTAAAATTTAATATTAAACTTGAGTTCATATTATATTTAGCTACAGTGATATTGGAAAACTGAGGATACAAAAAGAGAATTGAGCTCTGGCTGAGCTTTGCCATGTGCCTAGCTATTGCAAATCTCTTGTTAAAGCGATAGATAATCTTGTCATGTGAGTGATATGACATATTCCAGATATTCTGAGCATGCTCTTTGTACTTACACAAGCATACTTACCACTTTGCTTCGGAGTAAGCTACAGGTCTGCAAGTGACTTCTACAGAAGCTCTAAAGTAACAGGACTGAGCAAACCACATCCCTGCTCTACTATTTGGTGTATACCATAATTCTTCACCTTTACATCATTCAGTCTAGTACAGACACCTTAGCCCTGTTGATCTAGTTTTGACATCTATTGAAAATGAATTGGAGTCTAGCAATACCTGTTTCTGCCCATGGACTGTACAGGGGACTATCACAGAAATGTCTACAATGTAATATGGCCATGGTTGCTCAGATGAAGCATTTTCAAAGTGATGACATAAAAAAATAGGAATGCTCTTCCACTTATTTTTAATCAGAATAGAGTTAGTCAGTTCTTTCCACAAAGGAGCAATTTCGACATAAAATAAATGAAAAAAGGTTTTAACTCAAATGCTAGCTAAGGGCTGTAAGTTACGGAGGGCAGAAACTTGAACGTTACATGTGATACAGAGGAGCAGCAACATTAGCAGCTGCCTTTGTGGTCTAGTCCTTAAGGGAAATGCAAAATGTTTGCAGATACCCTGCCTTCTTTCTACCTGAAGGGCAATTTGTAAAGGAAGGATAACAAGCAATAAGTCAAGCAGGAGTCTGAAAAAAAGGCAGAAGAACCTTTCGAGATTCTTGAAGATAAGAGGAGACAAATTTGATGAGCCAAATTCCAGCTCTAACAAAGTCAATGGTGACATTCAGGTGCAGGCCGTGCCTGTGCGCAGTAAAGCAAGCCGTCGAGGGAAGAGACCGGCCTGGCTAAACAAAGAGATAGGGTCACAGCTCAGGCAAAAAAGGAGAGTTTATGACCTTTGGAAAAAAGAGCAGGCCACTCAGGAAGATTATGAAGGTGTAGCAAAGTTATGCAGGGAAAGGATTAGAAAGGCCAAAGCCCAACTTGAACTGAACCTGACCTCGGATGTTAAAAACAACAAAAAGAAATTTTATAAATATATTAGTAGCAAGAGGAGGACTCGGGGCAGCCTCCATCCACTATTGGATATGGGAGGTAACATAGTGACAAAGGATGAGGAGAAGGCCGAGGTACTGAATGCCTTTTTTGTCCCAGTCTTTAGTAATCGAGTAGGGTGTCCCCCGAGTACCCAGACCGCTGAGCCAGCAGATAAGGGCAGGGAGCAGAATGATGCCCCTGAGATGGGATTCACCCGAGGGTACTGAGGGAGCTGGTGGAAGTGCTTGCGGAGCCACTTTCCATCATTTACCAGCAGTCCTGGCAAACTGGGGAGGTCCCAGCTGACTGGCGTCTAGCAAATGTGACACCCATCCACAAGAAGGGTCGGAAGGGTGATCCGGGGAACTACAGGCCTGTCAATCTGACCTCGGTGCCTGGGGAAGGTCATGGAACAGATCATCCTGAGTGCCATTATGCAGCGCATGAAGGACGCCCAGGTGATCAGGCCCAGCCAGCACGGGTTCACGAGGGGCAGGTCCTGCTTGACAAACCTGATCTCCTTCTATGACAAAGTGACCCACTTGGTGGATGAAGGAAAGGCTGTGGATGTTGTTTACCTGGACTTTAGCAAGGCCTTTGATACAGTCTCGCACAGTATCCTCCTGGAGAAACTGGCTGCCCATGGCTTGGATGGGAATACCCTCCACTGGGTTAAAAACTGGCTGGAGGGCCGGGCCCAGAGAGTGGTGGTGAATGGAGTTAAATCCAGTTGGCAGCCGGTCATGAGTGGTGTCCTGGAGGGCTCGGTACTGGGACCTGTTCTCTTTAATATCTTAATATCAATGATCTGGACGAGGGGATCGAGTGCACCCTCAGTAGGTTCGCAGATGACACCAAGCTGTGTGGCAGTGCCAACCTGCTGGAGGGTAAGAGAGGCTTTGCAGAGGGATCTGGACAGGCTGGATCGATGGGCTGAGACCAACAGGATGAGTTTCAATAAGGCCAAGTGCCGGGTCCTGCACTTGGGTCACAACAACCCCAGGCAGCGCTACAGGCTTGGGGAAGAATGGCTGGAGAGCTGCCTGGCAGAAAAGGACCCGGGGGTGTTGGTTGACTGTCAGCTGAACATGAGCCAGCAGGTGCCCAGGTCGCTAAGAAGGCCAACAGCATCCTGGCCTGTATCAGGAACAGTGTGGTGAGTAGGACCTGAGAGGTGATCGTCCCCCTGTACTTGGCACTGGTGAGGCCTCACCTTACCAGAGAAAAGACACTGAGGTGCTGGAGCGGGTCCAGTGAAGGGCAACAAAGCTGGTGAGGGGTCTGGAGAGTAAGTCTTATGAGGAGAGGCTGAGGGAGCTGGGGTTGTTCAGTCTGAAGAAGAGGAGGCTAAGGGGAGATGTTATCGTGCTCTATAATCACCTGAAGGGGGGGTGTAGGGAGGCGGGGGTTGGTCTCATCTCCCAAGTCCCAGGAGATAGGACAAGGGGAAATGGCCTCAAGTTGCGCCAGGGGAGGTTTAGATTGGATATTAGGAAAAATTTCTTCATCGAAAGGGTTATCGGGCATTGGAATAGGCTGCCCAGGGAAGTGGTTGAGGCACCATCCCTGGAGGTGTTCAAAAGACGGGTTGACATGGTCCTTAGGAATATGGTTTAGTGATTTTTATTGCTTGTTTCTTATTATTATTCTTTTCTTTTTTGTCAGGGTTAGGTTGGTGGTTGGACTAGATGATCTTTAAGGTCCCTTCCAACCTAGACGATTCTATGATTCTCATTTACTTACTTGGGAGTCAAGATTTCCCCCAGAAATATGAGCTGAATATGAATAAAGAAAAAATTTTCCTGTTTTACGATAAGCATCTTATGTTTACGCACAACCTGTCTTCCACAGGGAAGGGCTTTAGAAACTTCATACAATAAACAGAGTTCATGTTTCTCTGAAATGCAAGTGCATCAAAGATAAAAAGTATAAACTTTTCATCACAGCAATCCAGCAATACATAACTGTTTACTACGGAAAACACACAGTTATTTCAATGACAAAACTACTTAAATTATATTTTGGTGGGGCCCACCGTACTTTGAGAACAGTGTCAATGTCCTTAATAAGCACAAGAGATCTGTTTTGAAAGACTGCTATTGAAATAGCTCATGATCTAATGCTATGCTTTACATTGCTGTAACAGCAGATTCAGAGAGTCGACTGAATGCCAACATCTCTTCCTTTATCATGCCTTTGCTATAAAAGATGTGATTCAACTTTTTGCTTTATTTATAGTTCAGAGCCATTTTGTACCTGGAGTTCCTGGAGCCAATAAAAGAGAGTTGTGTCACTTAAGAGAATTGTTTACTTCACCTATATATATACATGCACATATATATATATAATTCAGACTGGGTGTGTCCATGTGTATGTACAGACCAAAAATGCGTGTTTTTTCTCTTTACATGGGGAAAAATGTTGTTCTGATATTTTGTTGGAAGTTTTCCAATTAATACATGTGGGGGGTCTCAAGACCTCAAACCCTAGGCTGATGTATGTCAGCAGTTGCTCACCCTTCCTTCCTCACTGAAAAAAAGGAAGGAAGGAAGGAAGGAAGGAAGGAAGGAAGGAAGGAAGGAAGGAAGGAAGGAAGGAAGATACAAACTGCAGAATATGAAGCTTATATGAATAAGCAATTGGCAGTCTGGGATATGAAGCTTATTTTCCAAATTGTAGTCTGTGAGTTTTAAAATACAATAAAAAAATAGTTAAAAATATGATTGACAGGATTTCTACTGCATTCTAAAAAATATTTTAAACTGTGACTAGATAAATAATAAAATGTCTATGGTAGAGACTTTATCATATGTTTAATGTATGATAATATAACTGACTGCATCTCTAAAAGTCAGGAATACCATCTGATTCCTAATGAATCAACACGTTGTTACTGACCACTGTGTGAAATACATAACTGCTTCTTTATTAAATATAGAAGTTACACAAAGCCATTTAGATACACTATATTTTGGGTAGGAAATGACTGGTTTTGAAATACGCATGGAAAAAGTCTCAACAATGTAGTTTTCAGTACCTTTACAGAATAATAAACCAGATGACCAATATCAAGCAGGGCTTTGGAAAGTACTGAAATCATGCCAAGGAGGATACGTGTTTGATTTCAAGATCTTAGGGAATCTCTGATTGCACAGCTAACTTCAACCAAAAAAAAAACAACTGGGAAACTTTTACTAAATAAGAGTTACTACCTGAGAAAATTGATTGTAGTTTAATTCTCTAAGGTACTGCCTGCAATATAGAACACCTATATTTTAAATAAACTAGATTATTTCATAATCTATAGCCATAAATAATGAATTTAGAGATTGATTTATCTGATCTATTTAACATCTTAAGAGAAAGACAAAGCTTTAGTATGTTACTTGGAGACAAAGATCTAAGTTTCCTACATATTGTATGATAGGAGTGAATTACTTGTACCCTTAGTTTTCCTCCTGCAAAATACAGCATACATCACTACTTGACATTTAGTATTTTTGTAAAATGTGCTAGGTATTACTACTGTCCCATTAAATACTCTAGCAAAATATAGGTATGTTATAGGGATAAGTTGTTAAAATACAACTGTTTACCTTGATTTATATTTATTTTCTGTTCACTGTACTTTGTCAATGCCTTTTGCATGGCTTTTTGTATAAAATATTCAGCTTACAAAACTATTCAGCTATGCTTCCATTCAGCTATAATGCCAGTGTCCATGACTGGAATAAGAGCAGTCAATTTATGATTAAAATAGTCAGACCACCTCCGATTTCCCACACCATTGATCTGTTCGTTACAAAGCACGTTTTTCACACGTGCAGCTCCACAAACTATCCTAATTTAACTAAAAGCTGCCTTTTAGTTAAGTTTAGTTAGCCTTTTAACGATGCCTTATCGTTCAGATTTTGAAATTTACTGTTATTACTAATAGGTACTTTTGGATTAAAAAAATATTTGTCAACTGCTTGTAACTGTGATTATGTACATACACATAGGTATGTAAATATTAATTATTAATTCTGAAATTTTTAATATAGCTGTCTGAGAAAAGTTACAAAGGAAGAAATGGCTTATTGTATTACAGGTTTGCTAATTAATTAAAAAGGAAATGTCATGGTTGATCTCCTCTGATTGTAGCTGTACTGTATCCAGTGTTGCAGTAAAGCTCCTGAAGGTGTTGGCTATAAAAGTTAAGATGTTATTGAGCATCCACATTCTTCCACTCAGTGAACTGTTAAAACTCTGAGAGCTGGTAAAGATAGAATGGTGACTAACCACTGAGCATTATGGCATTGCCTACCCTTTTGCAATTTCAGATAAAAGCAATATCAGCTTCAGCTTCAGAGAAGATCATGCCTGGTTCATCTATGGTTTGCGATTCTGTAATCATAGCTGCAGCTATGATTAAAGGCTGCTGTGTTGGAATTGTGTGGTAGCTGAATGGTTTTGTAAATTTTGTCTGTAACTGAAATACTCAAAAGACTTCATTGCTATAGCTCAATTTTTGTGCTGACATCAAAATAAATTGAAATTTAAATTATTTTCCAAATACGTATTAATAAAATTGGTAGGTAGAATATTTCTGGCAAACACCTTTGAAGAAAACAGTACCATTGAGGCTATACATTTATAAATTCCTCCTTTAACTATAGTTTACTCCAAATATAATTATAGAAACATTAGAAATTTATTCAAAATAAGTACTATTTCAGAACTGAATATATACTTTTAGTTATATATTTTACAAAGGTAAATTATTACTAAATTCCTTTTCTGCAGTGGGAGATTGTTTAATGTTTAAAATCATATATAAATTTATACATTGAAATTATTCTAAGGAAGTTTTTATACGACTTCTGATGTGGAAGAATACACTTACTATTCTAAAGGAAATGGATGCAACCAATATTTTTGCAAAGGCTGTTAACTGGAAATATTTTTTATTGTATTTAAATGCCTAAAGGTGAATCTAATTTTCTGAGGGATGAAATAACAAAAATGATAGAAAAAAATATGTGTTTTCTTCAATAAAGCCAGAAGTATTTGCATCATATGCAGCCATATAGGCTTTCATAGCCATTTTACTGAACATGAGCCAATTAGCTGAGGTTTTTTTTTTTAAATTGTATTTGACAGGATGTTGTGTATTCCAAATGTATGTTTATACAGAATATGCCAGAATGACACTTTTAAATATTAATTAACTGTTCAAACATGTTCTGTATCAAAGCACATCTGGTCTGTGGCAAAATGTGAAAAGAATTGGCACATCAGCTTTTAAGATAGGTTGATAGGGTCACATAGATCAGCTTGTTCTTATCTCCACTCAGGGAGTTCCATCAGCATCTCACTTTTTATGACATAATTTGCATTTTAGGAGGCATTATAATGTGTGCTGACATGCCAAAATTTTCTGAACAAACAGTTGTTATTTGAGTGGTGGAATAGAGCTTCAGAACTGGGATATCTGGAACTTTTTTCTTCCTGGGGGGTTAAGCTTACATCCTTGTGAGAGTCTGACAGTTCTCGAGATACAGACTACACAGGCACATGGTGTCCTTCTCTTAAAGTTATGCCACTGCACAGCCAGCAATGTTAGACAGAAGACAAAACTGAAATCAAGAAACAGAACTCCTCTGTATAAAGTAGGTATTGCCATGGGAGAAGGAAAAGCTAGGGTTCTGTTTCTGTTCCCATGATGACTTCTTTACCTTGTTCATCCAAAAGCTCCCCAATGCAGCACATAAAAGCAGATGTAGACAGCTTTGCTGTAGATCAGATGAACTACATGCTCATTGAGAGATTAGATGAAGGTGAACTCTTGGACTCTAGTCTTCTGAATTTCATATAAACCCATTTGCAATTTAAGATCATATTTGATTCCTTAGAACCTAACTAATTCCCATAACCCTTTGACTTCCTTAGGTCTTGAGTAAATTTCAGGACAGGTAAAACTTTTAAGTGAAATCAGAGATTATCACGTAAAGTGGAATTGCTATTTTGCAGTGGTTTTTCAACTCTGGAAATCCTCATAAGATATGGAACTAGAAATTGCAGAAAACACATGTAAAGGCATGTCTGAAATAGGACTGCTACTATGTAAATACTTTTGACAAAAGTGGCAAACGATCATTCATTTTTTGAGATAATATCCACCAAGATGATATAATACTAGCAGGTATATTTCAGATAATGCTTTTATTGTCTAAGAATCAAAATCACGTTTTGAGATATTAGGAGTAAAATACTGCCTTTAAATAAATGATTCTTTTAAAATTAGATTATTTAGTATGTAATGCTAAGGAATTAAAACAAATTATTCTGAACATTCATGGAGATTATACCAATTTACTTGTGGTAATAGCTGGAAATAGAGACAGCAAAATTGTTAGTGGCCAAGATAAAAGTGAACAATAGTTTCCTTTACAAGTTTCAACAATAATAGCACACACCAGAAAAGTTTCAGAATCTGATAGCTGATTTGCTACTACATTAATATCCTGTCCACATTAGAAGATAGAGTTTATCAATTATTCTATATATTATCTGATTATAATAAATTTTATGTATAATGTTAAGGCTTGTACCAAAACCTTATTAAATCAGATTTGCGTTCTCACTTAAATGTATTTTTCTGCTTCCTAAGTGCATTAAAGTTCTGCTGGAGTAAACACTGATGGGTGACTTTTATAAATTCTTCTATCTGTAGAAGATGAACAATGATTCCTTTGAAGAACAACCTGAGGTTTGCACTGATTCCTATGCGATGTCCTCCCACTAATTTGTGAAAAAAATTCATCTATGCTTGAAAAAAACAGCTACCTACCTTAAAAAAATATTGCCAAAAAACTTTGAACTTTTGAAGAGTATTGGGGAGTTGCAAATATGAAAACACATGCAGAAGCATGGTTATTTTACTCTCTCTCTTTTCTTCTCTCTCTCTCTTTTTTTTTTTTTTTTTAGTGAATAAGCTCCCTTTTAAAAAGTAAGTTATTCTTAGGGCACTTTCTAAATGGCTGCAAATTACATTTACAATATGACACTCAGATGATTCATATGATATTTTCTGCTTACATTAGCTCTATTTTTTGAAATGGGTGTTCCTGGTGAGAAAAATGAAAGAAAAAATAGATTTATACTACCAGGCAGAACTTAAGAGCTCATCTCACTGCTAAGAAACTGAAGAATAGTGTGTGTTTTTTTAAGGCATTAGTATTTTTTTTCTATTCCCACAGGGAATAATATTTTGAGGGCAGGTAGTAACATTAAAACAATTTTTTGACTCCTAATATGGCAAATGTTCCAAAAACATTCTAGGTACTTTTTGAATAAAAATATTTAATATTCCGGGTTATTTTCCACTTATCCACTTATATTATCAAATCTAATCAAATATTATCAAATATAATATCAAATATATCCGCTTATCAGATACACCTAATGATTTTGTTGTGCAGCTCTTTTTTGTTATTGTGTTTGTTTTTTTCCTCTCAGGTTGTTGGTTTGAAGAATTATGGTTGAAATGTATATTTTTTCTTCTCACTTGTTTCTTCTACTCAAGCAACTAACTTGCAATATATCACAGCTGTCATTATAATGAGAGAAAACATCATGATGCAGCAGAACTTAGTCAATTCAATTACATAGAAGATGCAGTGAAATTATTTTTGATAGAAACGCACCTGCTAAGGCTGCCTGCTAGGCTAGTCCACAATTAAATACAGTGTAAAAAGTTATTAAAAAGTCCATTTAGACAATTTATCTCTCAAGTGTGGCAGGGGAATATTTTCCTGAAGGAAGGACCAAAACTCTGGAGAAAGGTTTATTTCAAAAGTAAAGGTAGATTACGCAGCCTTGTCCTAGTAAAGTGAAGAGACACACTGTCTTTAGAAAAAGTTCAAAGGTCTATAAGATTTTGAAGATGGCCAGAGACCATAGACCTACAGCCTTGGTCCATAGGTCTATGACCAACACAAAAAAGATGAAGATTTCTTAAAGAAAAAAGACAACCAGAGTCTCTGTCATTAGCACTCCACTGACAATGGATTTCATTCATAGAAATAACTCAGTAACAAAAAGCAATAGAAATTTACTAGTGAAAATGCCCCAGAAAAATAAGTGAAGGCATAATTTGCCTTCTATGAAGAGCCACACTGCTTGCATTTTGGAGATAACTTCTCCACCCCAGTACTACCAGGAAGAACAATGTATTTCACTGTGTGAATGTCCTTCTTTCAGATCTAACTGTTACTGGTTGGTTGTGTCACATCCAACAGGTGAAGCAACAGCTTATTGTACTAACATGAAGCAAAAGCTTTCCATAAAAATACTCATACTTAGAATTAGCTTGTCACATGGTGCTCATTCACTTTCCTAAGAAGGTAATAAATCACTTCTGGAGCCTAGATCTTCCTGACTACAAGAGTCACTACTGTGTGATCTTTTTTTACAGCTTATTTTGCTTACAAGTTATGATAGCTTTGTGCCATTTTTCTCATAAATGAGAGTGATTGCAACACTAATATGACAATTTTGTGCAGTTCATAATTTGACTTTTTAAGAACTACTCGATTGTTTTAACCATTAGTTTGCAAAACTGCCCTTTTATATTATCCCATCTGTGAAAATTTTTTCAATAGTCATTCTCAGCAGTGTGAAAAAGATGCACAAACCATTTTCTCCAGCATGGTATTGTCAACTGCATGTTTTAAGTGAGTTTGAATATTGTCACTGTAAAAAATGACTTGTGCTTTTGGGAGCTGTTGTAAGTTTTCAAGAGCATTTGTCCACGAATGATATATCAGGAAAAGGAGTGACAATTCAGTTCTTAAAGCTGGGTAACAGATGGCTAGCATGCCATTGGTATTATTCCTCTGTAAAAGCATATATAAAATCTAGTGAAAAATATATACATAGAGTTCTTCAGTAACTTTTTAAAAATTATTATACAGTCAACCAAAGAAGGTTCTCATTGAAGACTTTCTGAATGAAAGTCTTTTTACCTCTTTCATCAAGTGTATTGTACAAATGAATAAAACTTAACATATTTTAAAACATTTACATATAAATTAATGTATTTTAGGTATATAATTAGAAATCATATTATCTGTATGTTGTTTACATAAGAATAATTTCAATGTGATAATTCAAAGAAGGTACCTGGTAACTCATATTAATATGTTGTCTGCAGAAACCATAGAATCCCGTGGTACATAGAAAAGTCAAGAAAAAAAATAAATAACTCTTGGATTGATTAATTTAGAGAATTTGACTTTGAGTATGTGAGTGTAAGACAGAGTCTGGGTTCATAAACTCTGTTCTGAATGGTTTCCCAGAAAAGTTTTGGTTCCATTTCAAATCAAACATGGCAAGTATTTGGATCCCACCTTGTTTTTATTTTTTTTTCTCAGTTGTTGGCACAAAGCGATGCTAGTCTTGAAAAAACTAATGAACTTTTAAGATATTTGTCTTTTGGGACTGCAGTAACATAAGAAAGCATCACAGTATTTGGCATTTTAGAATGCCTCTCTGACACATGATAGGTTTCAGATATTAGCTGAAATTTGCAGTTAATTCATATCTGCAGAATATCATGCAGGTCCATTTTTAGATATACATTTTATCAAATATTTTCATTTGCAGTTGAAAATGAAAAATATCCATTTTCTACTTAGCACAACATTTTTTAGCCTTGTTTTGCAACAAATGCAGAGGTGCACATGACTGAAAAGAAGATTCAGTTGTGCTACTGATAGGCAAGAAAGCCATATTTTCATATAGAAAAAGCAATGGAATTTCTATTTGTGTATATCATAGAATCATTTAGGTTGGAAAAGACCCTTAAGCTCATTGAGTCCAACTGTTAACCTAAACTACCAAGTCCACTGCTAAACCTTTTCCCTAAGCACCACATCTACATATCTTTTAAATACCTCTGGGGATGGTAATTCAACCACTTCCCTGGGCAACATGTTCCAATGCTTGATAACCATTTCAGTGAAGAAATGTTTCCTAATAACCAATCTAAACCTCCCCTGGTGCAACTTGAGGCCATTTCCTAACTTGTTGGATCTCATCCTGCAGTTTATATATGGGAGAGATTTGAATAATTATTTGTGCGTATACAGAGTTCAAAATTATTCCTTCAAAATAATGAAGGGGTTTTAAACTGGACAGTGAAAATAATTATGTAAATGTTGTTAATGATTAAATCATAGTTTATTCAATAATGTTAATAAATCAACTAAATTTCATGGGTTTTTTATAGCACAATATATGCCCTTGTATTCATGAATAATTAATGTAAGCAACAACAAGAAGACTGACAAAAACAACAAACAAAGACAAATAAATGCATAATATATGTTGGTTAACTCCTGAAAAGGTTAAGAACATGAAATTTTCAAATACCATGACCTGACTTTAATGACCCAGTAACAGGCTGACATTTGCAGTACCGTTTTTATGTAATAACACATCACATGCAAAGATCAGCCAGTGCAATGTAACTGCTTATCTCAAAGGAGAAAAATAAGTAATAATGGTACAAGAGAGGTTAATAACAGGTACAAGTCCAGCCTGGCTTTTATCAGTCTCTTTAGAAAATGAACTGGGAATTGCTGTCAACTTGATTGGAAAACGAAGAGGAGAAATAGATACATATGGGAGACATCAGTCAGAGTGGAGAGGACTGGTCTGTGTGAAGGTTGTTTGCAAGGTTACCTGCTCTGACGCAATGGAAAGCTGGAATTTGCATCTCAAAGCTTTGTTCCTTTCTCAACATAGTGTCACATAAATTGTCCGCCCTGGGGTTTTAATTTCACAGATGTCTAAGCTAATTTAGAAATTAAAGTGCAATAATCTGTGATCCACACTGTATCTCATCATTCTGATTTTTCTCAGCAAATGCTACATGGTGATTGTTTTGTTTACACATCAAAATTATATTCAAAGTTAGGGTGGTTTTTTTTTTTTGTTTCGTACATCTGTGCATTTATGTGAAGGTCATAGCATTGTCTATTTTTTCTCTAAAGTTTCTGTTTTATTTTTGTGTGTGAACTTCTAATTTTTTTAATTTATTTTTATTTTTATAATCTGTGGTCTTCTATAATCCCCAGTCAGTACAGCTGGATGACAGATGCTTTGTACAGATTTTAATTATCTTCCTCTTTTTGTTAACAGATATTATCCTCTAAGGTACTGGCTCTCAGATAAAAAAAAAATAAAAATCCATTTTACTGCTGTGGAGACTTCTCAACAGTGTAATTGTAGTGTGAATCCTAGTAAAATAGTATAGTATTGTTTTACTAGAGGAAATTATTTGATTAATTTTAGTTGTACATTGCATGTTTAGATTTACATAAAAATGAAAATTTGTTAATTCCAGATAGTGATTGGCGGGACTGAATATAGTAACAA
The DNA here is from genome assembly GCA_033628505.1 of Tringa tobata. NCBI lineage: Eukaryota > Metazoa > Chordata > Aves > Charadriiformes > Scolopacidae > Tringa > Tringa tobata. The sequence goes on along the minus strand of JAHREE010000279.1, from coordinate 15,368,659 downwards.
GGAAGCAATTAATCAGCAAAACTTGAGCCAAGGTTAGCACGTAAGAATTCAGTTGCAACCTCCCCACATTAAGGGTGTAATTGAAATAATATTAAAAAACAAATAAAAAGAAGATATTTATAGTCTTTTTTCACAGGTGTCCCAGCTCCAAAAAAGTCCAAGGAAATAAATATGTTGGAAATTTATTTTGAAAGTCTCTTGATTTTGCCTTTGTGGGTTAAGCACAACAGTTCTGAAGCTCCAGAAGCTGTCCTGCCAAGCATGAGTCCTACTACGTTAAAGCTCATGTTCTGTTTGAAGAACCCTCACTCTTGCAGCTGTAGCAACATTTCATGGAGCAGACATGACCTCTCCAGTAATCTGTTCTGCCATTCATACTTCATAACATGAAATTACATCTCCAAAACATAATACAGATTGCGGAACTCCATTACAGAGCTCAATTGGCATGGTTTGGTTTCTGAAGGGCACGTGTTATAGATTCCTGTATTGTAGAGCTGTAAAAACAGACCTGATAAACATACCACTCCAGGTCACCCTCTAATGTTTTTCTAGACACCAAAGGCCTTTTAAATGTTTTATTTGGTCTTAAAAATAGTAGAAAACAAAAAAAATCCACTATTATTTATAAGAAGCCCCATTAAACTGGGTCTGTTTAAATTAATTTCCTTTTTTTTTCTTCTCTCTATATTGTTTTTTTTTTGATGGTTGGCCAGACAATTAGATCAACAGAATTGCATTAAAATACAATACTGATTCAGAGCAGCAGTGAGAAGCAGTGCATTTGCTGCTGATTTGCAGCTAAATTAAAAAAGGTATGGCAGAGGTGAAAAAGAAAAAGGGATGTTCTAACTGAAATTTTTATAGCTTTGTTATTGCTGTTCTTAGACATCATTAAATATAGTTTCCTAAATAAACCCTTTCCTTAAAAAAGGACAATGTGCAGTAATTACACATCTTACAGCATGATTATCATAAAATACACCATATCAGAGGCAAATTGCCCCCAAGCCAGCTTATTCAGATACTGCATGATTTCCCCGGTATAAAGACCTTGAAGTTCTGCAGTTTCAGTCTCTACAGAGTTGGTACAGGCAGGATAAGAGAGCATAGACAGAAGGGCTCCTATACCTTTTGTGGTCTATGTTTTTCAAAGCAGTATCTAACTGCCACCGAGTGTGGTATTCGTCTCACTTAACTGCAGTCATCTGTATCTGATCTAATTACCCTTGAATATTTTTTCTAAGGAAAGAAATAGTCATTCCTAGGGAACATGTCATTCTGATAACGTCATCTAGGGCTAAACTCAGTTGCTTAAATTCAAGGACTTAAAGCCATTTGAGATGCCCCGAGACATCCAAAACTTGGGGATTGGCAGATATTTGAAATTGCTTTCCTGGTGTTTGAAAATATTCCAGATATTATAGGCTCTGCAATAGATTTTTGCCTTTCTGGCATGTCAGCTGAAGGCCATGTGGGATATCCCGGATCACCATTGTAGTTGCTAGATGTGTTTTTGGCAATTTAATTGAGTTCATGGAATTGAGGTGAGCCATTTCCTAGATGAGCCCATTTCTTTCCATTGACTGTAGAAGGAGCCTTCGGACTTAGCTTGGATGTATATTTGATCAGATGAATCCTCCTTGGAACCTGTAAAATAGCCTTCCTTAACACTGCCAGACTTAGTATCAACCTGGAGTATGCAACTCCCAAGTTATAAGCCTGTTATTCCTCAGAGTTACCTTTGCATTTGTCCCTGACAGTTGAGCTCAACTGTAAAAGTACCAGTGGCTTGGCTATGGGAACCTGACGAGAACCACACAGTAGAAAACTTCTTTAGTTATCAAGTGGCAATGTGGCTGTTCAGCAGGATAGTGACAAGACAGGGCTAGAAAATAGTGATCTTATTCAATGTAAAAAAATAACACAAGGCCCCAACCTGATAATAACTGCATTAAAGACTTTATTTCGAGTACCTCAATTTTTCCTTGACTGTACTGAGAGCTGTAAGACTCCTTTGAGTATGGTATTGTGTTGAAAAGGCTTTTAATAAACATTGCAGCAACAGCTCCTGCAAGACATAGTGCTCTGAAATGCTACTGAAATTAGTGAAAGACGAGGGTCTTGGTGCTGTGAGAAATGAGTTTAACTTGCCACAGGATCCTCCTACAAAATGAAGGATCATCTTTCTATTTTCTTCCAAAAGATTTATTGCATTTGAAGACAGGAGGCTCTCTAGGCACTAATGAAATATTGAGTAGGATTTTTGTGTACTTTGGGTTTTTCATTTATACTGAATATAATAGTGAAATCTACAGTAAACAGTGATGTAAAAATAGAAAGATGGGATTACATGTGTAGCATAGCAGAGTACTGAGAATGTGCTTCTATTCTCACTGATTTCAGCAAGAATCAGATAAAGATACAACACAGCATGTTGAAATATATGTATTTATGTATTTTATTCAGTAAATGAACAAACAGAAGTTCCTGTGACAGAAATGTACAAGCTATGGCACAGAGGTTAAAACAGATGTATTCACTCTATATAATTGATGGTTGAAGGAAGAATTCACTAGTCTGCTTATGGAGCAGAATAATGATTGTTTTTCATATTCCTGAAGAGTTACTGAAATAAATGTAAAAAAAAAAAACTATTTTAAAAACAAAAATACACACACACAAAAATATAAATATATATATTCTATATATGTATGCTTCAAAACTAGATTACTAGGATAGCATTTGTTAATGTCTGCAATAGATAAAACTTGCATAAAATCATGAAGACTTTCTCTTTAAAAGGACGTATCCCCTCTTTTCAGTGTATGTATATGTTCAGTGTATATACATTCCCCTATATGTACAGTGTGTGTACATGTATCAGCTCTTGTCCTCGCCCTCAAGATCCCACATAGATCCCAACAGCTTGACAAGTTTTCCCCAGTTTGCTAACAGTTCTTCATTAGTAAAGAAAACAAGGATCAAAAGTATTAATTATAATTATCTCCATACTTCCTTATGTTTTACTTCTTCCCAGTCACCAGATTTAAACTGACCAAAAGCACAAAAACTTTCCCCAAGTACATTATGCAAGTTTGCAATATTCCCTTCTTTTCTTTTCACATTCTGTAATAGAGGTCTCTTCAAAGATACATTTTAAACGGTCCCTACCAGCACTTCAAAGCCATCTATTGCACGGTAGACTTAAGTTTAGCTTAATCAGTGTTGGATGTAATGAAAATCTCTTGACGGAAGTTGATATGCTTAGAAATAAGTCTCTGATGCTTCATTATGTATTCACAGAAAGGTGAAATTTGTGGTGATTATCCACACCTCTGAAATGTGTTTCATTGGATTAACAGCTATAATTAGCATTCACTGCTATCAAAGTCAGTTTAATAATATTACTTTTTCTACCAGAGATAATATTCTTATTGTTAATAATATTTCATTCCATGAGCAAAAATAAAGAAAATGCTATTATTGTGCAGAATAGCATTTACTGTACTTAATTCATCACTGATTTAAAAAGTCAAGCTTTTTTATTAGTCTGAAAGGTTTTGCTCATCTAAATTAACTGTATATGTAAACACACCACCCCTAAAACATTAGGGAAACAATTTCAAAGAGCTACTTCCTATGCCAAAGAGAGACTACAAGTAGGGACAATTACAGTAAATTTCCATAACCAAATCTGGAAGTCTGTGCTTCACATTATTTTTATTAACAAAATAAACTCCACACATGATAAATAGCAAGTAATGACTGCTAAAAAGCATAGATCAAATGTCTATGTAATGCATTCAAGAAACATGCAGTGACATAACATTAGATCACCGTGGTGTGGATTCAGTGTTATTGAATCACGTGTCTAGTAAACATACTTTGAAGGTATGGATCTATAATTTCAATCATTTATATATGCAAATGCTAATTTGTTTTTTTTACTTGGTTTGCTTTAGTTTTAGAGCCTGGAAGTTTCTTGCTTAAGTGAAAAGTTTTAATATGTTTCTCAACAGACATACAATGTTACAACCACTCCATCCAGACGTTCACTGATGGAGTAGCAGCTCCTTTATTTGTTGCAATGTTAGCTATGAAGTTTCACAGTCTGTACTGATTATTTCTATGTTGTAGCACTAAATGAAGTCAAAGCTCAGGCCAGGGCACTGTCACTTGGTCATCCATGGTATTGAATTGCTAGCGTTGGGATGGCACAATTTGGGAGCTAAACAATTAGTGCTCTGGGCGTGCTTTGCATGGTAGCACAAATGCAGGGTAAGTCTGAACAGGCTGTCTGCATGTAAGTATTTTTGGGAGAAGGGAGAATAATTTCACTCTGTGTAGGTGAGCTGTGCCATGCCTGCTGTAGTCAGAACCAGTCTCTTTCTATTTACTCCAAAACCTATAAGTGAGAAATCAGAACACTGGGGGCAGTCAAAGTCTGCCTTATAGTTGCATTGGCTTTGTAATGCAAGTTTTCATCCACTTGTAGTGGAAGATTGTACCAGTATTCTTTAACTTTGCTGCAAGCATTTGACTCATAAGTTGTAGTTGACTACTAATTAGTTGTTGTAAGAAAACTGATTTTCAGCTTAGCTAGATTTTTGCCTTTAATTTGTTTTTATTCACTAGATGTGTTTACAGAAAACAATGATATTTTATAAAAGCTGTCTTTTACTTGACTGAAGAAGTCAAACTCTCTTTATGTAAAATAAGTTCTTTAATTCCCTCCTCAGCAAAGTACCTTTTCTGTACTATGTCAAATCTGAAGTAATTTTTATATTTCAAAATGTGGTTTTACAGAAGCCCTGTAGAACTAGGCTAAAAATACTTAATGTGATGGATCCAGAATAGTACTTGCTTTTCTCCACCACTGCCTTGCCTTGATGGTTCACAGCCATGTTGTAGTTAGCTAATACATGCAATATTTCTTTATTGTTTCTTTTCAGTCCTTAAGTATTTCAGTCAGTCTATACTATTAGCGATTTTCACCCAATTACTGCTATTCAGTCACCAGAAACATCTTGTTTTTCCTGTGAGATATTCCAGTCCTTCTCCATATTGATGAAAATGTACTCATGAGATCAGCAGATCTCATGAGTACAGTCCTGATCTTTGTGCCAAGGTCATTTAATGAAAGATGTTTAATGTCTTAAATCCTAAGAATGATTGCTGAGAAATTTCACAAAACACTTCCCTGGGCAAAACTTTGCATACATATGGAACTCAGTTGTCTTCTTGATGTGTTATCTACTTGTTTAGACAGATCAGATGAAAAGAAGAAGAAAACTGGTATGTACTCATATTTCCAATAAGCGACTGATAATGGATTTTTAATTGAATCCAGCTATAGAATAAAATTTGAGACTATAGTAAGGACGTACATTAAAGAATGTTTTTCAGGATCACAACTTCATTGTGTCACAGAGAGGAGGTGAAAACACAGAGAAATCCTTGAGTGCTGCATGTATGTATTTCTACCTCCAGTAGCTCAGATACACGGCACTTAATTGCTCTCACAGATATATTGTGCTTTTATTAAGATTACAAAGGGTTAGTATTAGCTGTACTCCTTTCAATGTGAAAGAGAATTTCTTGTCTTTTTCCAGGGTTCCCATCAAACAGGATTGTATTCAAATCTACGCACTGGCAATACTTCATAAACCTTTGAACTCTTTGATTCTTATTGGATACTTTATCAAAGCGTTTCCTAAAATAAAGGTGAAACTACATCTATCATGGTACTTCTAGATTAATCTCTTTTGAGGCACTTTTATGAAAACTCAATTAGAACAGCTCTTTCCATATGCTTTCCTCTGCTAGCAGATCTCATTCCTAATAACATTATTATATAGTATCAACAATTAACAGCTGTTTGTTAATTTGTTTAAAATATTTCAGTTTGGCCGTTTTGTCAGCAACATAAATGCTAGAGAATTTGTCACTTTCCATGGGAATCTTTGCAGGATTTTGGCATAAGTGCCGTTTAGCCCAGTGGGCTTTCTTCTATTTAGCTTTTTTAGTATGTTCAGTATTGTTCTGTTTGCAAGACAGATATCACTCCATTGCACTGTACTTTTTCCTAAAAAATTATTGATCTCTGTTTAATGAATTTTTACTATATGCTTTTAATACATAAGCCGTTCGAAAGTCATGACCAAAAAAAGCCATCTTGAAAGAGTAAAGCTTTAAGTAGCAATTATGAAATATCATATTTGGGATAGTGTCTATCACTTTACCTCAAACTCTAAAAATGCCTGCGCTCTGTGAACAGAAAAGATTTATGGAGTGCTTAATCATAATGAATTGGGAAATACTACTCTCTCCCTTCTCTGTAAGGCATTTCTGGACCCCCTGGAACACCAATGTACATCAAGGTGCATTTAGATTGCGAATTAAAGTTACCATATGGAAAAACTCAGCTCTCATGATCTCTGTGAACAGCTTGTGTTACTCATCTCATTAGAAGCAAACAATTCCAAGATGGCTGAGTTGTGAAAACACTGCTGTTTCAAGACCTGACACAAAGAATTAGTTTTAGATTATAGTTTTAGGAATATTTAAAGTAGGATCTGAATTTTGGTGCCTCATTCTTGCTATCACTAGTTTAGTTTTAGGGCCTTCATAATATGTGACTGTAGCCTAATGAGTAGGTTTAGGTTTTATATTTTCTATCATTTGGAATCTATTAATATAATAGACAATTAAATAACCATGTCATACAATAGTTTCTTTTTTCACCTCGTGTATGTTCAGTTCAAATAACTGAGCGGCTGGAAATATATTCAGTGTACATTAATCTCAGTACAGTAAAAATATGATAAATCAATCCTTGTGCAAATCTGTATGGTATTTCTCATTTTCAGAGTCCAAAATGTCCTGTTTTCTGCATTTCTGCATTATCTCTCTTAGCACATTAATTTGTATGTTTTTGCTGTCTTCAGGAATGCTTTCATGATGGTTTTGTTTTCTGTCAAATGTTATTCATTTCACATACCCTTGTAAGTATCCAGTAACTTACTGGCATGACAAATTATATCAGCTGTCCTTTATTATCAGTTATTTCTAAATAACTATTTAGTAGTGATGACTATATGATTTCACATTCTCCCAGTATTTTAGCATTTGCAGAAATTATACTCCTGTCAGACACTGTTGCCTATTGAAGACACTTGACCCACTTGACTTCAAACAATCATTGAACTTGGAAATCAGTGAACTCCTAAAACAGTTCATGATAAGAATATATAGAGAGATTTTTTTACATTTTATGTATAACTTATTCATTAAAGTCTATGAAGACCTTTTTCCTATTAAAATGTACAATGACATTTACAGAAAGCATGAATCAAATTTTTGATTTTTTTTTTTTTTTTAAATCCAGGCACATCTTTTACTGTTGCTTTCTGATATAGAACAAGTTATGGTGAAATTGACTTTCTGTCACCTTAATAAATATTAATGTATTGGATGCAGCCAAGCATCACCCTACATGATCCATCTTTAAAGGTAAAGTCATTTTGCAGGAAGGTCACAATTTATTTATGTTCATGCATTCTTTTATCTTTGGAGAGGAATCATTATATAAACATTGAGCACATTTGTGAATTGATAAAACAGTGTTGTGGGTTCTCTGCTTACAAGTTTAAGCCAGTAAAATCTGTAAAGCTGCCAGCATTATAGTGAGGCTTTTTTTTTGGTCATTTTCTCTAATGATTGACACTTTTTAATATTTTTGCAGTATGGAATGATTCAATTCCATTAAATGAGTTTATGGAGACATCTAGTCATTTGTTTATTAAAGTATATTCTTTAAAAATTATATTTAATATCTGTAGATTTACCCCAATATAAAAATAGTCTGAAATCTAACTTGGATCAACATTATTTAGTTGTCAATATAATAACACTTTCAAGATGGATGCAGTTATAAATTCTCAACATTTTGGAACAGTTTCAGAAACAAAATCTTTATTGGGCCTTCAAACTGAATGCAAGCCAAATGTATTCCAGGTTCCAAAAGGCAAGGTTCATTCCCCTTTGCACTCTCTCTAGATCTGATAAAGTCTAAGTGATAGAAGAAGAACAAATATGACAGGAGTTTGCTATATGCTTTGTAATTTAATTTTTCAAGTGTCTTCATTAATCCATATCCAAATTAATCAAAATCAAATTAATCCAGGGAGACAGAAACAAACTGCAGACTGGAATATAATATCACTGTTGCTTTTGGCTGGTAGCCTTTAAATAAAATTTCCTGCAACCTTCTATTAAAAATGACCATTATAGTTTATATTTCTTGTTTTGAATTAGAGTATCAGTATTCCAGCATAAATACAAATGTATGTAAAATGGCTTGAGAAGGATGAAAAATCTGATTTATCATTGCTGAGATGAGGTGAGCAGTTTGCATTCGTTTACTAGTTTTGAGCAAAGAATTATAAGTTGTCTTTACATCTTTCCACAGAAAACATGGTGATACTCCTTTTTATTTTCTGCACGCTGAATACAGTAATCTCACTTATCTGCTTTCCAATCCAGCTCAGCTTTCAAGTGCCACTCACATTATCATAAAATGCTTATTAATGGTCACTGATACCATGTAGTTGACAAGAAGCTTATTGAAAAGTGTATTGCAAGAGAAAACAGTTTTCAAATAAAATTTATTTTCTTTCTATAAAATTCTGTAATACATATTGACAATTTTTTTCATACTTTTTGGAATGTTTTAGAATCATAGAATGGTTAGAGTTGGAAGGAACCTTAAAGATCATTGAGTTCCAACCCCCCTGCCATGGACAGGGACACCTCCCACTAGACCAGGTTGCTCAAAGCCCCATCCAGCCTGGCCTTGAACACTTCCAGGGATGGGGCATCCACACCTTCTCTGGGCAACCTGGGCCAGTGTCTCACCACCCTCACTGTAAATAATTTCTTTCTGGTATCTAATCTAAATCTCCCCTCTTCCAATTTAAAACCATTACCCCTTGTCCTGTCACTACACTTCCTGACAAAGAGTCTGTTGCCAGCTCTCTTGTAGGCTCCCTCAAGGTATTGGAAGGCTGCTATAAGGTCTCCCCAGAGCCTTCTCTTCTCCAGGCTGAACAACCCCTACTTTCTCATCGTGTCTTCATAGCAGAGGTGCTCCAGCCCTCTGATCATCTTTGTGGCCCTCCTCTGGACTTGCTTGGATCCATGTCAGGCATGATTTGCCCTCGGTGAAGCCATGTTGGCTGTCTCCAATCACCTCCTTATTTTCCAGGTGCCTTAGCAGAGATTCCAGGAGGATCTGCACCATGATCTTGCCAGGCACAGAGGTGAGACTGACTGGCCTATAGTTCCCCAGGTCTTCTTTTTTCCTTTTTTGAATATCAGGGTTATGTTCCCCCTTTTCCAGTCAGTGGGAACTTCTCCAGATTGCCACGATTTCTCAAATACAATGGAAAGTGGCTTAGCAACTTCATCTGCTCTGTCAGCTCCCTCTGGACCCATGGATGGATTTCATCAGGTCCCACGGACTTATGCACTTTCAGGTTCCTTAGGTGGTCTCAAAGCTGATCTTCTCCTACTGTGGGCAGTTCTTCATTCTCAGAGTCCCTGTTTTTGCCTTCTGTGACTTGGGCAGTGTGGTTAGTGCTCTTGCTGGTGAAGACTGAGGCAAAAAAGTTGTTCAGTAGCTCAGTCTTATCCAATATATTTTGTTTCAGAAGTTTTGACATTTTTTTTTTAACTAGTTCTATAGAGTAGTTAGTACTTAAGACTTCTTAAAAAGTAGTGTTCCTTAAAGTCCCATTTTATAACCAAACAGGACCTTCCCAAAGTTTAGAGATGCTTTATCACCACTGCAGGAATAGCCTGGGGATCAGCAATTGCCTTAGACAGAATCATTTACTCTCTATCTGGGTCTCACATCTCTGCCTTTGAATGGTATGTGCCTACTCTGGACCAAAGGCGAACAGATAGAAGATTGCTTTCACCCACACATGCAAACTACAAGGGTGCCTCAGCTGCAGATTAGCCTGTGCCTTTGGAAGTTGTTAGAATAATATTAGCAATATCCAACACAGAACAGCAAGCTGGTGAAACTTTACTAGAAATTAGAAATTATGAAATTGTGAGGATGATGACAGAAGCGTTTGCAGCTCCTCTCCAGGGACCTGAGTCAGCAAATTGTATATAACCCTTCTTCCTTGTCTTAGTGTGAGCATTTGAGCCCTTTTATTGGAGGAGAACAATGTTTTATTTTAAAACAGGCTCTCAAAAGAGTAGGTGAGGCAGGCAGGGCAGGAAGCACCCTTGTTTGCACACCAGGCACTGGAGACAGGAGAGACCAAGGTCCAAGAGCTGCCTCTTCCAGCTCTCAGGAGAACGTGCTAGCCTCACTCTTTTGCCCTTCCTATTAGTTTTAAATAGACTTTCTTCCGGGCCTAGGAAACTCAGCATTTTCCAACTAAAAGTAAGTTTGCCAGGTATCCCCAGCCAGAGCGTTATTACAATGCTTCTTATATTGACCACTGTCTGTTTTTCTTTCTGTAAGAAATAGTAGCACTATTCACAACAGAGCTTAAGTTGCAAATGTTTCATAAAAACTTGATTTTCATGTCATACTTAGAGCTTATTATATGCCAAGACATATGATTTAATAACTTCTCAATATTTTTAAGGATTTTTTCTTAGTTACTGCAGTAAAAATAAATGGTCCACAGCAATTTAGTCAGGCAGATTTTTTCGTGTAATCATTGCTCACTGAACTTCATAGTTTACCAGCACGTGAAAAAAAATGACTGAAAAAGATTTTGCTCTACCATCTTATTTTGACTGGTTTAAATCTAGTTTCTGACTTTCTCTATGTGCAGTTAAACTGCAGAGTAAGAGGGGAAAAAGACGTGACTATTAATCCTTCGTTTACCAGTTGGTGTTGGTTCAATTTCCCCCGAATATTCTACCAGTCTACTTTTCAATACTTCATGCAATCTAACTATTTGTTGTGATACTGCATTACAAATTCATGTGTTAGTTTTCATTAATATATATTGTACCTTAATATATAGGGCTTTACTATAGCTTCAGTGTTTTTCCTTCAATAGTTATTTTAACTTTGAAAAATTTAAGAGCTTAATTTCTTCTGCTTTTACTCTCTTATACTGAGAGAGTTTTTTTAATCAGTATTATAACCTGTTAAACCTTATTAGAGCTTTCTTTCCTCATTAGAACTCCTATAACCTGTTTACTTCTACTCACAGATAACTTTACCTTGTCAGAAAGAGCTAAAATAAGTCCTACAGTGAAGCCCCAGCAATTCAACCAAAATCCTCAGATCTTGGGCATTGTTAAGGTTTGTGAAATTTGGCTTCATACTGAACAATTGTGGAAGAACAAGGGAGAAGACTTTCTCGTTTGTTACTTTGGAGACAGAAAATATGAAACCCAGAGGGAAAAAAAAGTGTGTTTATGTGAGAGAACCAGAACATACAGAGCCCAATAATGTTTGAATAAGTATACCAGTTTAAATTAGAATTCAAAGTAAATCATTATAACAAAATCTGCAGTAATGATATATTTATATACAGTTTCATTTTCTTTTCTTTAAATAGTAGATGTAAAAACCCCCATTATATAGAAGTTGTGGTACAGGTTTTCCTAAATATATGACGTTAAAATATTTTTGAACATAAACTTCCATTCAGTCTGAACTCTAACTAGGTATTTTCAGCTGGCCAACTAAATGGCTGATAAATGTTTCTTCTCAACGCCCTTCCTGCTTTTTTGAGTCTAATTGACTTATATTTTCTGTTCCGAATAATGAAATAGCACATCAAATGTAGGGAAAAGAATGGCAAAATTTGTAACATCACAATTTCTTTTGCATGAGACGCAGTTCCCCTATGAGTTAAGACCAAATTCATAGTCAATAAATTAAAGACCTTATTTCCTCGGTTAAATTTGCAAGATAGCCCTTAATGGTACTCTTAAATTATCATGGTAAATAAGTGAGTTTCTCTTCTCACTTACCAATCCTTTCCTATCTTTATAGATACCGTAGAAATTATCAGTATCCTGCATATCACTAATAAAAATTCTCCTGGTTTTCCCACTTTTTGAAACTCCAGGAACACATATCAATCTCCAGTGTTCATTTGGCCTCAAAATAATCACTTTTTCATGTTTGGAACATATCTAGTTACAAAATGAGATATTAGGGATTACCCTTTTCATGACAAATTTCCATGTGTTAAAAAGTGATCCCAGCTGCCTTTTGCTGTTCTGCTGCTTGGTTCAGAGAACCACACTCCTTTGTTTTACTTATCCTGCCAGCTTTTCTCACATCAAGTTACAGTTCTTCTGCAGCAGATGAAAACACAGCTTTCACTCCAACCTAATTAGCTGTATTCTGCTCTTCAGGACGAAAGTGTTTCTCCAAGACAAGACTACATAGAGTGAATGAACTTGATTACACCTAGGTTAGAGTCAGAATCATTTAGATTTTTACCTGCTGGGACTCCAAACAGTTCCTTCCAGGTATGAGGGAAGCCTGTTATGTCATGGTACTATTTTCCTTCTCCAAACTGCTAGCAGGAAAAGAGATTTTAAAGACCTTTTCTTTCTAATGGAGTGAACAATTTAGCATGTTCTTTTTGTATAGAATAGGAGCTATTATTGATATATGAAAACCACAAATACATAAATTGCCTTAGACATAAGCATTCATTAAGTATGTTATCTGTAATATGGTACATTTGGGTTGCCCTAAACACCTGTAGATATGTTTTCTGGAATACGAGTAAATTTTGTGTATGGGGTTTTCTTAGCTAATTTTCCTTCTTTAGTATTTCCTCCATACTACCTTTAAATTGCATTACATGTGTTAGTTTAGTTATTGCAAGACTGGAAATGTACCCTTTACTTCAATAGATTTTTTTTTTCCCTCATAAGTATTTTATTAGGGTTGTAATAAGTTCCAGTTCGAGTGCTGTAAGAAGATTTTTCTTATATATTGACCCTTGACACACACAAAACCACATTGTCTTGAATCTTTCTTTAATCATAGTAGAAGCCTCCTCATCCAGTCATTCGCCAAACAATTGTATGTGATCAGCAGCCAGATTAGCCTGAAGCCAGCACATTAGACAGATGCTCTTAAAAGTTTGGCCTCCATCAAAGAAGTAGTTTCTCTAGAGACTGCCGCTCATACATGCACACACACACACAAGCCCCAAGTCAGCCAAATTTGATTGTAAGTGTTGAAACTAAAGTGAGAAATCTAAATTGTGAGGTACTTCATCTACCTGTTTACAGGAAGGAAGGACTAAATCTGGTTCCCTTAATTCTGACTATCCTGTACTCTGGATAGCTAAATTTCCGTTTGGGTCCCAGCCACTTCTTCTATTTACTTGCCAGCAGTACCTAATTCTTTAAGCACCTGGATCAGAAGACACCTATTTCATCGGCCCATAAGTGTCCCAGAAACCAACTTTTAAACACTACTTAGGAGCTCAGATGCAGCTCAGATGCAACTTGATTCTTTTCAGTCCAGGTTTAGGTAAAGCTCCCCAGTGGGCCACCAAAACGTGTGCTACAATAATTATAGCAGAGACACTGTGACAACAGTCCAAATCTTGAGTTACTGAAGTATAAATAAACACAGAGAAAGGATGATAAAATCAACGATTTCCTTCTCCCACGACAGTGTTACATCCACATTCTAAGGAGCAAAGACTGGAATCCCACTTCTGTGCATTGCCTTGTAAAAAGCCACAAATCCTTTTTGATTGCTCTCCTTCTGGTCCCTTGACTGGCCATACCAATAAAAGGAGTGGCAAGTGGCCCACACTAGGAGTCTCTTTATAGGTCAGATTTAGCTTTGTGAGGCTAAGGAGAATCTGGTGGCCCCCTTCTAGAGTGAATGTGCCAATAGTTGTGCAAATGTTGTGGATAGAGAACGTTGCTGCTCTCTCATCTTTCTGAAGGAATCAGCCCTAATTTATTAGTCATTTATCCTCAGTTAAAGAATTAAATATTGACTAAAGGTAGGACATTCTTACTGTTACTTATATGGTTTATAGATAGAAGGAGATTCCCAATTTAAACTGATTGCAATGTCATCTAGAAATCTTATGAAAAGGTTATTTCTTCTTACTGATTGTACAGAAAATTTTGGTAGCAAGATTTCTTATGGTTTCTTATGCTGTGAAAAAACAACATCTGTAATAGTTTGTTACGTTTATTTGTTTGTTATGTAATAGTTTGTTACATTACAAAAACATAACGTAATTTGTTAAGTTACTTTCTTGAGTTGTTGATAATAAATCTGGGCATGTGTGAGACCATGCTCTTTGTTCTTTTTTTTTTTTATGATAGCTTATTTCTAGTGCACCAAGTTATATCCCTATTTAATATGTTAGTGTGCTAAAACCATTTGCATTGTTATATTCAGATACTACACTTCAGCTAGGAGATGGTTGCTGAGCAGTAGTGGGGAATTTGTTCTGAAATGTCTCTCCACTGTAACTGTATGTGGTCTCTTAGTTCATGTGAAAGCAAGGTTGACTTACTGGTTTAACTGAATGCACTTGTGTTCATCCTGATACAGACTAGAAAAACTTATGTCTAGGTCCTCTAGGTTGAGAGACTCTCATGAACAGCAGAGAGATACGAGGTTCTCAGCCTCTCAGCTGCCATTGACTGTAGGAGTGCTTTTTATCTGTTACCTAGGTAAGTCAAGCAGGGTTAACCTAAATGCTTTTGCTGTAGTTGGTTTTGCCCTGACAGAAGCTGTGGCATTCAAACATATAGGTTTCAAATTTCTGCTGGAATAGATAAATGCAGCTGCAAATTGGACTCTAACTAATACGTCATAGGACTAGAGCTTTAGGTTTCTCCTATTTTACTTTTGCTAAAATTTCAGTCTTCCCCTGTACCAAAGCAATGTATTTTTAGGTGCAAAGTGTCATAAGTATTTACCTACTTTAACATTTCAGTTAGGACCAGGAATAAACATTTAAAACACATGTGTGGATTACCCTAGCCAGTGCTTCTTTTTTCCTTGTGATTGAGCTGTTCCTACAATACACAAACTGGATTTCTTTCAGAAGAAACTGAATTGGAAGATACTCTAAAAGAGCACACCTAATAGACTCCAGCAGCCAGAAGGAAGACAGTGAAAACCAGACCTAATCCAAAATAAAACACTCTGAAACATTCATAATGTGAACTTTGGATATACGGTGACAATTCCGTAAATCTAACTCTACAAACCCCACTTCTAGTGGGCTACAGTCTTTGCTTATGTAGATACTGCCTTAAAATATTTTCCTGGGCTAGATAGTCTACTAAACTGACAATGTAAATGTGACCCGGGGCAATCATCAGTACCAGTGTAGTCTGAGGGATGAATAGGTTGAAAGCAGCCCTGTGGAAAAGATAATTACAGATGAAAAACTGGATATGCGCTAGCAATGTATGCTTCGACCCCAGAAAGCCAACCGTATCTTGGGCTGCATCAAAGGCAGCATGGCCGGCAGGTTAAGGGAGATGATTCTGGCCCTCTACTCCACCCTGGTGAGACCTTACCTCGAGTGCTGCAGCCATCGCTGAAGCCTTCAGCACAGGAAAGACATGGATCCAAAAAAGTCCAGAGGAGGACCACAAAGATGATCAGAGGGCTGGAGCACCTCTGCTATGAAGACAGGATGAGAAAATACGGGTTGTTCAGCCTGGAGAAAAGAAGGCTTTGGGGAGACTTTAGAGCAGCCTTTTAGTACTTAAAGGGTGTTTATAAGACAGATGGGGACAAAATTTTTAAAAAGGCCTATCATGACAGGACAAGGGATAAAGGCTTTAAACTAAAAGAGGGTAGATTTAGACCAGATATAAGGAAGAAATTCTTTACTTTGAGGGTGGTGAGACACTGGAACAGGTTGCCCAGAGAAATTGTGGATGTTTCATCCCTGGAAGTGTTCAAGATCAGGTTGGATGGGGCTTGGAGCAACCTGATCCAGTGAAAGATGTCCCTGTCTATGGCAGGGGGGTTGGACTAGATGGTCTTTGAAGGTCCCTTTCAACCCAAACTATTCTATGGCTCTATATTTGTACTTTTCTATGACCTTAAATAAGGGAACACCTTAAACTGGCATATATGGTGTTAAAAGCCACCTGACAATCATGAGAGTTTAGCTCACAAAGGGTTCCATGCCATCCTTGTTATCTTGCTATCAGTACACAAGCTAACCGTTTTACTTGTAACTGAGTTAACACTCATGCACAGCTATTTTCTCTACTGCTGCAATGTAGCTTGTATACTCAGGGTGAATCTGTGGTAATACAGTTTTAATCTGTAATCTGTAGTGATTTCAGGTGACCATTTTCTGTTTTGCTTTTATTAGTATAACATCATATGAGGAACTGTGCAGTAAGTGGCACTTAAACCCCTTCTAGCAGATTACTATTGACTGAAGATGCAGAGCAAATATGGTTTGTGGGTGTTTGTTTATCACCACATAGTTTACAATCCATACCCAACTAAATGATGATAACACATAAGTAACGTAATTTAAGATAGCTAAGCATGAAGAACTGAAATCAGCTAATTATGCCTGCTTAAATTATTTGTAGTTACCTTTAGAAGCTTCTGAAATAAGTAAACAGATTTCTTATTTTCACAGTTTTTTAAAACAGAGAAAGATAGAAGCATTATGTACAGAGAAAAAAATGTGAAAAATAGATGGTAAAATACCCAAGTGACTACTTTTCTTTTACAGTAATAAATTGCTCAGTGCTCACTCTAATTTCCTAGCTAATTCTCTAGTGCAACAGGTATTTATTGAAACCACATTTTATATTAGTTTCACTGTACCCTTTCTAGTGCCGCATGTATTTTCATGAAAATTCTGTTGAGTTCAATATTCTTTTAGGATGCTAATTGTTGTTACACTAGTCTATAAAACATTTTAAAACTCAGTATTATTCTTTACATTTCACTTCTGTATTTAGCAGGATGTCCTGGCTTAAGGTAAAAGAGGACCAATTTTCTCTTCGGTAATTTTACTTTTTAAGCTCAGCCTCTTCTAACTAACCTCTGAAATCAACAGCATATTGTTCAGAAACTCTTTACTCTCACAGTGATAAGACCTGATTACACCAAGGTATAGTATGCAGGGAGGCTCTTGCTTATACTTCTGGCTACAACAACCAAGGTCAGCTAACTTCGTTATTTGCCCCATTGGAGGGTTGGAAGTGGAAAAGCGTAGAGGGGTCACACCTATCAGGAGGAGAGGATAGGACAGATGATCCAAAACAGACCAACAGGGTATTCCATCCTATCTGCCTTATGCTTAGTATAAAAGCTGAGGGATCAAAGGGTCAACTCTCTTTCTTCAATGGCTGATGTCCGAAGAGATCCCAGTTTGTTCGTCTGCCTCTGATCCCGATCCGAGCATTCCTGACTCCAGATGCAGAATGCAGCTCCTGTCTGTCGCCAAGTCCAGTCTGGGACTCTTCCCTGTGCCTGCTGGTGATGTGATGGTCACCCTGGGAGATTGATATGATTTTGTATATATTGTGTACTTTTTTATTATTATTATTGTATTATTATTTATTATTTCATTATTTATGAATATTTTCATTAAAGTAGTTTAGTTTTTTCCTACACTGATAAATCTCTCTATCTCTTCCTATCTTCTCTTTGAAGAGGGGGGACGGAGGGGCCATCTGTCATTCTGATTGTCAAACCCAGCCAAAACCACGACACAGGAAGTGAAACAATGAAGCAGAATTTACTGACTAGGTGTTCTGTGCAGATTAATTCACAGAGTCAGAACAGAAATCTGCAATCCAGTGGAAAGACAATGTCTCTTATTTCAAAAGAATAGCATTTATTGAGTTACATCTATGTACTTGGAAACCCAGGTGATATTTTAAAAT
Organism: Tringa tobata; assembly: GCA_033628505.1. Classification (NCBI taxonomy): domain Eukaryota; kingdom Metazoa; phylum Chordata; class Aves; order Charadriiformes; family Scolopacidae; genus Tringa; species Tringa tobata. Next base: position 15,350,734 of record JAHREE010000279.1, on the reverse strand, counting down.
TCCATGATTGTGTATCTGAACTACATAAAAGCACCATATATTTGATAAGTATTATTAATTGCAATACAGCTACAGCGTTTGTATTTTCTGCCCATTTTGCAAAATCTCAACTTAATCTAGTATTATTCAGATTCTGTTCATACAATTTTTATGATGGTATGCAAGTCGAGGTTAACGTGCAGCAG
>JAHREE010000279.1:15338217-15348595 GCA_033628505.1 Tringa tobata | reverse complement strand
TTTTTTAATTATACAAACTAGAACTGTTCAGTGCTCTTTGCTGATTACATTGAAAGTGATTTCATATTTCTTGTTGCTATAATGGAAATTGGATAGCTTCCTCGAAGTGATTTTTTTTTTTTTAATTGTGTTCCAAGGTGACTCATAAAGTAAAGGGGAGAGGCACTCTTCTAAGTACAGAGCTGGTATTTGAAGGCTTTATGATTATATTGCCCACTATTCAGATATAAAATTAAAGCCCCAAAGCATCAGAAACAGTCTGTGATTCTGTCTGTGACTGCAAAGGGGTCTTAAGGGGGTTGAAAAGCCAAGCCAGGCACTGAGGAAGCTGCATGGGGCTGGTTCTTACAATACAGTGAGCATAAGGCCTTCTGCTAAATTTAGTCCCCTTCCCTTCCCTTCCCTTCCCTTCCCTTCCCTTCCTTTCCCTTCCCATTTTCTTGTCCTTCATATGCCTGGAAATGGTTTACAGGATAAGTTGTTCCATCAGCTTCCAGGGATTGAAGTTATGTTTACCAGCCTATAATTCTTACTGACTTCATTGCTCTGTTTAAATATGAGAGTAATGAGTTTATTGAACTTAAGGGGTTTTTTTTGTTTACCATTGGACTGATGCAGAACCCAGAGAGACTGGAGACTTGATATACTCAGTAAATAAAGTACAGATATCGAGATTTTCAGGCACTCATGTAGCTGCCAGATTTTTGTTGAGGTAAAGTTATTAGGAGTAGTAGCAAGTATTTCATAGGTAATTCTGAATAAGTTAATTGCCTTAATACATATGCTTAGAGAACAGAATTCCATTTAAAAAATTGTGCCAAGGTGAAGGATCCATCATTTTGTTAATTGACTTAGATAATGACTTAGCATTAAATATTACTTTCATAGCAGGTTTTTAATGGGGGCTAAATTTGGAATTTAAATGGTATTCTGTGATTTGGTTTAGGACCCACTATAGAGTGATATATGAAAAAAAAAAAAAAAAGCATTATTGGTATATCTTATGTTATCTCTTGTAGATATCTGTTAGTCTTTAAAAGTAGGGGTCCAAATTTTCCATTAAACTTTTCAAGTACAATGTTTAGTTTAAATAAAGTAAAAATCACCAGGATGGTAAAATTGAACTTTTTTTGTGTCCAAACTGGATAATATGAAACTAGCTAGAAGAAAGTTCTTCATATCATAAAACTCACCAATGCCCAATAACATACAAGGTATACTCTGAGTTTATTGAGTCAGGTGATAAAACTTGTAAGTCATTGCAACAGAGGGGATATTTTTATTCATCTTGCTTGAATCTGATCAGCAGAATATCCACCAGATATTGAAAGAATTGTTTTTAAACTAGCAGAAATAAAACACTGTCTAATCCTCAAGGTGCTGTAAAAAGAGTTCTGAATGCATCTGTAAATGTTCTGGACACATAATACAGGGAGGATTAGGCTTTTCTATAGCATAATAAAAAAGGTAAAAGAAATAGAATGAAAGGAGGAAGAAACAGGTGAGGTAATACAATGAAGATATGCAAAATTATTTTCTTATCTGTGGGAAAAGCAGTGGAACCCCAAAGAGTAGTAGTATTATTGTGTAACAACGGTGCATTTTGATTCCCCGTGTATTTTATAAATGCATTTTTTAAACCAAGAGTCTACTTCAAAATGCTCTCATTTTCTAATCTGCTGGTAAATGCTTTTTAAAATATGTTGGTAAATGAGGAAAGACTTACCGAGGATGTGTTTTATTACCTGCAGTTTATATATTTGCTGCAACTTATTACTGTTAGAAGTAGTTTTTCTAAACCAAGTAAATAATCACCTTTTAAAAAATAAAAACATTAGTGAGGAAAAAAAGGAATGAAATTTAATAAAATACAGTGTGCATAACCTCTAACTTTTAAATATTTTTAGCATTTTCTTGATACTTTTGTACTTAGAAATTTTAAATCAGAATTGGAAAATTCCTAGATTTTATAGCTGATGACTTTATGAACAATTGTCAGATAGCAATTTTTTTAAAAAAAATTAAATAATCTTTCTTCTATATCTTAATTTTGTAGACAGAACTTTGTGCCAAATTTATTTATATATAATTTCACTCTAGTAATACTGTGAATTTGACTTCATATTTCCTAGCAGATGATTGACAGATTAATAGATTCTGGCTAGCTCTGCTGCTTTTGTTTTTTCATTCTTTCATGTAAAGCAATTTCAGCTTTCTTAATGCTTCCAGATCGATCGTACTTTTATTAAGGACAGAGATGAGACTACCCTGAAAGATTATATCAGAACTTTTTGAACATGGGGAAGATCAAGATTCCGATTTAAACTTTGTAACTTGGGTGTGCTTTTACTCAAGTGTGAATTTATTGATATAATTTATACAAAATTACATTCATGTCACATTGCCTCCTATAAATTCAAGTGCTTACAGCATAGCATCAAAACTGCAAAACCTTTTTTTTCCAGAGCATTAGAAGAAGTGCTGTGAAAAAAAATAATTCTGAAAAAGAAGCCTTTCTGCAAATTCAGTATCCAAGTCCAACAAAATTATAATAAAAAATACCAAAAGATCTCTGGACTAGAGGCTATATTGTGCCCTCTGTCTACAGAGAGACAGGCATAGCTGATACTGATACTGTGATACAAATAATCAAATTAACAGTTGGCCGGGCTTGCAAAAGCTATTTGTTTGGGTTTGTTTTTTATTAATGCTCAAATAAACTGCACATAGTGGTACTCAAAAGCACACTGAAACACCTGTCATGAACAAAGGGGGAAGCTGAATGTTGAATGCTCTTTGTTATGGATTTAATACATTTCACTTAACTAATAATCTGAAGGACAGGTAGCCAGTCTCAGCTATTTGTGTATCCTGCCTATATAGACAATGAGAAGAATGGACAAATCTTGGGACGGGACAAATCTTGGGACTCTCTCTTGTTATTGGGGAGCTTAACACCAAAAGTTCATACAAATGGAGCTGAGTTCATTAGTTCTGTAATCGAGCACTTTTTAAAGTACCTAACAAACAGCAGGTACTTAACATATTGAAAATTAAAATACTTACAGGGAATGATTTTGCCTGTATTATCATGCTTTTTTTTTTTTCCTATTAGAGCATTTGTGTTCTCTAAAACTGCTGGGAGTACATACGGCTTTGTTCCCAGGGGTTGTTGACTTACTACTAGTTTCTTTACAATTGATTAGTTACAGAAATATGCCAATATTATTGTAACAAAAAGCATTGTACCACACAATTGTACAAATCTACGCTAAAGCTAAGACAAGTTGGGCAATATTCATCAGACCAAGAATACCCCACAGAAAGCCCAGGACGTCTTGAGAGCTGCTAGCAATTAGAAGACTGAATTTTGAGGCTATCTGGCTGCAGAGTCTGACATTATCAAAAGGCTGGGTTACATTTTGTACATTTTGTACTTAGCGTCTCTGTCTCTGAAGTCAGAGAAATGGAAAAATCACATTACATTTTTCCCACTGTTTAATCACTTGGCATTTTTATCTTTAAAACTATGCTGCTGTTCTTAACTTTTGAAGTACAAAATCATACAAAATATTGTTTAAAATTTCTTCTCTGTTGTGTATCTCCTATAAGATTCTGCTTATAAAAAGTAACAAATAGATTTTATTTTTGTGAACTACTTTTTGGCTTATCTATCAAGGAGTTAAGGAGAATATATTTCTTTATTTCAGTAAAATGATGGTCTGGTAGGAAACTCTTCTTTTTTCCCACCTCTCCCTCCACCTGATGAAAAGGACAGTGTGTTGAAATACCACTCAGACATCCATTGCCAATTGATGCTTTGCTAACATTTTGATCAACATGTCTGCCTCTTCATCCCAGGAGCCATAGAACATAGGAAATTGCAGTTCAGAAGATCACATGAAATTCTCTGCATAGGAAAATGAGCACTTTTTGTTTCACTACTGCTGTGATATTTGTCTTCTCAAACTAAACTCTAAAAGCATTTTTTTTATTTATTTCTGATTGCAGATAGAAGTTTCTTTATGTAATTGTCCTTGTTTTCTGCTGTTTGATAAGAGGAAAAGCTTATTTCTCTGGTAGCCCTGCTGGGCGCTTTTCTGACACTGAAGCTCCTTAGATACACATTAATCCATAGATCTTAATTTACAGGCATTTCCTTAGAAGTGCTGTTGACATTTATTTGTTATCAACACAGCATAACTGCTTTAGTTACAAACAATTAGTGTTGTAAGTGCTGAAGTACTGCACATATTCATTGCAGTTATTTCCTTCTTTTAGAGATAAAATTTTCCTTTAACAATGTTTTTCAAACATCAGCCCTAAGTAGATTAATATTTCATTACTGCACTGTATTCAACACAATTTCATTTTTAAAAATAAAATTTGGGGATATCTGGTGACCTGAAATATTGTCATGAAAATTTGGCCAAGTGATTGCATAAAACAATTAATTAATTATAATCAAATATTAACATACATAAAAATCCAGTAAAAACCTTATTGTTATTTAATTTAGATCATATTTCATCAGATGTTAAATGTTTCTGAGATTTCCTTAAAATCAACTCTGAAAATGAAAACTGAAACCAACCTAGCCAATCTGATGTGGTTTTGTACAGAGATAATCAGATGATCTGAATACTTCGTTGTCACTGGGTTAAGAAAAGGTTTTAGCGTGGTGAAGAAATTGATTCAGTTACTTCACCAGTGCTTACCAATAACTCTGTCTCAGTTCATAACAGTTACACATCAGTCCTGAAACAGAAACACTGGGCCAAACCTGAATCTTTTTTACTGTGCAATTAATGCAGGGGCTTCAGTAGGCTAGGTTGCCCTGGGCAACCTGGTCTAGTTGTGAGTGTCCTTGCTGACTGCAGGGAGGTCTGGCTAGATGACCTTTGGAGGTCCCTTCTGTCCTGGACCATTCTATGATTCTATGAATAGAAATTGACCTTTACATGAGAATCCTTTTCTGAGATTCCTATGTCCAGAGTGGATCAGATATGGGAATCTAGTATGAAAATTTAACTTTCATTAATGTTTTCCCTTTTTACATTGCCGTGTAGTCTCACTTCAGCTGATTTTTTTTGCCTCACTATGTTTCTCTTGTACACAGTGGTTCTCCATACTCCATACACAACTTCATGTTCTCTCATCTTGTCTAGATATTTTCTTAAGTATGATGATTAAACATATAGCATTTCACCTAATTTGTTACTCCTGATGTTTTGTTCTACTGCTTAGAATTATAAATTTGGAGAAATCTGGCTATTTGGAGAAATTAAACTAGGTAATGTGAGTTAGAAAAGGAATCAGTTTTGGTTCCATTAACTTATTGGGCAGATGTAGACCTATGCCTACGCCTACACCTGGACCTTGACCTACACCTATTTTCCCTAGAAAGTGACTGCTGGTTCATTTTTCACTGTTTTATTTAAAAATTATACTAAAGGGGAACTGACTTAATGTTCCTTAGGTAACTGAAAGGTAATATCAGTGTAGGTAATCGATGCAAATTCCTTGGAATATTGCACCATCGATACTGCTTATGCTTCCCCAAAGCCAAAGAAGAAAAGCACAGATTGTTACTGTCTTGGAGAAAAATGAAAATTGTTCCATGCCAAGAACAATTTACCATTGTTACTTGTTAGATACCAGCTGTGCATTCTGGAAGATGAAGCAATCTCCTAGGTGTTAAGGCCACACCAGTATGATTTTGTATACCCATATTTCAAAATTACTTGGAGACCATAATTGGTTTTAGTATTTTCACATCATCAAGTGTCACTTCAGAAGTGACTCACTGAAAGTATTAGTGGCTTTGTCTACAGAGGAAACCTGGATGACTAGTTTAGAACAGATCGTTAAATTCAGATATAAATCCCATCCTGTGCTGCTCAGGTATTCCAGCATCATCTTCCTTGAGTTATGTGGTACTCTTACCCTCAGATGTCTATGGGTTAGAGTTCCTTTCACTGTCTCATTCCTTTTACAGTCATATAGGCTTGCTTTGTAGTCATAGGGAAGAAACAGACCCTTTCAGAGGATAACTCCTCCCAACTATTTTAGACATTTGTGTTCAGATGGGATGAATCACTTTCTGGAAGTGCTTCTATGTCTTTCTATAAGAGAAAAAAGCCAAAGGTTTAAAGTAGCTTACTAATTCTTTACCAGCTAAATATAGTTGTTATTAATTTCAATCAAGGTGAAATAGGGCTGGATAAAGGTCAGTATCTAAAATTTGTATGCAGCCTTGTTGTTACCTGTAGATGGAAAGATTACTTGGGCCATGACATGACAGGTGGGAGTCAAAATTGACTCTCAGACTGTATTCTGAAAATAACCCATGAATGTTAAAAAAAGTATACCTATCAATAAATGTTTTCTTTGGAGTTCTGGTGATGATTAAAACATATAACTTTTCCAACTTAATCAAGTGAAAAGATGCAGATGGCATCTTTCTGTTACGATCTGACTATAAAATCCTTGCTAAGAAGCAGAAACTTTTGTTTTCAAAAATATCATATTTAGTTGCAAACTACATCGTATCACAGATATTTATAATGATACTGTCTGGTCCCTTTTGATTTTCGGTTTCTCAACTTGTAACAATGGTTTTATATCAGTCTTAAAATTTTACAGCCACCAGATGTTTCTTGAGACGTGTCAAAAAATAGTAAAAGCTGTAGTTTCATGACCCAGGCCTCTTCATTACTGTATTTATATACCTTTGAGAATTTTTTTGGTGCAGATTTCTTTTGGGACAACTTCTCTTGTAAATGGTGTGTTTATTTTTTATCACATACTTTTAACTTGAAATAAGAATGTTTATATCTTGACAGTTCTCTATGTAGTAATGAGAATATTGAAACATGTAAATACACCTTTAAAATACACAATTAAGCCTAGTTATGTTGTTATATTAAAGATGTATTTATCATATTTAAAAGTGACATTTTGGAAAAAACTCAAGTTTACTAACCAGCATAGTTTTGCCAAGTGATCATTAATCACATTTGCTATAGAAACACATATGAGAGCTTTGTCACAAAACTAAGCTGTGAGACAGTCAGCTGGAATTACACTGCCACCTTCACCAGGAAATTAAGACACAAACTCATGACATTTATAAATAAAGAATGAAGAATTATTTAATTTAAAATTATTCCTGGAGGTTGAGGGGGTGCTTATCAAGGAAAGAAACATGAAATGCAGATGGAAGGGACAGAAATGGAAGCTACACTCTGGAAGCACTAATTGTGCGAATTATATTAGTAGCCATATACTACAGACAGACTGAATTTTATTGAGATCCTACCGAGTTGGGAATAGTTGTCTTCAGCTGGAGACATCTGCTTTTCCCATGGAACATCCAAAGAACCTAAGGCAATTGCAAAGCAGTGAATTACTTTTAAACAGATAAAGTTAGCTAAAATAAGTCCCACCAAAGATAAGTTACATACAAGGTTTTCTGGAAATGAAAGAAACTAATAAATGTGTTCATATTTCACTCAGTTATATAAATAATGACTTTCCTTCGCCGTCAGGCCTCCTCTTCTCTTTTTTTAAATCTGCTAAAATGTCTCAAACTAAATGTTAATGAATGGTTCTGCAAAGTGTGTGTTGTTTTTTTCCCCCACATCCACCATTGAAATACAGCACCACAGATTTGCTCGACAAGTTCTTGTCTCTCATCTTTTGCCAGACAAAAGAGCAAGATAACTTGGAGTAGTGTCATGAAAACAGCATGTCCAGAGTCAAAGAAAAGTACCATGAGACTAGGATATAAAGGTTGCTAGATAAATTGGTTGATTCCTTAACATTTTTCATTTTCATTATGGTCTTTTTAACAAGGTTTCCTTTTGAATATAGTACTCATGCTATTATAGTTGGAAGGACAAATAAAGGTTGTGGTTTTCTCTTTTCTCATTGCAATCATTTTTTGTCAGGAGAACAGATTACTTTGGTACTATTTGTTAATCTAACCACAGTCTTAGCTCTGGGATAAAATTCAGAGTTCTTAAAGTACAGGAAAAGGCACAGAAGGATCTGAAGTTTTCTGATAACAGTACATTTCTCTCCCGAGTATCTAACTCCTTTCCTTCCCATTTATCTCACTCCTGTTTGCAATGGAAGCAATTATGTAATTCTGACTACCAGAGCCATACTCTGACAATGACCTGGAATTAAAAAAAAAACCTTGTTTTATCTTTTAAAATATAATATTGATCATTATTCTTTTGACATGATCATCAGGAACAGGTGATATGTATGACAGGTACAGCTTTCTTCTCTTTCTCTCTTCTCCAGCTCACTTGGCTAATTTGCTCATTCTTTTTAATCTTTAATGTGATTTGCTTTCAAGATGAAGATGCACACAAAAAGCAAGATGGTGCTAAAACAAATTCTGCTTATTTAGAATTTTGCATTTTGCTAGACTTACAAAAATGTAGCAGCTTTTTTCTTTTTTTTCCCCTGAAAAGAAATAGCAATTCATTATCTTTTTCCTCCAAAATGTAGTTACTGAGTTTCTGGAATATAGACGTCATCTGTGGAGGGACAAAGTGTATATTACTAAAAATGTTTTAATTGGGTTAACATGTAATACTTTGCAGTCTGTAATTCCATGTTCAGTATGCATAACTGTTTGACCTTTGAAAATGTAGCTAATAATATATCATAAAACCTCTTGTAAGAATTCAAACATTTCATGCCATTACTTCGGTGCATTCCCGTGTGCACTGATAAATGTTAAAGTGTCTTTTTATAAGGACAGCACTCAGATTTCATTCTCTGAAGTGTGTGAACAGGTAGACGTTGTATTATAGTGCTACTACTGACATTTCAATTCAGAGTCAAGGCCACCGACGCTTACAGCTACTGCTGTTCTATTAAATATTTGTCAGTGAAAGAGACTGAGGATTACTTCTTTCATATTTCTTGTACATGCTGAGCTGTACCAAAGATGAAATGTCAGGTAAAAATCAGTACATACCATTTTTCTGATAGCAAAACTCTTAGCTTGCATACAGAAACTGTGGCCTTTGAAGAATATGCTATTGCAATGCATACTGCGATCCTTTAATTGAAAAGCAGTGTAGGTAGATAATTGTGTGGATTAGAGACATATCCACAATGTGTGCCAGTTATGCATGAAAAAAAAAAAAAGTAGACTTCGTATGATGAGAGGGACAAAGTCAGTCAGATATAATAATAGCAGAGACAAACTTTCTGCGTAACTCCCACATGAAATTAAAACTTGTAACTTTTAAGTGACACAGCAGGGGCTAGTTTATAGCTAATGCTTTTGAATAGGCCCTGCAGGGCTTGTTCACTTTTAGTTTCTTGGTAAGTACTTTGAGCATAAATGGAGATTAAGCGAACTGGCATGATAGACTCTCATGTCCGTAACACATGTAAAATTTCCATTATAGTTATCCCCTGCTCTGTCTCATCCCCTTGCCTGATAGTACTGTGTGTGACAGTATAAAATTCAGACACAGGATTTATTTTTTTATTTATTTTAAAATCTGGAGGAAGAGGAGAAAGGGAGTTTCCAAAACCGAATTATTTAAAAGTAGTAACCATAATCTGCTCAATGTGCCGATAGCTTTCTAGTGAATAGTTCTTTCATGAGTATCCAGCATTTCAACTAATCCCAAGTGCTATTATCAACGCAGTCAGCCATAAAAATCAAGTACCAATGCAGTTAAGCGTATCTGTGACTTTGATGGTTTGTGACACTACTGTTATTGAAAGAGTTAGATGTAAGTTATTATTTGTATTGTTTTCATTTTTTAAAACTTTGATATTTTACTTTTTAAAAAAAAACAACAACTCCATCACCCATTCAAAGAAAGAAGTATGTTTTTTTCTCCTCTGTCTGAGGGGAAGAAGACCGAGTTTTACTGTCTGTGTTGTCAGGGATGGATTGAGTGAAAAGGAAGCTTGGAGTGTCACTAAGGAAGAAGTTGTGTCTAAGGCAGTTTTTGGAGGAAATGGAACTCTGGAAAGACCAAAAGACTGTAACATTTCTCTTTGGCATAGTTTTAGTGGGTGATTCTCTTTATATTTTTATACTGATCCTGGTAGATGGCATGGAATACCCTATTGGTCAGTTTAGGTCACCTGACCTGTCCACCCCTCCCCACAAGTGCAACTCCTCTATGGGGTAAACAACCAAGTCAGCTGACCCTGGTTGCCACAGCAACAAGTGTAAGCAAGAGCATCTCTCACTGAACAGAAAGTTGGCTCTGCTCTACCTCAAACCGGGACATTAATATAGACTAAACCAAGGCAGAAACTGCTGGGGAAAAAAATAAATTAAATAAAATAAAATAAAATAAAATAAAATAAAATAAAATAAAATAAAATA
>JAHREE010000279.1:15212097-15335330 GCA_033628505.1 Tringa tobata | reverse complement strand
AAATAAAATAAAATAAAATAAAAAAATTTAGATATGCTCTGTGTGTTCACTGTGAATGATTGGTAATTCACCTATGAAAACCCCCGCTGAATCATCACCAAACAAGTTTTATGCAACTGATATTTCTCAAGCAACAGCAGGCTTTTGGATTTTTATCTGGACATTCTGCTTTGTCTTTATCACAATACGCACTATCTCATAACCTGTAGGATGGACGTTTACTCCCACATTCATTTATGCTAGTCACACAATTTTTTACATATAATGGAAAACAATGGGGAAAAATATCTATGGAGAGCAAACAGTCATGTACAAAATTCACTAGCATTTGTAAATTTTAATGAAGACAAAAACTTATTTTCTGACCTCTGCTTTGCAAGATCCTTTATGAAATGCAGTGGGAAGAACTGAAAAATAATGGTCAAAATAAAGAGATTGTCTTTTGTTTTCAATATTCAGTCCATGTAAAAATTTATTAGTAAGCTGAGATATTCCTGTTATTATTTATTTTAAGTACTTAAATGTATTTCTTACTGTTTATTCAAATTAATTGTCCTGAATTTGTGCTTTCACTATATTTTTGTTGATACATATACACACACAGCTTCTTGGGGTATTTTACAGTTATAAGAGGATAAGGTATTAAATGAATAGATGGCAAAAAAACACTAAACCAACATGCGATTTTTAGAGTAACAGCAACCTTAAAACTCAATGCAGGCTGAAATAATTCTACTGCTGAAATATAAATAAATACTATTCTTTATATGTATGCATAATTTCCAAAAATTTTGTGCATCGAGATTCCATGGCCTACATGTATATCTGTGATTCAAGATGAATCTGGTTTTGCTATATTTTGGTATGTCTCAAGAAATAACTTGTGGCTGTAAATTTTTAAGACTGATATAAAACTGTTGTGACAATTTGAGAAATTGAAAATCAAAAGGAATCAGACAGTATTGTTACAAATATCTGTGATACAAGATAATTTGCAGACTTTTTTTACTTAAAAATTTAAATTGCAATGTATATTCTCTTATATAACAGCATTTTATTCTGATTTAGCATACTTTACTTTCATTTTATGAACTTATAAACTTCAACTGTTAAACAAACGTGATTAAAGCATATTTTCCAGAGGACCAAGATAGTTATCAGGTCCTCGGTGTAAATTGTTTATCACTCATTTCCTTCAGAGGTAGTTGTTTGAAATGAATAGACACAATGAATTATTGCCTAGTAGGGAAAAAAATATCATATACTGCACTACTTAGTTTATTACTCAGGCATTCATTTAAACAGATATTATAAGATTTTAAGATGCTTTCTGAGAACAAAACTGTTATGTGTTAGTAGGCAGTAGCAGAATAGCTGTATAGTAGTTAAAAACTGATTAACGTATTACTTTGTGGTGAACTAAATATTTTTTGGAATTTTATTTACTTCTTAAATAGTCTCTAGGATATTTACCTTGTTTTCTGTATTTAAGGAGCATAACTTTTCAAAATTAAGAGTAATTTGAACTGTGGAATCTGTAGATGAGAAAAATGCGCTCAAAATTTCTGCTTGTAATAATTTCCAGTATGTTCCAAGTATGTGATGGTTTAAAAGCTATTTCACCCAAATCCCCTCTCATTCTGTTCTCAGTGTTTGTTTCCATTGTACTCATTGCTGTGACAACTTATGGTGTAATAACAGTAGTTTTAAATGAGTCACCTTTGATACTGATAGCCATGTGTCTGTGGTGCAACAGGACCATCTTCATGGAGAAAAATCTATTGGCTCACTGAGAATTATCAGTTTAATGTACCAACAGAGTAGATTTCATGCTGTAAATTAATCTGTTTACAAAACACTAATCTGTCAAGGTAAAACCTGCTTCTACTGTTCTAAGGAATCTAAGAAAAAAATATTTAGTCTTTAGATTTTTTTTCCTCTTTATAAAATTCTACAAATAAAAAACTTTAGTTCTTTAAAAAATACAGCAATGCTTTTTTAAAAAAATCTTGAAGAACCAGTTGAGAGCTTTCCAAACAAGGGTTCTCGTTCACTTTTCAATTAGCTTGAAAATTAGATAAATCTTTTTTCTGTTTTATTGAGCCATATCACATTTTTGAGTGTTCTGTTTTATTCTGTATCATTCTGTTTGATCTCATCAAACTGCAGCAATGTTCCAAATTATAATGATGTATAGCAGAATAACTGTAGTCTCTGAGGAAAAATCATGGAGATGAAAAATTGACTTCCCACTCGCATACCATAACAAATGAAATTTTAATTAGAATTGTTTTAAATTAATTGACTTCCAGCAACATCTTTAAAACCTCATTTAAATTAAAAAAACCTCATGTATCTGTGTCATAGTTCCGTGGATTAAAATAGTCTAGTATTGTAGTCACAAATAGTACTTCCAACACACAGCGCAAGTTCTATTTTTGTCATCTTCTTTTCTACTGCCACAGGTAGAAAGAAGTACTTCTGTGAAGATTCTCATTAGTCTGAATGCAGTGAAAAAGATCCTGTGGGAAATTTGTTTTGAACTGTAACACATACATTATCAGGAATCACACATTCCCAATTTATCTTTAATAAATAAATATTTACTTGATTCAGATAAGTAGGTCTGTCCAACTGTGATTCTTAGGGCTAGCATTTCTGAAAATTAACCTATGAATATACAAGTTCATTGGACACTATTTGTCTTTTTTTTTTTCCATTACATTATTAAAAATAGCAATGTTTGACACATTTGTGCATAGAGAATTTTATTACATATAGTTCAACTTTGATGGCGAAATTCCCATTTCCAACTTTGATGGCGAAATTAGTATGTCTTACAGAAACAATTCTATTATCACAGTATGCCAGTATCCTACATGTCTTTTGTAGAATACTAACTCTGACCCTTATTTTCAATTATTTTTTTATCTTTTCTAATCCAAAAAATGAAAAAATTCACTTGCAAATAACATCTGGCCACTCAAATTACATTTGATTTTTTTTAAGATCAATATATAAGTAAAATATGAGGAAACACTCAAACAATCCATGACCACAGCATAAAAAAGTATGATATTTTTAATCCTTGGTCCATATGGAGAAGCTTGGATGTAGACCCAAGTGAGATGGGAAAAACATTAGAGATTTTGTTTCAAATTGGAAAACTTTGCTGGAAGGCATTGCAGAATGGATTGACAATAAAAACCCACCAGAACTACAGGAGACAAAAAGAACTACAGAAAAAAAAAACAAACAAACAAACAACAAAAAAAAAAAACCACAACAGGACCACATGATAGTCACCTAAGAGTATTTCAGGGATAAAATAGGCATGGGCACTTCTGCTTGAAACTATCTTGATAGTGGCCAAGATACAGCCACAAAGGTGGAAAATGCCAATTTTTGAAGAGACCTTCAAAGGAAAACCCAAGATCTACAGACAAACAAGCCTGATGATTTTGTTAAGGAAAACGGGAGACTGTTTAAAAGAATGGATTAACTAGTGTGTAGACTAATATGACACATTGAAAAAGAGCTGAAATGCCTTTATTAAAGAAGCTCATAACTCGCAATGCCTATGACAGTGCTCTTGGATTTTCAAAAACAGTTCACCAAGTTCCCACTAAAGACTTGTAAGAAGTCTAGGAATGAAGTTACAAAAACAAGAACAAAGGAACAAATGATTAGTTCTTCAAGATGAGAAGAACACTATGGATCTGGATGTAGATATTCCATGCTGTTCAGCATATTAATAATAGCTTTGGAGAAAAGCATGAGTATTGAAGTGAACACATTTATTAATAGTACGAAATTATTCTCACATTTGAGAGGTGCAAAAGCGTCACACAACACTAAGTGACTGATAATATTACTCAGAAATTAGATCTTAAGATTTTGATATGGACTTTTGTAAAACTGGCAGTGCTTGGTAGGAATGAACATGAAAGGTAACAAAATATTAAGAATAATTAGGAAGCAAATGGAGAACAGAGCAGAAAATATCCTTAAATGTATTGTGTGAACCTGTCAGATAGCTGACTGCGTGTACTTAGAGAACTTCTCCCCACCTTCCCATTGCAAAAGGTCTAGATGAGGTTCATAAAGGCAGCTGGGCAATCAAAGCTATGGTGTGCCTTCTGTACAGGCAATCAGTAAATACACTAGTCAATGGGGACGAGGAAAAGGGAAAGATCAAAGACTACTAAAATAGGTCTCTCTAAAATCATGAGTGGCATTAAAATAACAGTACTAACAGCTACTAACAGTAATTAATATATTAACTTTTAAATGTGTTTGAAAAAAGGATACATTTCAAGAAGGCTTGAAATTCTTATCTGAAGACTTCAAGGAGTGGGGAATCTACCAGTTTCCTTAATAACAGATAAACACCTACACAGTAAAAATTATGTTTCTGTCTCCTATATGAGAAGATATTTTACCACCTGTTACTTTCCCTGTGTGAAAGTAAAAATGCATTATAATCAGAGGAAAAATTATCATGACACCAAATATGGCAACATAGTTCATAATGCTGGTGATGTTACATACTTTAGGATTTAATTAACAATGAGTGAAAGAATCTTCATTAAAAATGTCTTTTTATTTAAATGTTACAGAAAGTATTCTTAAAACTTCAAAGATTCTGTCATCATATTTCTATTTCTTTTAATTTCTCTTGCTTATTCTTTGTGGATTCCTTGTATAAATTATAACATTTTCTTTGTATATATGCTATAAATGTGTTGTATTCATACTTTTTAGACTCATATGTACTACATTCTTTCCTTTCCCTTTTTAATCTTTATTACCAACCATAGATAATAAAATTAAGAAAATTTCAGTGCTGAATACTTAATTTAATAAAGTCCTCTTTGAATTCTGGACGCAGACAGGAACTGAAGAAGAGACAACCTGGAGACTGAAATTGCTTTGAATTTCTAAAATTCTGATTCTATTTTTTTGTAGTAAAACAAAGGAATGGAAAGCAAGACCACTACTGATTTAAACATATGCTATACATAATGTATTCTGCCATACTGCAAATGGGCTTGTGAAAGCTAAATTGAAACTGATATTTTTCTTCTTTTAGCAGAAGCATATCTGAAATTAAATGTGTGGCTGACCTATAGTAAAAGGAAGTATTTCCCAGGGGAAAAACATGCTGAATTTGCCTTAAAGTTAATTCCTTTGCTCTTCTTTTTCAAGTGTCTTATGATGGCTATTTTGTAGTTCATGCTTCCATCTGTGATACAAACATGCTACAAACAATCTACTTTAAAGGCTCAAGTGATAAATATAAATCTTGCGAAGTTACTCAAGTAAAAAAAATATTTTAGCTGGTAAAGTGGCTCATTTGTAAAGGATCAATTTCCTTAGCTTCTTAGCAAGCTCCGAAGAGGTCTCAGCCTAGATCTTACCGTTTGCACAAATAATGCATAACAGTAGGCTGTCAAAGCCTTGATAGACCAGACTTGTAACAGAATAGCTGATGGGCCAGCATTAATTCTTGAAAGAAAAAAAGGATCAGTGCCTAGTGTTTTTATTTATATTGTTTCTTCTTTCATGATTTTCTGTCAGTTTCATGCTGGAACAGAGAAGGTGTGGAGTGGCTGTGCCACAATGATTTCAGGGCTTTGTCAGACCATTTAGTTTCTATAGAAGACTGAACCATTATTAGAGAGAAAACAATGTGCCATGTGCATTAAACACCCAAAGAAAGAAACTACCATTGCTAACTAGAGTAATGCCTATGAACCATATTAGTTCATGAACTGTTGCCTGTAAGTGCCTACTAGTTCTTTCACTGTTTCTCGTGTGCTACATTTCTCTAATAGCAACAGTGCATATTTCTAGCCTTTCAGTGTTTCAGCCTTTGCCATCATGAATGTGGTATAGGTATAGGCACCAAACCTGACCTTTGCCTCATTCATATATCGTCATTCCACATATTAACAATATCAACACTTTTGTCAAAGGATTATACCTTTGGAAAGAAAATGTGAAACATAATCATAACAGTTAGAAAATTGTTAAAGTTGGTAACAATGTGAGAAACAAGACAAATGGAAATTCAGGAATCTCCAGGTAACTTCATGAGTTGATGGACAGGAAACTGACCTTTAACAAAGTCATGTTTCAGCTCAGGCTCAAGGATTTTAAAACACAAGAGAATTTTAACAAAAGTCTGCTTTCTGTACTCATGACTGGTTTAATACAGGAAATGTTTTTCAAGAATTCAATACACAGCTTTTTCATTCAGTTTAAATCAATGAAAAGAGAGCACCTTAAGATACTCATCTTAAGACCTTAATAACAAAGAGTCTGGACATTTCTAAATAAAGCTGTCTGATGATTTACAGCTCATGGAGCTAAAAAAAGCATAAACGCAGAAGTCAAGAATAATCTCAACAAAGGGATTCTGCTTACTATGTAGCCCCTAACTGATAACTGTGACCAATAGGTAGATGAAGGTATTTGTAAGAAGAACTTAAAAATTTGAAATTTTCTGCATATATACTTTTATATTATCCTTTGATGTTGTCAAGACTGAAATTTTGCTGTGGTTCAGCTAAAATTTGAAGTCACTAGAAAGACTTAACTTTCAGTCAGACATTACAAGACTTCACTACAACTAAAAAGGTCCAGCCTCTGAAGACTTGCCATTTTCAGACAAATTACTTAGGACTTACCTAATGATTCTGTGCTTAATTTGACACCATAATTTACTCTTTAGAAAGGTGACAGATAAATGAGGAGCTCAAGTACCTAGTGCTCAGAAGAGATCTTTTACTTTTCTGATATGACTTTATGTCTACTACTACTACCTGCGTGTGCCATGTGACTCACACTCAGCTTCACGTTTCTTTCTTTATTGTTTGAGAAACATTTTATGCTTTGTGATAATTGGGGCTTGAAGTGATATGTTTGTAAATAAAGCAGTTCTTATTTCAGGAAATCATGTTGTAATTTAACACTGATCTTTCTTACAAGGAAAAAAAGGCAAAATATGAGTTCAAAGTCTAAGAATCATTCCCATCCAAAAATGTATAGTAGATGAGAAGGATAATCTTCAACTGGCCTATGTGTAGTCTTTTTACCTATGAGCTAATCATCTGGACACTCTTTACAGGCAATGAAAAGAAACAGCTTATATGGGGCATGATTCATCTTCTTCTAAAGCAGACCTAAAACACTGACGGTAGATGTATGAGAGGTATCTTAATCAAGGTTATTACAGGAAATTGCCTAGTACACTTTAATACTGTAAGATAACTACAATTAAATTACTGTAATTGCTGGATAATATGTCAAGCTTCTTGCCAAGAGCTATTAGACTTCAAATGATCTTAAATTTAGCAGCAGTCCAGTTGTTTTAAGGGTTGAAAGAGCCATTTTGCCTGCTCAGTGTCTTTTGTAACTTTTTACTCAGAGAGTTTCAGAGCTTATTTTATGCCAGCCTGTATTCAAAGGGCTAATTCTGCATCCTTAGAAATCAGCTATTAGTTTTGTGGTATGCAATAGCACCCATTCAGCTAGGTGGAATAAGAAACGTATTTTGTTCCTCAGAAAATTACAATTTAAAATTGCCCAAAGTCAAGTCATAGAATCATACAATATCTGAAGTTGGAAGACATCCGTAAGGATCATTGAGTCCTACTCTCTGCTCCTTGCAGGACCCTCTAAAACTAAACCATATGATTAAGAACATCGTCCAGATGCTCCTTGAACTCTGACAGGATTGGTGCTGTGACTGTTTCTCTGGGGAGACAGCTCCAGTGACCAACCCCCATCTCAGTGAAGAACCTTTTACTAAAATCCCATCTGAACTTACCCTGACACAGCTTTATTCCATTCCCTCATGTCCTATCACTGGCCACCAGAGAGAGGAGATCAGCACCTCTCCCTCTGCTGCACATTTGAGGAAGCTGTAGATTGCGATGAGGTCACTCAGCCTTCTCTTCTCCAATCTGAACAAGCCAAGTGACCTCAGCCACTCCTCCTAGTCTTGCCCTTGAGGCATTTTACCATCTTGGTCGCCCTCCTCTGGATGACCTAATAGACTCCTCTAATAGTTTGATGTCCTTGTTACACTGAAGCACCCAAAATGACACACAGTACTTGAGGTGAGGCTGCACCAGCGCACTGTAGAGTGGGACAATCACTTCCCTTGACCTGCTAACTATCACAGAATCACAGGATGGGCTTGGAAGTGACCACTGGAGATCATCTGGAGATCAATCCCCCTGCCAAAGCAGGTCTTCCTAGAGCAGGTTACACAGAAACGTGTCAAGATGGGTTTTGAACATCTCCAGAGACAAAGACTGCACCAACTCTCTGGGCAGCCTGTTCCAGTGCTCTGCCACCCTCAAAGTAAAGAAGATCCTCCTCAGGTTTAGATGGAACTTCTTATGTACAAGGTTGTGCCCATTTCCTCTTGTCCTGTCCCTGGGCATCACTGAAAAAAGACCACCCCGTCCTCCTGACACCCCCCCTTTTTGTAATCATAAGCGTTGATTGGATCCCCCCCTAAGCCTTCTCTTCTCCAGACTAAAAATACCCAAGTCCCTCAGCCTCTCCTCATAAGAGAGATGCTCCAGGCCCCTAATCATCTTTGTGGTCCCCTGCTATACCCTCTCCAGCAGTTCCCTGTCCTTCTTGAACTGGGGAGCCCAGAACTGGACACAGTACTCCAGATGGGGCCTCACCAGGGCAGAGTAAAGGGGCAGGATAACCTCCCTCGACCTGCTGGTCACACTCTTCCTGATGTACCCCAGGATGCCATTGGCCTTCGTGGCCACAAGGGCACATTGCTGGCTCATGGTCATCCTGTTGTCCGCTAGGACTCCTAGGTCTTTTTCCTCAGAGCTGCTCTCCAGCGGGTCAGCCCCCAACCTGTATTGGTGCATGGGTTTATTCCTCCCCAAGTGCAGCACCCTACACTTGCTTTTATTGAATTTCATCAGGTTCCTCTCTACCCAGCTCTCCAGCCTGCCCAGGTCTTGTTGTATGGCAGCACAGCCTTCTGGTGTGTCAGCCACCCCTCCCAGTTTTGTATTGTCAGCAAACTTACTGAGGGTACATTCCGTCCCTTCATCCAGGTCATTGATGAATATATTGAAGAGGACTGGACCCAGTACTGACCCCTGGGGGACCCCACTTGTTACGGACCTCCAACTAGATTCTGTGCCACTGATCACTGAATTTCACTGAATTTCACTGAATTTTTAGAGTTGGAAGGGACCATAGAGATCATCTAGTCCAACTCCCCTGCTGAAGCAGGAATGCCCAGAGCTAGAGCATGTTACTCAGGACGGCATCCAGGTGGGTCTTGAAAATCTCCAAAGAAGGGGACTCCACGACCTCCCTGGGCAGCCTGTTCCAGGGCTCTGTCACCCTCACTGTGAAGAAGTTTTTTCTTATGTTTGAGTGGAACCTCCTACATTCCAACTTATGCCCATTACCCCTTGTCCTCTCACTGACATCTGCTGAAAAGAGTCTGGTTCCCTCCTCCTTCAAACCTTTAGATACTTATAGGCTCTATAGACCTTGATAAGGTCTCCCCTCAGCCTTCTCTTCTCCAGACTAAAGAGTCCCAGTTCTCTCAGTCTTTCTTCATAAGGGAGATACTCCAATCCTTGAATCATCTTTGTTGCCCTTCGCTGGACTCTTTCCAGTAGCTCCCTGTCCCTCTTGAACTGGGCAGTACTCCAGTTGTGGCCTCACCAGTGCAGAGTAGAGGGGGAGAATGACTTCCCTCGACCTACTAGCCATGCTCTTCCCTATGCAGCCCAGGATTCTGTTGGCCTTCTTGGCCACAAGAGCACACTGCTTGCTCATTGTCATTTTGCTGTCTACCAGGACACACAGATCTTTCTCTTCAGTACTTGTCTCCAGCAGATCCATGCCTAACCTGTATTGGTGCCTGATATTCTTCTTCCCCAGGTGCAGGACTCTACACTTTTCCCTGTTGAACCTCATGAGATTCTTCCTTGCCCAGCTCTCCAGCCTGCCCAGGTCTTGCTGGATGGCAGCACGGCCCTCCGGGGTGTCAGCCACCCCTCCCAGTTTGGTATCATCAGCAAACTTGCTGAGGATACACTCTGTCCCCTCGTCCGGGTCACTGATGAATGTGTTGAACAGGACTGGACCAAGTATTGACCCTTGAACCTGCTCCATTAATCATTACCCTTTGTGTCCTGTCACACAGCCAGTTCTCAATCCACCTCACTGTCCCCTCATCCAGTCCACACTTCCTTAGTTTCCCAATGAGGATGTTATGGGAGACAGTGTCAAAAGCCTTGCTGAAGTCAAGGTAGATGACAACTGCTGCCCTCCCTTCATCCAACCAACCAGTTATAGCATCATAGAAAGCTATCAGATTGGTCAAACATGATTTACCCTTGGTAAACCCATGTTGCCCACTTCCAATAACTCTTCAACTTTCCATCATCTTTCCAGGGATGGAGGTGAGGCTGACCGAGGTTTGATGTACCCCAGGACATTGCCCTTTTGGCTTCCAGGGCACACTGTTTACTTATATTCAACTTTCCATAAGCCCAAACCGCCAGATCTCTTTCTGTGGGGCTGCTCTGCAACCTTGTCTCCCAGTTTGTATGTACAACCAGGATTACTCTGTCCCAGGTGGAGAATCTGGCAGTTGCTCTTGTTAAATTTCATATGGTTGGTGATTGCCCATCTCTCTGTTCTTTCCAGATGTCTCGGTGAGGTCTCTCTAGCCTTGAGGGGTCGCACAGCTCCTCCTAGTTTAGCATCAGCAGCAAACTTACTTAATGTACATTCCTGCGTCCAGGTAAGTTATAAAAACATTAAAGAGCACTGGGCCTAAAATTGAGCCCTGGGGAACCCCACTTGTGACTGGCCACCAGCCTCATGTAACCTCATTTACTATAACTTTTTGAGCCCAACCCATCAGCCAGTTGTTCCCCCCCCGTTTTACAGACTTATCTAGCTGTGTTAGCAAGTCTCAAACAAGTTCAGAGTTGTCTAGGAGTTTATCATCCCTCCAGTCATGGTCTTCCAACACAGGGCTCCGGGGGGTTCCAGGGCCCATTATTGGTGTTAAAAGACAGAGGCAAAGGCATTAAACCGGCAAGCAGGGAGGCCGCCAAGGGAACATAGTCATTTATGTCCAATTTACATATATGAGCAGAGAATTCAAAATTTACTGGTGGGAAATTTATTGGTGGGAAAAGGAAAGGGTTTTATCATTCCTTCTGACCATTAACACTGGTTAGTGTTGATCTCTTATACCAAAAAATGCAGAGTTGGAGAGGCACTTCTTCAGTTTTTTCTCATAGAGAGCCTCCACTCTCCTTTAGAAAAAAAGCCTTAACTACAATGAAATCAAACAATAAAAGGTATTTTAAGAACGGAATTGTGGATAGTTTTTGAATATGCACTTGTTAGAGGTGTTTACTTAAACATCTGAAAAATTGTGGCTCCCAAATATCTTAAAATATTTTGGAAATTTAATTATAATGATTCCCTAAGGGCCCTTCATATTTATTCGGAAATATATAGTCTTTGAGTTCTCTTACTTTATTAATTGCTTAATAATACAGACCAATGATGAAAATACTGGATTTTTTTAAAGCACTGAATGCAGTTTAAATTCAAGACAATTGACCTTCTTGTGAAGCTCACAGACCTTCACTATCACGACGTACTCAGTTGTTTAGTTGCTTCCTTTGCATATCATAGAATCATAGAATCATCTAGGTTGGAAGAGACCCTTGGGATCATCGAGTCCAACCATCTACCCTACTGTTCTCCCCTACACCATATCCCTCAGCACCACATCTAATCATCTCTTAAATGCATCCAGGGATGGTGACTCAAACACCTCCCTGGGCAGCCTATTCCAATGCCCGACCACCCTTTCCGTGAAGAATTCTTTCCTAATGTTCAGTCTAAACCTACCCTGTTGGAGCTTGAAGCCATATCAGATATCTCACCCCGTTATTACAGTGCTGAAAACTATGAAACATTACAGAGAGTTTATAAAGAGAGGAGAGGATAATTCTGTCCTTCTTTTATTCTTAATTTTCTTTTTTCTCTTAGAAATATGTCAGTCTGATTTAACCCAACTGTGTTTTCTCTTTTTTGACTCTTCCTGGTTACTTCTATTTGTCAGAACCCTGCATGTGCCTCTGTGCTGCTTGTTCTTGCGGCCATCACAGGACTACACTGTGATCATAAGTGGCTATAAAAAAATTTAAAATACTGAGGAAGGAGCCAAGCAGTCATAACAGTGTTTCTGTAATGAGAGATATCTGTAAATAAAATATAATCCTAATTTAATTAACTTGTATAGAGGAGAAAAAGGATTAAATATTGTCAACCAATCAGTCACTGTAGCAATAAACTGAAATTTACAATTATGTTTCTTACTAACATTGTTTAATGCTCTCTGTAAGACACACGTGGTGCTGTTGTATTTTCTTTATGTATGGCTATTTTGTTAGCTGACTCATTAGTAGAGTCAATTGTTCTTTTTGGTTGGTTTTGGGTTTTTTTTTATGTTTTTAAATCTTGTAATGTCTTTGGCTCAGAAAAGTTGATCTTACCTTTAGTAAGGTAAAAAACCCAGTTTTGATTATCTGTATAAAAAAGAGTCTCAGGATGAAATCTATATCTTGGCAAGTATATATAGTTTAGTTTTGTCGGGTCTGTTCTTAGAATACTCAAAAAAAAGAAGACCTTAAGACCATTACTTTTATATTTTCTTTGGGGAAAAAATGTTGTGGGTTTTTTTTTTCCTCCTTCTGTCCTTCTAAGATAATTTGTAGCTCCGATTTATTCAAGTATTTCCCGATCCTGTTCTCCTTATACAGCAAAATGTCCACTGACTGCACAAGACTTCAGTCTGAGCGAGGACTGCAGTTCTGGTACTCACAGAATTTACAAGGTGTTTGACATTGTCTTATAATAATTAAATTACAGTGTTGGCTTTTTTATAAACACAATCAATCTCTTTCAAAATTAATGGGTTTTCTGTGGGGGAGGGGTTACAAGGTGAATGTGCTTTCACTTCTTGATTAATTGGTGTCATTACTGGTTAACTTCCCTGATTAAATATCTATTTAAATACTTCATTTTAGAGCTGGAATATCTTTTATTTTTACGTATCAGTCTCATACCTGTTTGGCTTACTCACTTCATAATATCATGGCTTACATTTGCCTGTTAGTTTAAATTGATAGTCTTTAGTTCAAAAGTCATTTTTGGAGGCTACATTAAAAAATTAATCTATATTTTAAAACAAGATCATTTGTGAATCATGATACCTAGAATATCGATCCATCTCATCTCACTTGAGACACTATATGGAAACCAGCTATGCTTCCATTGTACTTCTGAAGCCTTTGGAACAGTGTTCATTTTAATAAAGAGTATGGGGCTCTCAGTAATGATAATTCAGATAACTCATTTCCTCAAATAGTCACCTAAATCATATATTGAGAACTAGGAAGAATGAATCTGCATCTAAGAGTCTGGATCTAATGAAATATAAACCTTATTCCGTGGGATTCAGCGCCAGACTGAGATACATGCTTTGACAGCATTTCAAAGTATTTATGATTCTTCCAAAGATGCCTGTTCTATCAAAGGGTATCTATTCATGACCATTGTATAGTTTGATTGTAGGTTAGTGCTGAATTTTTAATGATTTACTCTTGGCTGTGGCCAAATGCTGTAAGATGTTTTTATTCCTTTCACTCCAAAAAGGGCAACTTTGTAGCATGATTTTAGACACCAATGTTGAATCTCTTTTGAAAAGTAATCACTGCTGCAAAGCAGCCTCTTCTACAGGAATTTAAATACCTGAGGAGCACTTCGAAGTCAAAAGGCACAGACTAAGGAGCCCAAAAATAATGGATACTGGAAATCCCTAAGGAAAAAAAGAATCCTACTGTATTAAACTGCAAACTGTTTGTAAAATAGACAAATGCTGAAAGCAAGGCCTCAAGTTTTGGAAAGACTAGGAATACAGGTGGGATTTTGATGGGCATAGACTTACAAAAATATAAGATGATCAGGGTCACTAGGGAGAGAAGGTTATAAAACCAAGTAAAGGGCTTTAGAATATATGACTTTGTATACATTGAACCAGAAAAAGAAGAGAATTAGAAAGACTGGAAGTCTGAGAAGGCTCCTGTCCCTTTCACAAAATAAGTAACTGTTAATGAACTTTCTTGGTATATTGCAAGCTTAAATTACCCGTTTACATTAAAGTATATTGTAATTTACATTGATTTCTAACTGATCATTACAGAAAATGCTTATGATCACTCCAGCCACGGAAAGAGTAAAAATATAAAAAAGAAACAATCCAAAGCCTCAGTTATTAGAATATTAGTGCAACTATTTATGCCAGCTAAAATAAAAAAAAAAATGTTTATTCAGCTTTGAACATGAGGTGACAGGAAGAATGTGAAAGGTTGTGGTTTTCTCCAAAATACCCTCAGGCTTAGTTTAATTTTTTTTCTGCATAATCTTTCAGTCATATCTTTCCATAATGGAAAAAAAGCTAGAATACACTAGAATACAGTGTGGCAAGAATCACATGTTATCAATCCTATCATATATTTTCACATTTGAACTTGATTATAATTGCAGTAAAACTGAAAGATGTTAAGTTGGTATATATTTCCAGATGAAACCCCACACATTTCAAGAAGGATATGCATTTTCTAATCAACGCCCTGACAGTGAGCTACCAAATAACCCAATTGCTGAACAGCAACTATTATCTAAGCAACAAGAAATATTTTTGGAGTCAATTCCTTGCTACATACTTTCTGTGGTGAAGCTTAACATGAAGGACAGGGGACACTACAAACATATTGAACAAAAAAAGCAATGTTGCTCTGAAATGCACTAAAGGATAGTTATGCATATAAATTGTTGTGATTAATTCAGTTTCTGAAATCAATACAATTGCTCCCTCCTGAAACACTGGAGGTCAAGGGAATTGTATTTACTAAAGTAAATTGAAGACAATTTTCTTTTTCTATCAGGGAAAAAAGTTCCATTAGCTAAACGCAAAGTAGAGGGGAGCAATAGTTTTCATTGGTGGGGAAACATCCTAACTCATGTGAGTCTTGCAGAACTTTAGCTGTTATAAAATTCCTCATCTGTACATTTTCCTGGTTTATTATTTATATTTTCATAGAGTCTGGTAAAGTGTTACTGTTTTTCTAGATAAAGTGTTCTGTAAATGTCTGAAAGGTTGGAGGGTTGTCTGCCTGTCATTTAGGTACTGTACACCTAGCTATTCTTCATTAACATTCTTTTGACAATGTACTAATTCTGAAAAAACACATATCCTGGCGATACACTGTGGCCCAAGAGTGCACCAAACAGGAGTATACAGGAGCTCTCTTTATGTCGGGGATCTATTGGGGCAGTTTTTTGGTTGCCCTTCTTAGCCTTATCCAAAGTGTATTTTAACTGTCTTTTAGAATGTGTCACTTCTGATACCAGAAAGTATCAAAATGTATATTTTATTTTTTCATTCTTTTTCCTCAATTCCCAAGGAACTGATAAAATAGTGTGTCATGATCTTTGAGGAATTGGTTCTAGGAGCTCTGTAGTTATTTTATTTTTCTATAATCACGAAATCATTTTCAGCATGGACATGCTCTCTTTCATACTTATTTAAAAAAAGACTATTTCATCTCTCAAGAAGAAGAATGAATGTACTTAGACTCAAACAAAAAAAAATTAAATAATTTGACTTTTGAAGTATACTATATACTTTACATCTTAAATACACATTATTTTTTATTAATCTTATTTTCCAAGACCCTGTTTCATTGTCAGTTTCTCTCATATATCATATAATGTAACATTTATCTATTTTTGTATTAATTCACACTTCAAGGTTCCTGTCTCCAACAGGCCCAAATACAATCTTTATTTAATCCCTATATAGGTTAAAATTCTGTGGCCTTTGGTGATTTCTGTTTGACTATTATGAAATGACTTTGTCCTAGTAGAAAGCTTCCTGTACCGGAAAACAAAACAAAACAACCCAAAGCAAACACCACCTCCACTACCCCACCCCACCCACCCCACCTTCCACAAAAAAAAAAAAAGTTCCTCCCACTGTAAGAGAAGATCAGGTTCAAGACTAGTTGAGGAACCTGAAGAACCTGAACATTTATAAGTCTATAGGAACTGACATATTTTACAGTTGGACTCGATGATCTTAAGGCTCTTTTCCAATCTAAATGATTCTATGATTCTGTAAGATGCATCCCAGAGTCCTGAGGGAACTGACTGATGTAGTTGCCAAGACACTCTCTATGACAGTTGAAAAGTTATGCCAGCCAGGTGAAATCCCTGGTGACTGGAAAAAAGGAAACATTGCACCCGTTTTTTAAAATGGCATAAAGAGGGATCCTGGGAACTACCAATCTGTCAGCTTCACCTCTGTGCCTGGGAAGATCATGGAACAGATCCTCCTAGAAGCTATAAGGCGCATGGAGGACAGGGAGATGATTTGAGACAACCAGCATGATTTCATGGAATCATTGAATGGTTTGAGTTGGAAGGGACCTTTAAAGGTCATCTAGTCCAACCCTCTGCAATAAGCAGGGACATCTTCAACTAGATCCAGTTACTCAGAGCCCCATCCAACCCGACCCTGAATGTTTCCTGGGATCTACAACCTATCTGGGCAACCTGTTCTGGTGTATCAAATGCTCACCAAGGACAAGTCTTGCCTGACCAACTTAATGGCTTTTTATGTTGGAGTGACTACACAAGTGGACAAGGGAAAGCTGCTGATGTCATCTATCTGGACTTCTGTTAGACCTTTGACGTGGTCCTCCACAACACCCTTCTCTCTAAATTGGAGAGAGATGGATGTGATGCACCCTCCGCAAGTTTGCAGACAGCGCAAAGCAGTGTGGTGCGGTTGGCATACCTGAGGGATGGGATGCCATTCAGAGGAATTTGGACAAGTTCGAGAAGTCAACGCACGTGAACCTCATGAAGTTCAACAAGGCCAAGTTCAGGGTCCGTCATCTGGGTCAGGACAACCTCTGGTATCAATACGGGCTGGGAGATGAAGGGATTGAGAGCAGACCCACAGGGAAGGACTTGGGAGTACTGATGGATGAAAAACTGCACATGACTTGGCAATATGTGCTCGAAGTCCCAAGAGCCAACCATATCCTGGGCTGGATCAAAAGAAGCATGGCCAGGGCCCCTCTACTTTGCTCTGGTGAGACCCCACCTGGAGTAGTGTTTCTGTCTCTAGAGTCCTCAGCACAGGAAATACATGGACCTGTTGGAGCAGATCCAGATAAGAGCTACAGAAACAGAGGGCTGGAACACATCTCCTATGAAGAAAGGCTGTAAGAGTTGGGGTTGTTTAGCCTAGAGAAGAGAAGGCTCCAGGGAGACCTTATTGCGGCCTTTCAATACTTAAAAGGGGCTTATAAGAAAGACAGGGACAAACATTTTAATAGGGCCTGTAACAATAGGACAAGATGGTAGATTCACTAGAACAGGTTGCTCAGAGAGGTGATAGATGCCACATTCCTGGGAATATTCAAGGTCAGGTTGGACAGGGCTCTTATCAACCTGGTCTAGTTGAAGATGTCCCTGTTCTTTGAAGGGGTGGTGGGGTGGGTGTACTAGATGACCTTTGAAGGTCCTTTCCAATCCAAACCATTCTATGATTCTAAGAAAGCATCTGAAGAAAATTCACAAAGAAACAACAAAAAAAAGAAGTCCCAGCATTCCAGTAGAAAAAAAAAAAAAAAACAACAAGCAACTCCCCCCCCCCCCCAAACCCCTAATCCTTTTATGTAAAACATTACATACACTTTTCCTAGTGGGTTCAAATTACAGCTACATTCTGAATGCTGGTATGCATAATGTAATTTCAGCACATACTTGTTCATGCATTATTTCAGAAAGCTCTTTTGTCATTTATCTGTAGTTGGCCTTCATTTCTTCTTGATATTCCCACTGATCTTCCTTTCATTAATTTACATGAACATGACCACAAGCTTCAACAAATTGCCTGATTTAGATAAAATAATAAAAACTCTCTCAATCAGGAATAAAAAATCCAAACTTCTAATTTGAATGCCATCTTAGATTATGTTTTTAATGGAGTCAGAACACTATAAAAGTTAAATGTATTTTTTAAAAAAATTATGACTGTATGATTCTATTAAAAAAGCCATCTGAACATGGTCCTACGCCCTGCTTCAGCAGAGAGATTGGGCCAGATGACCTCCAGAGGTCCCTTTCAACCTCAATTATTCTGTGATTCTGTGATATTGTGAGCTTCATTTCTGTCAATCCATATATACAGTTCACATTTCTCTATTCAGGGAATAAAAATAAATATCAAAACTTATAAGTCAGACTTGACACTAACACTAAGGGTTTGTCATGGACACTTCACACACTTTAACCTGTTGGTAATAATATTTAACTTTCTGCTCCCATCTTGTTCTTTCTGCAACAAGTTGACATGAACATGACTCAACAAGACAATTATGCAATTCTAAATGAAGGCACCTCATTGGATATACATGATTGATGTAGTCATTTAGGGTTAACTTCTTCTCCAGATTATAAATATCTATGCAACTCAGCCTAAATTATGAGCAGTAGAAGTTATTTGGTTCATCCTAAAGTAGACACCTAGATTTTGTCAGCTCAACACCATTGAGGCTGCATTCAACTTCCTGGGTAAATCTTCATTTACTGCAATGGAAGATTAGACTCTAGTTCCCATGAAACCCCTGTACGTATATACTTAAACAAGGGTGTTGAAAATATGGGTCTGAATTACCCCTGTAGGCTGTATAGGCAATAGGAAGATATAAAAATATCTAATTTATCCTAAACAGGGTATCTGGGACGTGTCAGGAAAATGCAGCTCAAAAATGCATTCTGCACTCTTTGCAGGAAACTACTCCAGGTACAAACATCCTCTCTGAAAATCTACAAAGCTGAATGGCTGTTTTTTGATACTTGGACAAAAAGTCATGTAACTGGTAATCTACAAGGAAGCACATAGTGTACGAAATATACTTGCTAACGCTTGAACCACAATGCTATTACCAGACAAATAAAAATCAAGCAAGCAAACACAACATCTACAGTGTATGATAACCATTAAATTTTTGAAATAAAACCACCTCAGGATAAATATTTAAAACACAAATAATTTTTCAAGCTGTTGTTCAGAGGATACAATGTATCAAACATTGTTAAGAATTAAAGAAAGTAAAATCTGAAAGTAATTTACAGGTGTTATTGTTGCTAGGTGGTAACAACAGGGACATTATCTTTTCTTCAAGAGGAATTTGTTTGATGCTATTTCTGCTATTTGCTTTTAAAGTGCCTCATCTAAAGTGAGTACTCATCGCTATAAGGCTATTTGCTGTCAACAAGGTCAAATTTAGAAATAAGTCTTTGTAAGATTTTCCTTAATGTCTGAAAATCTTATAGCAGCCAAACAAATTTCTGTGTTCATCTTTATACCAGTCAAACCATTTTCATCTTTCCTATATGTTTCTTCATGTATTTCTTCTTGCTGTTTTCTTCCCTCTACTCATGGTCTCTCTCAGGTTCATGCCCTAAGTGCTTCAGGAGTCTTCACTTTTCACTTGTGCAATTTCTTTTTTCTTATGATTTTGGTGACTTGCATCTGATACATGCTGTGTAACCTGGAAATCAGTGCCCATTTATTCCTACCTCAAATATGTCCCAGTTCTCACTAAGGAATTGATGTTATATGTGGAGACAAAGGCAAGAAAGTTAAGAGGAATCAATATAGACATAAAAATTACCACTGCTAACACAGAAATAAAACTAAAAAAATGCAATTCACTAAAACTCAGTTTTCTCTAGAAAAATGCATTGTATCTTACTGCCTATTCTGAAACAGCTGACATTTGAAGCCAAAAGCAGTTTGAATATAATTATTTTGAAATCTGGAGTATTATCATATGTCTGAAGAATAACAAATACTTAAGAACTTGGGAAAAGCAATCAGGGGAATCTCACTAGGCCATCCTGTACAAGATTTACATTATACTGGAAAGAAAAGAATAATCAAAGACCTGGAAAATAAAAATGAAATAAGATAAAATACTGCATTGGTTTAGAAATATAAGTAATGCCAGAATAATCTAATGTTTTTCTTTTTTATATTTGCTGATATATCAGCCCTTCAGAACAAGAAAACACAGCAAACTTTATCATCTGGATTTCAGCAATACATTTTATTGATGCCACATGAGATTTCGTGTCTCAAGGTGAAAAAATGGAGATTCATCCAAGTATTCTAAAACTGGTGAAGAGCTGAGAAAATGAGTGATAGCAACTGGTCCACCAGGAGAAGTTTTGGACCTGGAAAGTTAACAGTGGGATTTCTTAAGATTACCATTGGGACTAACGTTACTTAATAGTTTCAGAATAATTTAAACACAAGATACAGGAAAACTCACTGCTAGCTAGGCTGGAAGCACCATTTATATATAAGACAATAGGAATATCACCATACTTGTGGACTGGAGCAGAGACAATGTCCTGAAACCTAGTGATGTTGAACACAGAACTAATACATATCTACAAGGAGAAAGATTTGTTATGAAGATTAATCTAAGACATACCACCAATACAATGCATCTGATGAAAATCAAAGTGCAAGTTATTAGATGAAGTGTTTGTGTTAAAAACTTCACTACTATGATTCAAGGCATTATACTCGTAAGACATCATCTAAAGTCCTGTGTGTACTTGTGGTCATTCACATTCAAAAAAGGTTAATTTAAGAAGGAACAGATGCAAAAGTGGCTCTTAACAAAATCAGGAGAATGAAGAGCATTTTATTTTACAAGAGGAGAATAAAAGAATTTAATTTACTTAGCCTACCAAAATTAAGGTTAGGAGAAGAGATATAGTTACATTACAAAGATATCAGGGGAGTAAACACTGGGGAGAGAGGAATTTGTTAAGCTAAAGGATGGTGTTGAATGAAAACAAGCACTTGTCACTCGTCATGAATAAATTTAGTCTGGAATTTTTGGAGATGGTTTGTCAGTGATTTGTAAGAAAAATTGTAGTATATCCTTGCAATAGAAGCAGTAGGAACTGGAAATCCAATTCATTGCCATGTAAGGCCTGACAAATTTTTGATGGGGGGACCTGTAACATAAAGGGACTGGATTCAGCAATCCATATCATTTAAAGTGCTATGAACATGGTAAGCATACTGGAAAATTACCTCTTTCTATTAAACGTTATGTAATATTTCCTTAGAAGTGTAGCGTAATAAATATTGATGTTAATAGTACCGCAATGATTTCATTACAATTCAGATACTGGAAGATAAAACCTGTGCTGAGTGCAATGTGTTTTGAACCAAATAATGACCATTTAACCTTTTATAAAAGCTTCTTTGATTTCTTATTCCAAGAAGACAGTAAACCATAATATTTATTTTATAATATTCCAGTATGTCTGCAGTCCTTTCCTGGTCAGCATTTAAATTAACATGGATTATGCTAAAATGCTTTCAATACATACTGTTTACAGGAATTAAACTTTTCAGAGTGAAGGGTTAATTTTTAAATAACTAAGATTATTGGCATGAGCCATGTAAACTGATTTTCCTAGATGAACTGTTAAGGTTGTTCTTTGGAGGCTAAAAAACCTTTATTGTGTTAGTAAAAACTGAATGAAAAATAATTACACATGTGCTAGGCTGTGGAAAAATAATCTGGTACTCATTAATCTGTAGACTGAGGAAATTGAGGAGGATAGATGAATATGTTAAATAAGATATCACTTACCAGAAAAGGATATATTCACCTATTCAGAGCAAATCTATACTAATATTAAACCCACTTAAAGTCAAATTGTTCTGGAAAAAAATCTCTAACTAAATTTTTTCATTATGGAAACTGAACATTTTTTTAAGTAATTTTTGCTGTTTTTTTACTTCCTTACTTTAAAAGGATAACTTTGTTTCATATATATATATTTAAAAAAAAGCAGGGGGAGAGGGTCAGTTAGGTCAGTTATTTGTTTTTGACAAAACAAAAGTACCTAGTTTTGGTGGTGAAGGGTTTACTTAAAAACATACCAAACTCAGTAGATTCCTTATTTCTTAACATTCATGAAAGTCAGTTCATCCTAGCTCACTTTTGACACTTAAGTGATCACCTATTATAAGAGCTCAGTCTCCTTCTGTGCTATCCTTATTTGACAAAATGATAATTAAGCCTGCTTAAAATTGAAATTGTCTTACTAATCCTCTCCTTTGACAATTAAGTGGCAAAAAAATGAATAGGAAAAACTCAGACTTTAGGCGTTGAATCAGCAGAATGCCTAAGTACATCCCTAAACACTTTACCAAATAAGGCCCATATGCCAGAAGTTATTTAGAACTCTAAATGCCCTTGAAATCCCTGGAAATTGCACAGTCACCTTCCTTTATGGAGCTCTGCCCTATGACAGATCTTGCAAAGAGATAAAATACTTTAACATCAGGCTGAAGTACTTTAGAGTTATGTGGCTCCTGAATGTAACAGGTCTATAAAGCTCCTTAACATAGATGGGTTAAGAGAGCTGGTGAATGAAAATCTTTTACATGAAAAATGAAGGCTGCAAGTACACCGGGGCAGATCCTCTGTATTGCTTGGTAGTATTTGGACACCTGAAAAATACTAAGTCTTTGAAGATGCAATCCTTAGAGCTGAAAGCACAGGTTTTAAAACATTTTGATGCCCTCTTTTGCAGTGAATTAAGGTTTTATTTTGTAGTCAATATGCTTTTAAGAATGTATCCTAACACACCTTTTAGAATATAGTTTAAAATAAAAAGTACAGTGTTTGGTAAAAGTACTTGGAAATCTTTATCCAAGAAACTAGGAATCTATTACTCAATCACAATTTAACTAACTCATTTCATAATTTACTTGGTAATGACACCCAGAAAGTATAAAACAAGGAAGAATACTATTACTAACACCAGTTCAGATGTTTACATGACATGTATAGGAATAGTGATAGCTGGAAGAAACTGACTTTTATCAGACACAGTATTATTTTTAATTACATCTGAGAAGTAGTTAGATTATTTACTGGTTTTTGAGAACTGGTGAGTCATACAAAAAACCCTCAAAGTGCTAATTAAATAAGATACTAAACTAACCCAGCTTCCAAGTGTGGAAAACAGGCATAATTTTATGTTAAATATATGGAAAGTCTGAAAACAAAATCCATACTTTCTATAAAACACCATCTTGAAAGCTGATGAAACAGTAAATGAAGTATATCTAAATACTGATGTAAGATAACACTTACCTGTATTACTGATAAGTTATGTAGTACCCCAGCAGTACCTTAGTAAAGAAAATGTCCATCAGCCATCTGACCATTCAATATTTTGGTCAGGCTTTTGTCCCAAAATTTTTCCTTCAGTAGCTGAAAGGCAGCATTACATCCACAGGTAGTAGACTAAGAAGAAATCAGTTTTACAGTACAAAGTGCCAAGGTGAAATAGATGCCACAGCTTCATATACTGCCTATGAACAGTGGACTTATTTTTTGTAGGAGCAATTATATTCAGATATGCCTTAATGAGAGAAAACTATTCTCTTTTTATTTTCCCTCTTGTTCCTTCCATTGCAGTATTTCAGTATATACACAGGCCCATAGTGAGGTAAAAGAAGTGAGACTGACAACTGATGAATGCTTGCTGTTTATATTATTCAGACTTGGGATTCCAACATACTGATTTCTCTACACCACTGAAAATGTACTGCACAAGGGATTATCATAGATATTTGGCTATTCCTGTGGCTGTAGCCAGAAAAAACCCATATGGGACTGAATTTCTAGTTTACATCCTAATGTACATGCCTCCCCAGCTTAGGCTGTGGTCAGATTACTGCTGACTGTTTTGTTAATACAATTTAATAATGTCATCTGATTACTACTGCTCCTGAAAGCAGTTACCAAATGTGGATTTCTTACTGGTCTATTGCTTTGCATTTCTTTAAATTACCTTGGTAGTGCTCTGATCATCCCTTAGACTTACTCTAAACTACAAATGCACTACCGGTCCCATTGATAATGTTCTAAAAATCACTTTCTATCAAGAATTATTGACAAGTTCATGGGGGTTTCAGCCCAAATTTGAGGTACAAGCCATATCTTCTTGGAGGACTTGCATCTGTGCATCTTGCATCTTAACACAGTGAAGTGTCCCCACAGCCTTAGCTGCTCACCATGGAAAGAAGTTTTTCAATATCACCTGCCAGGCGGACCCAAGTCATGAAGTACAAAGCGTTTCTAATTCTCACTGAAAGCTAATAAAATCTAGAAACCCGGTGTTGCTCCTAAAGTGCATTCTTTAAAGGGTTTCTCTTTTTTTTTTTTTTTTTTGTTGAAATAGATGTGAACTATGAAGTTATCTGCATTAGATGATAGATACA
Organism: Tringa tobata; assembly: GCA_033628505.1. Classification (NCBI taxonomy): domain Eukaryota; kingdom Metazoa; phylum Chordata; class Aves; order Charadriiformes; family Scolopacidae; genus Tringa; species Tringa tobata. Next base: position 15,310,825 of record JAHREE010000279.1, on the reverse strand, counting down.
GTTTGGAGAACCGTCTTTCTTAAAGCTATTTTTTGAAGCAGGATAATCTTTTGGACAGAACAGAAAGAATGTTAGTTCTCAATTTATAAACAGAAGAAATACTTAAAACATTGTACGTAATGTACAAAAAAGTTGAAATAGCTAAAAATATCTTAATTTTTTCTCTAAAATAAAGTTCATTTGTGCTGTCAAGCAGTACAGTTAAAAAACTGTATTTCTATTCAGTACTAAGATATGTATTCTTCCACAAAATAGCAGTGAAGTGGAAAAACTTGAGGCTCTTGCTGTCAGTTCAGACTTATCTATTTTTAGAGATAGAATTAATCTGTCTTAATTTAGGTATCCAAAAGTTAGATGTCAAAATCTGAGTCCTCAAAAATATCTTTATTTCCTCAATAGCATTACAGTAATTTCCAGAATTCCCAGGTGTGTCAGATGAACAATCTGCTGCAGTTTCTTCTCCAATGACTGTAAAAGGGGTCATTGTAAATTTGTTCAGATTTAAATATCTAATTACTAGGTATCTAATACCTGGTAAATTCCTAATAGATAAAAATGCAATTCTTCACTAAAACCCACAAACTGTAAAGATGGAAGAAAATAACTAAAAAATGTATTGCAGGTGTGATTTCTTATGTTTCTTTTCCTTAATAAAATCCTTTTTCTTAACAGTCTGGCAACACAGGTCCTTGGATCAAATGCAGCCACAAGAAGATAGGTTGAAAGATTTTGAGAAAAGCAAGGACTAGTGGCTATAACAAAGCACCCATCTCTTTAAATGCCCTCTCTTCTTTCTGTTAGAAGTCATATTGTGCTGCACACACTCCAGATGATCAGCTATATTGCATTAATATCACACAGCAATCCTGAAAGTATTTTTACTTGGACTTAACCTCTAAGGAAAGATGAAAACATCTGACATTTACTTCCTTTGTACTTAAGAAAATGCTGTTCTCTGTTTCAAGTTGTGGAAATTCTTGATGAGCTGTAAATAAGGTTACAAAATTATCACTTCATGATGTAGAGTGTTGCTTGAAATGGCAACTAAAAAGGGAGTCAGCAAGGAAATTTATAAGAATAGTTTTACCAGGAAGGCTGTGACTTAGAGTCTTTGGTTCAGTTCCAGGGTCTGAACCGTGTGGTCTTTGGCCACATCTGTAGAAACAGAGATGATACTTATTTCCCTGTCTCCATGGGATTTTGTAATAATAAATGGACTAATGTTTGTGAAACATGGAAATGTTGCATTGATGGTGGTCATGCAAAGTACTAGATAGAATATCAGATTGTCAGAAAATGATCCAGCTCTAATCAAAATAAATATCTACAAAAAGCCCAGGAAGTAAAAAAATTCAAAGTGTTTTGTGTATGGTCTAAAGAATATAGACAACATAGATGGAGTTAATTTGGCTTTATATTATTATCACAAAGTCTATAACTATTGCAATATTTTATTATACCTACTACAGAGAAAAACAGCTGCCTTTGTTTTGTATAACAATGTAAATGTAAATGTTAACAATGTAAATCAAGCTCCTGAACTGACCTAACTATTTTAGCACAGGAATAGAAACCTAGTATTTCTTTAAAGGGGTAAAACCAAAGGATACTGATGAGAATGAAAATATTTCCTCACATTATGCATACGTTATATGTAAAACTTTAAGAGGATGCTTGCTTAAGCTTGTTGTTACAAAAGGGAGTGAACAGATTGTTTTAATGACTGAACATTTGAGAGGGGTAAAAAAGGTATAGCACTGAGCGGATTTTTAGCAAAGATATACTCCTAACTTAATGATGTTCACTGTACATTTCAAGTAAAGTTGTTCCTTTCCCATGAAGAAGGTCTGATGAAGGCACAGAGTTTTACACCATGTCTCCATAAAGGCAAAAATACCAAACTTCTTACAAAGAAAATACAGGCAATTTTCTTTTCCATGACCATCAGAAATAATGAAGCTTATTTCCTACAACTCCGTGTCTTGTGGTTGATTGCAGTTTCTGATTGAAGTTTCCATTGTTGGCTGAAGTATTTATAAGGTGTCTCTGGCTATGTCTCGACGACATCTGGTCCAGCAGCCAGGAGGGCTTCCAGGACTGCACACCTAGGTTCCTCACCTGCCTCTATCAGGACTGTTATTTCTTCACTCTGTTATCCACCCAAATGAAATCTTATTATGCCTCCCAAGGAGCTTCCATCATGAATGATCAGGGAATCAAAATTCCAGTGGTATGTGCCACTGAGATATATCAACTGAGATATATCCTAAAATGTGAACTAGTGAATAAGGTATATGTGCATGCCACAGCTTGTCTATCAGACAGGGCAGCTGTAGGCTCCTCCTCCTCTCTCCATTTGCTACTTTCACAAAAGATGTAAACAATACCTTTTTAAAAAACTTTTTCAACATTTTTTTGTTGAAGCTAGGATTGGATTAAAAATTTACTGGAGACAGCACACTTAAAAGCGTTATACACACACAACGTACAACATAACTGCATGAACCTAGTTTCTAGGTGACGCCAGTCTGCAAAGCTGGATGGTGAATGAAAAAACAGACTATGTATCATTGCAATCAAATACTTACCTTCCTTTTACTACTAACACAGACATTTCTGTTGTTCAAAACACATACAGGTCTAAAAATCTTCTGTAACAAAAGACCCCCGTGCAACTCCATCCAGAAAACTGGTGATACAATTGAGAAATATGAAGAAATGGAGTTCAATAGAACATGCAAATTCAAGTATTATTCCTGTATGAGAAAAGTATGGGTATATCATCATCCATGAGCACAAGAAAGGTCTTACAGGAAGTGTTGAATCTAGAGATAGATGTTAATTACACTTATTTAAAAAAATAAACTCCAAAAATCATCCTCTGTGAAATGATTTAGATTAAAGTCTTCACTGTCTCATTGATGGATAAAATTGATTTCAGGCTTTGTAACACAAAGACTACAAAAGAAACACTTGATTACGTTTAAATTACAGATGCTTGTGATATCGACTGTAGTGGTGGAGTGCATATTATGAATATTTACTTAATTTCACCATTTATTACTTAGATAAAGATTTTTTCTATTTAAAAAGGCAGCTGTGATTTCTAAATCAAATTCTCAGGTAAAGAGGAGGGAATTCTTCTGGGAAAGACAAGTGCTAGAGTAATGCAATTCTATGCAAGACTCCATGCAGAGTGTTTATAAGCAGATGTTGACTTGTTGAAACTATAGAAATCTCCTGTTTGTCATATAGGCCTACCAATGAGACAAGAATTCCCTGCTGGCTTATAATTTCCTAGACGGAGTATCCCTTGTGTCAATACAGGACTTCTATTTCTTAATTTATTTGACAAGAATTTTCAAGAAGATATACAAATGAAATTGTATCAAATAAAATGTGAGCCTTCTTCATCATTGTACTCCAACTCTAGAAATTGCTTTCTGAGAATGTGCAGATCTGGAGTTCCCCAGACAAATTCTGCTGGTTTGTCCCTAGTCCTGATATTCAACTCTCTCTCTGGTAAATGCAGTTAGGTTTTATTACTATAAAAGGGAGATTTTGACAGGAGCATTTGAGGCTATAACCAAGATTTGGTCCACATAATTTAAAGCAGAATATAAAGTGGAAGAATAACTTAAGACCCCAGAAGTGAGATGTGAAAAGTGTTCTTCATGCTCCTAGTCTAACAAACATTGCCAAACTCTAATTAATTGTAGAAAGTGAGGTAGTGAAATGCCTAACACATGACACATTGTGCTAAAATGTTTTAACACTGTTTTTAATGTTAATGTTGCTCTTTCTGCTTAGGGGAACAAGAGTTAAAGTCTGTGGCAGAAAAGCTGTTTTATTTCTCCTCAGAAAACCATTAAAGTCTTTTCCTCACAAATGAAGAACATGAAAAAAGAAACAAAATTTGGCAATTCCCATGAAAACAAGGAAAATATACCTTTATCTAGACTGGCCAATACATTGTCACAGTCCAGTTCTCACCAATTTTTTTCTGCAGTTAACCTTGAGAAAAAGACAGGAAATGTGTTTGTATAGGCCATGATGGATTCATTTCTCTCAAAGGGCCTTACAAAAGCTGAGTTAGGAAAAGCATGGTAAATTGAAATCCTAATTGATTTGAAAGCTTCTATGATGATATTTTTTGTTGCCAAGAGGAGGAAGAATGTGCCAAAGCCATATATTTAGAGAAAGCTTCTCCACCTAGAATTATAATCTGTGACCGGTTTATTTTGTATTGTTTTCTTAATGAATTCATACAACCTGTGTGATACTAAGAACAAGTATGGTTAAGCCTCAGTACATTCCAATGCAGTTCATGGGATATGATTTTTTTTTGGCCCTGTTAATGGCTCCTCCAAAAAAACTACAAATGTTTCTAGCTTTTTTTAACAGTTCTGTCAGTGATACTCATGTCTACAAATGAATCCTTCTTACCCTTTCTGTAGTAGTCTCCTCAGTATTTTTGTTTAGACTCACCCATTGATGGTAAGTGGAAAGCTTTTTTAAAGACTTATCTTAGAAAGAGATGCTATTTTTGATCAAATCTGCAATCACAAATATGTATATTAAAGTTCTATATTTACCTCATCCATAAACAGTGCCACACTACATCACCTTTGCAGGCAATGCAAATACTATCACCACCTAAAACCCCATAATTCTTACTAGAAAGGACCATAAACTGAAACTGAACCATACAAAAAGGTTTCATTTAGGTTACAAGAATCTAGGATTAGACTCAGTGCAAGCCTGTGTGGATGTGGATGCTACCTAAATTTGAAAACAAACTCATTACTTCTTTGCTTTGCTTCACAATCTAGGGAGAGATTAACCTGTCAGATGTGCAAATTTATGTCTATAGGTTAATCAGGTGCCTAAATCAATGGAGATCTACAGTTTGATATAGTAGCCTCAATTTAAGGATCTAGTTCCATTTGAGATATCGTAAGGTAACCTCCTAGATTTTAGGTTGGCCTACAGTAACCTCCAGTCCTCACCACAGAAAGACCCAGATTCCCCCATAGGTTCTCATTAAACCTGGAAGCCTTATGTGAATGTCTGGAAAACCCACAGACATCTCAGATATAATTTTTTTTAGCCATTGACATAGAACAGGAACATGCCATCTGGGCAATCTGTCCACAACTAACTTTAGGGTCTGAATCAGCAATTTTTCCACTCAAATCCCTTGCATGTTGTGTATGCTGAGAATGCCTAATGAAGATTGGCAGGATCAGGTTCCACAGAATGTTGTAGTTCCTGCTTTTTTTCCATAAAGGTTGTCAGGTGATGTGATGTTGCTCCTCTTTTATATAATACCCTAGTGGTCAGAGCAATAGGAAAGAGAAAATGGGAACTTCCTGCTTCAGCACTGTCTTAGTATGTAGAAACTTTTGCCTCCTACTTCCTACCAGTATGTCTTGACCTCCAATTGATCGTGAGGCACTCCTCATCCATCTTCTTAAAGATATAACACAGAATGAAGCATTGACTTAGACAAAGAGATATAATATTGCAGCTAGGGACCTCATCTGGCACCTATTCCAGATATATCAGTTTAGATTGCTAACAATGAATGGGTAAAACACCCTTTCTACATTTCCTTTTGAAAGAAGGTGCCCACAGAAGATGTTGCACAAAACTGTGTATTACTGATGTGTATTAGGCATTCTTAAGAGAGAGAGGCAGAATAACATGTAAGGTGATATTCATTGACCAAAATTTTAGTGTGGGTATCCCCACCAAAGTCAGATACCTGAAGTTCTCTTTGCAGTCAATAGGAAGAAATAGGTTGGTCTAAGGCACAATACATCTCCTGATAAAATAAATACTTGTAAATAGATGATGATAGGTAAGTCAACCCCACAATGAAATCCAGTGCATCTAATTTTAGAAATCTAAGTTAGGAAAATATAACCTCCTTCTGGAAACTTTAAAGAGAAGCCTTTAGGCTGGTTGTGCAAGGAATGTAAAAACTTGATGTAATAATTGTCTTCAATCAAAGCAAAAGTTAGGCAGTATTCTACTCCCCATTGCTCCTTCTTAATGGAACTCATTTAGACGGAAAATAAATTCTGAAACTTTTAAATTGGCTCAGGGCATGTTCAGAAGCATAACTCCAAGTTACTTAGGAAATTCAGTGAAATGGAAAGGTATTTAGTAAATAGTGAGTTTTTCATGTGAGAAATGTTTTGGATACGATTTTTTACTTTAGTTTTGGACTCATTTGTCTCTAAGACTTTTATTAGCTATCACCCTACTCTCTCAATACACTACAGAGAGAGTTTGCTGCCTAATACAGGATTCTAGATTCTATCCCAGTGGCTGATGGCCTAAAATATGAGATGTTGATTTTAGGTATTGATGTCCTTGACTGGCTGTATTTCCAATATCAAGAGACTGACAGGAAAAGTCTCAGCTCCTGAGGAAAATAATATGAGACTATTACACACAAGTTAAAACAGGAGGCTCATATAAAGTGCAGCTTTAACTATGTTTTTTATTATCACACTACATAGGGTGTTTTTCCTCTGAAAATATGAATAAGGGTGTCAGTTTCTTCATCTGACAGTTTCTTCATCTGGCAGTAACTTGTGGATTTGATGATAGAAGAGTAACTGTTTCTATATATGTTCCTTTTGGATGGTTTCTTGAAAGGCTCAGTTGCTTGTAGGGGCACCAAGACTTGCAATAAGTTACAGTTGCCATGTCAGTCTGTTTCTGTGATATATATGTCTTATATGTATACACTTGTATAATAAGCTGAACACTATGTAATTTCTTTGTCTATTGTATTTTAATAACCATTATGAACTGGAGCTGCAGTGTAGATTTGAGGCTCTTATTGCCACAGGTTGCTATTTTTGTAATATGATGTGCGATATGGAGGAGCTGATGATCAATTAATATTTACTCTGCTATGTGTTTTGCCACCTCCCACCCACTTGTAGATTGCTAAAACAAGTCTTGACTTGCATCATTTTCTTCTGCAAATAGTGCATCTTGTTTTCCAAAATGCCCAACACAGTCTTACAAAAGTGAGGAAAGAGTCCATTTCCTCAACTCACAAGTGTATTAACGTAATAGATGGGATTCCTTTTGGTTTTGGATTATGTTTGCAATTTTTTTTTTCTCCATTTAACTTTGCAGTGAGGAGGCTCTTTGTAGTAGCTGATCTCTTCTCTAAAGGGTCCATTTTTCTTTTAATTCTTAGTTTGGAACGTTGACCTGATAAATTAATTTTGCCTAGCTGTTGGCCTGTAATTCCTTGTGTACCTTTAAGGATATATCCTTTGTAGTGGAGGGAATGAAAATTGCAAAATTCCAGAACAGTCAGACTTAAACATCTGTCCTAGTAACACAGGAAATTATCCATCTCCTCTTGTTTCTGGTAGTTCTGGGTAAATTCCTGAGATGAATTTTCCTTCTAACACCTGGAGTGCATTTGTAACATTAGATATGGCTCTGTTCCAACAGTACAACTAGATCATCTTATGCAGCTAAATGTAACTGCTTCTGATAATAAAAAATGCCTCCACATTTTTATTGGAACCATTTGTGTATACAACATTCAATTCTGTTGATGTTCAGATTAACTACACTGTTATTTAGAGCCTTGGAAATGTTTCCTTTCACACTGTGTAATAACCTTTTGGTTGATTTGGCCCCAATGGAAGATTTAGCCCGAAGTATATACTTGGAAAAGATAACATCTGTGCCTGTAAAAACCTTGCAGAATAACTTGGAGAAAAGGGAATTAAATAACGTGGAACACTTGTGACTATGTAAATTCCATGAGGGTTTCCTGATAGAATCAGGACCTTTGTGCCATAACATTAATGGCAATATATAGTCTTTTACCAGCAATTTCACAAAAGGTTCAGAGTATGAGTCTCAATAAAGAGGAAGCATTTCAAAAGAGCATTCATCCAAACAACTTGAATGTTAAAATACTGTTTAGTTAGAGAAATAAAGAATAATTTAAATATCATAGTAGGAAGACTGATTATTATTCATCTTCACAAAAAGGCTGACTACAAAGAACATCATATCCTCCTGACAAACCAACTGATGAGTGGGTGTCTAACTTATTAAAAAACTGATTTATGCCTTTTAAAATATGGAGAAAAATTGAAAATGTATTAGCTTTTAAGCTTATTTCACATAATTACAGAATATATTAAATTAAAATGCATATTTAGAAATAGAATAGGTGACTGGTTTTGTCTTGTGGAATTTACACTGGTACTCAATGCTAAGAGGAATTAAATGTTAGTATATCACAAAGAACTTTGATGCCATCATTTAACATGGTATTTATATAAAATGTGGCTTTTTAGAGCTATAGTTGAAGCTAGTAGTTCCCTTATCCTAATTTAGCTTTCAACACAACAGATTCCGAGATGGCAAAACCTATTACCCAAGATCTTAGTCTTGCAACATTTTACACAATTAGCTTCAAGCACATAACTATTCATGTTGCATATAAATACACAAATGTGTGTATATTGGATCAAGACCTGAATCAGTATGGTGAGCCAGATTTTGAGTTAGGATTTGGCACATAGTAAATTTGCATATTATCTATATTGTAGGTATATTTATGTTCATAAATACATTTTTCTAGCTAGAATTTTCCCAGCCAGTTGAAAAAAAAAAGCATACTCTAGAATCAGGCCTATCTGGTGTTTCTTTCCCTTCTTTGTTTAACTGCTTAACTCAGTCCTGTTTCTAAGAAATAGAAGACAAAAGAAATTTCGCCTTCCCTTCTCTTCCCTGCCCTTCCCTTCCTATAAAGCAGGAAATTCTAAAGTGAAGGTCCAGAATTAGATTTATACTCTTCAAGAAAGTGTTCAAATAAGGCTGTAGGTTCTATGTCATTATGTACTCCCTGTGAATATCTCAGATGCTGTATATCACTTCAAACTGTATTAGATGCCTATGATTAGCTGGCTGAACTAAGCTCACTATTACATGTAGGCACCTACATTGTGGACATAAAATTGAAGTAAGGCAAATGCCACCCATAGCTATAGCAAACTTAGAAGGCAGACAATGAGGAACAATCAACAAATTTGTTGTAGGTGATCTCCAGCAAAAAGCACCCATGTTACATATGCTATCCTACTTAGAAGTTTATACGATGTATATTGTTAATGTCCAGATAGTACAGATAGTAAGATTCAGTGCAAGAGCCACTTAACCCTGAAAGAGGAGAAATAAAGCTGTGCTTCCACTGGACAATCTAATGGCCTGCTGCTGCCAACAGCAGGGGTTCTTGTTCCTCCTTTCTCTTTCCTTATTCCTCTGTTCTTCCACTTCCCTTTCTCGTTGTGCAGTTTCACCATTTTTTCCATGCCAAGTACATGCAGACACTGACAGGATTTGATTAAAATTACTAATTCAGCTGAAAACAATGTTGTCTTGACTTTACAATTTAGTTTTCTATTGATTTAGTGTGCTGAACAAATTCACAGATGAGTCCAAAAAGAGTCAGATACAGCAGCTGAAGTTGGGAAGGGAAAGGAAGGGAAGGGAAGGGAAGGGAAGGGAAGGGAAGGGAAGGGAAGGGAAGGGAAGGGAAAGTGAAACTCTTGTTTCAGTAGAGGTGAGATTTTGAAGTGTGGTTTCACTTAACATGGAGTCCTGATTTTTAGCAAGGATACCTGGTTCTCTGGAACCACAAAGGAGAGGTTTTCCTCTTCCCTTCCTCTCTCTTCCTTTTCACTTTCTTATTTGACCACATTATGACCTGATCTAGTTCTCTAAAACTATTCCAGAAGTTTGCTACAGTTTTAGTGAGTTAATCAGCTCAGTGAAGGATGTGACAAGCGCCTATGAAAGATACAAAAAGAAAAAGTACTGTTCAGCCTAAAGCAAGGAGGAGAAAGCAGAATGGGAGAGGGAAGGATGAGAACCAGAGAAAAGGAAGGAGCTGGGTTCAAGAAAGAGGAGCAGGGCTTCCTCTTTTGGCATCAATAACCCATGTGCATGGATTAGATGCACATGAAATCATAGACTTCACTCGTCTCAACCTATTTTGTGGAACTTAGTCTTCAATAGAAAAGTAGAAAGAGAGAAATTAGATTTTTTACAACTCATTGAGGAAATGTTAATTAGTCACTACATTACAGATGTTATCTAATCTCACAAAGAGATATCCCTAAGCAAGTGAAATAATGCTTACTTTAATTAAGAAGAATAAGCAAACTGTCTCCTGGATAAGGAGGAAATAAAAGTTTCAGGAAGAAAGATTAAATTTGTCTGGACCCTTGGAGGATTTCAAAAGGGAGATTGGTTACAACAGTTCAGCAAGAAAATCTAATCTATTGTTAATGCAAAGTGTGCAGAAAGAGGGAATATCTCAAAGACAGGAAAACTGGCAGAAAGTCAGATGGATAAGGGGGAAAGAGAGTGTAAATAGGTCAGTTTTATTGCCCTTCCATTTTTTAATTTGTGCTTTCCATATGTATTTGTAACACTGATGCATTTTAGTTGTTGTGGATAATTACTTTTATTTATATTTGACATTAATTTAGTTTGTATTAGAAATTACTGTAATTACATAACAGTATTTCTAATGCAAGAATCTGACAAATCTATAAATGATGTTTCTTGGACATTTTACCAAGTACCTGAAATATAGGTTACTTAAAAAAGTAGCTTTAACAAGACACAAGTAACCTTATGTAGAAGAGTTTCCATAGAACTCTAAGAGTTTTTGAAGAGTATTCCCCCATTTCCCTTGCGTTGGCCAGTTGGATAGTTGCCATCATATAAATCCAGAGGGTTAGAAGATCAGCAATAACTAAGGAAAGAGTGGCATGCAGGGAGATGTTGTGTTGCACATTTGAAATCAAAGGGTCCTCTAGCAGTTTGATACAGACTTTATGTTTTCTTTCTTAAATTTAGCAGAGAAATGGAACATAAAATACAGAAATACTAGGATGAAGATTAACATGCAGGAACAGATTTTCATTCAGCTAAGTTGTCAGTATTTATTATACTACAGCTTAGATGCTGTCTTGACCTCTGAAGAGAGATCTTCCAATTCTCAGGCATCTGACATCCTGATTTTCCTATTAAAGCCTATAAATTGTACTAAATTCCCAAGAACAGCACTCCACCCATTGTTAGAGAAGCCAACAACCTTAAGTTCATTATTCTTTTACATTAACTGCAGTGAGATATATTCACACAGGACTTAATTACATGGATACGTGCACTGTAAGTGAATTACAGGATATCTAACACGTCTTCTACTTTCTAAAACCTTTTTCTGTGAAAAATACTGACTGATATTCAATATCTGTTCAATTGACCAGACCAATGGTATCTAAAAGTTCCAGGCTAAAGACGAGAGCTGATATTTCCACAGTTCCGACACTCAGAAACCTTTCAAAAGGAGAAATAATTTCTGATGAGTATAAAATCTCCAAATATTCTGAAATTAACACCCAAGTGGATCTAGGAGCCTTCAGAAACCCTGCCACTCATACCTGAAAATGAAAGACACCTGCCTCCCACCATGACTTCTCCAGTGCAGTGTGTTTGTCTGCTCATTTTAGGGCAAAACAGAACTAGAAACATTCAAAAAGAAGCAGCATATGTGCTGTCCTAAAGAAACAATGAGAGAACACATCTGTGAAAAACACACTTTGTGACAGATGTTAGTACCATTGCTTAGAATATTATTTGATATGCTCTGATACAAAGAAAAATAATATAGAATAGGAATTTCTACAGTATAGAGAAAATGTTGTTATTATTAATGCTTAATAAATATATTTTTTACAATCAGTGGCCACCTATTTAAAACTTAAGATAATGTTGGTTAATGGACTTCCATGAAAATTAGTTTATTATTCACAAAATTTCCTTCAAGCTCTAAACCCAGTCTAAATAAATGCTTGTAATACCTTCTGACAATTCTGTGTCTAACAGTTGCTTGTATAATCTATTTTACACAAGTAAAGAAATTAACAATATTTGCAGGGTTGGGTTTTTTTTTTCCTAACATCAACTAACATCTGTGGTTAGGATTATAATTTGATTTCACAGAAGGAAACAGGTTACAACTGAAAACATTTCCACCTGTAAGGGAAGTAGTGGTATGTTTATTTTTATTCCTTTTTATTCTTTAATCTTTTTTTTTATTTATTTCCTGATTAAATTCTTCACCAATTAGGATTTCTATTTGTGCAAAAAAGCCAATGTATTTACAAGTTATAGGTGAGCTCAGTATATTAAAAAGACATTTCAGTTAAGTTGTTCAGTTATGTCATAGAAAAAAATCTCTTGGTAGTCAAACCTTGCATCAGTGGGTACCTGAATTCTCCAAAACTCAATTCAGAAGCTGAAAAAGCAAGCTTAATTTGTAATTTCACAATCCAGCTAATTTTTTCTTATCATTTTATAATATATGATATGTTTTTGGTTTGTGGGTTTGGGGTTTTGTTGTGTGGTGTGGTGTTGTGTCACACACACACACCCCCAGCATGTTGCAGCACACTTCAGATAAATTTCTTAAATATTTTAACTTTTATTTTGATCTAAATATGTTACATAACACATTTACTGCTGCTTAAAGTGGTTGAAACTAAAAAGTAAGAACCACTCTGTGTTCTTGGCTTGACTCTTGGACTGTTTATCCTTTTTATTCTAAACAGTCTCTTGATAAAAAACAGAAATAACTGAAAGCAGAAGGAATTGAACACAGTGCTGCATTTTTCTGGATGAGTTGTTTAAATATTATGTTACTAAGCCTGTGTTTCCACAGCAGCCTGAACCAATGTAAATACTGGCTGCTGCAGTCCCATCCACTGCCACATCTCTCATTCATATGTTCCACCTCCTTTCTTGAGCTGGCAGGTTTGCAGGGTCCCTCATTTACCTGTTCTATGCTCAATGCCACAAAAAGTCACTATTTGACTCTCAGGAGGAACCAATGATAACTGAATTGAGTACCAAGAAAGATGTATCAACCCACAACTGAGATTTGAACTAGTGCAAAATTACAACAGCTGGCAGCTCTGGACTCATAGCCTCATATTCCTGGTTTTTCTTCTCTCCCTTTAAAATCTTTGACTCTATGGGGATCTAAGTTCAGCCAAAAAGGGCAATATTCTATGTCATTATAGAGAATTATCTGAATCTCCCAAACTGCAGTATGAATTTAGGTCAGGTTTTCCTCTTGCCACTGACTACTTTCAGTCTACTTTATCATCTAAAATACTGACGATTTCTCTTCTTTCCCCACTAAGTTTTTAAATAAGAAGGGTTATCCCTTGTGCTGAACTCCGTGCTGTCAGATTTGCTAAACCTGTTCAGAGCATGCTAAATGGATTATGTCCCTTCAGAGACTTACATCTCTACCCATACTTTGGGCCCGAGCATCATCGCAGCTTGCATGAGAGCACCTCTCTTCTCAGACATTGTGGAGCTTATTTATTTAAATGCCTGGTGCTCAGCTTTGCTGCCAAATGAAATTGGCACCGGTTGGACATAATCTTCTCCAGGACTATGTGAAACTAGACAGTAAATTTTCTGAGTCTCTCTCTGATTTAGGTACCTAATACAGCCTAAGTATCCAAATCTTCCCTGTGCTTTCTCAAAGCAAAGAAACAAGGGTCCAGAATCTGGGATAGGCTGAAGTTGCTGCTCAGGACACCCTTTAGAGTGAAAGCCCTTGACTGTGTGAATGTTTTGCATGGTGCTGCCCTGCACTGTGGCTGAAAGCATTGGTCTGAAACAGTTGATCCTCTGCTTTCATGAGTCATCCAGGCACAGTTTGGGGGGGATGGGGGAACTTGTAGCAGAGATTATACTAAATTACTTTATTAAAAACTTTATTAAAGGCTTAAGGTGAACCCACTGGAATTACTGAATACATAAATCTTTGAATGATCTATTCCATTAGTGTAAGTATAGAATAATCAGATAGGACACAGGTATTAGATGACCCCTTACTACCATAACGTTGACAGTGTAATTGACATTTTTGTAGATTTTGCTTTCAACCTCCTCTCTAATATCTTTTTCAACACTTTTCAAAGTTTGGGCCACAAGTTTGTTTTGGTTTTTTTGTTTTATTTTGGGCTTTTAGTTTTAATCTACCATCCATATAAATAAAAGACAAAGAAAGCTGTTTGAGACAATATAATTGAATTATCCCAATAATTGTATTTAGCGATTTAAGGAAATTAAATGGTGATTTATACAGCAGGATATAAAACGTAGTGTTGATGAGCAGGCAAGTTAATTTCGTTTGAATGAGATAGCTTACTGTATCACTGATACTTGTTTTACCATTTCATGGTTACATACTGTAACAACCATAAGAGCTCACTGAGCTGCTCATGTTAGTGAAATGTCAAAAAAACCAGCACATATATTGATATTTAAAACCACACACGCTAACACACCACCACACATGTATTTTTATATATACACATATAGCTATATACGCATACATATATATATACACATTAGTATGGAGTATTGTTGTTGCATCTGAACTCTACCTGAACTGTCTGTGCTTTCTTTGAGGACAAAGAAAGTAACTGTTCACAGTGTATTGAGTTTGCCTTTGAAATAATACCACAAAACTATTGACAAAAGGCTCACCTAACAGCAGAGCTGAGATTAGGTGCCGAGGGTTATTGTCTTCCTCTAGTCTCAAAGCTACGTGAAATGTCAGTTAATTGAAAATGGTAATTGTTCCACATAACAACATCAGCTGTTTCATTCCAGGAAATGCGCTGCTCTTAAATTAATAGCCATTGATCCAGAGGTATTTCGTGATTCTTCTCCACCCTTTTCTCAAATTATCCAGCTATCAGTCCTTAGGAGAAAACCTATTTCACCATTTTTATTGACCATTCTTTACTGAGTGACCTGGCTTCCTGTTCAGATAGAGCAAAATGGGTCTATCCATCTGAATGTATGTCAAGCAGACTGAGCTACCTAACTTTCAAAACATCTGCTGCTTCTTACTATAAATACTCAAAATGAAAACAGTTAAGAAATAGCACAGAGCAATGACAAGGTTATTACTGATTAATATGATGAACTGCTCTCTTATGCTGGTAAATTACTTTTGTGATAGTAAAAATTGGTAAACTTTCTTACAGTAGTGCACTTTAGTCAAACTTAAATGGCATTTAGATTTCTTATGAAGGAATGTAGGATATCTGGGGGTTTGAAGTAACAAATGGCAATATGTCTCATTATGACATAGAGAACAATGGTAAAACTTTGGCATTACCTAGCTGTTATTTTGAAAGCTTAATAGAGAAATTAAGTGGTGCAGAGGTATTCTTTTGTTCCATTGTAGTTTTCCTTCCTTGTGTATTAATAAAATGATCATTACAAAAATCCGAACATATCATTTACATAAGTTGTTGAAAATATTTGTAGAGGTAGAACTCATAATATTTTGTTGTTTGTAGTTTTGTAAATTTTCAGTCTAATACTGTTAAAATTTAATTTTACAATCAATTGTAAATTCTACCAATCTAATCAATTTTTGGAATCAATTTTTTTATAATAATATGACAATACTCATATTTTTCCAAAGTTTACATTTTCAGTCTCACTTGTAACAGTTACACCTTTGCTGATATGTTAAAAATTGTTGTCTATTTCTTCATAGTGTTTAAATTCCAGAGCAGAAAAAAAAATATATGAGAAAAGCAGACAGAAATATAAAGCTTTTAAATAAATGTATATTAACACCTGTTCATGCAGTGGCCTAGAAAAACAGCCTCCTTTAATCTCAGAAGAAAACACTTTACATTTCTCTGTTCAAGGGCTTTTACTTGCAAGGTGGTGCAATTTAATGTAAACTCCAACAATTGCCAGCAGGAAAGAAAAAAAATCCTTGTATAATATAATATACCTTTCTATTCTTTCAAAAGCAATATTTTAGTTGCAAAGACCTTCCATGTGTGATCTTAAGTTGCTGTATTTTTGTCTTCTCTTATTTATTAATAGACAATTTTATATTAGAAATGGAAGAGAAAAATCTGATTAAAGTTTCTAGGACTGCTACAGTATAAAATCAATTGAAATTACATTGCAATATAACATACATAATGAATTCAGTTGTGATATACCAGCTTTAATGCTCAATCTGGTTTACAGTTAATCTAATCAAAAGGTAAGGGAACCAGGGAATATTTTAAGAAAAATTCTACAGCAGCTCAGAGCGGATGGAAAAGATTCCCCAGGCATATGGTGCAAAGTAAATGAAAGTGAAAATGACTTTTGTGAAGAACCATAAAGGAGTCAAAAGAACCAATTGCAAAAGGTGGGCACCTTTTTGCACCAGTTATGCCTGTGGCAGTGAGCACGTGCACAGGTCATCCCCTTTCTTGCCCTATTATACCTATTTGCTCTTTGAGCAAATTTCAGCTGCATAGGTACTAGGTAAGTGTGAATCAGATATAATTGAATTAATGGTTTGGTAATTATGCAAAGCAAAGCAATTTTGAATTGGTTATGGATGCAGAAGTTCCCTTTGAAAATCAAGAGTTATCTTTTCTATTTTTTTAACAGATCCTGTGTCAACTTTTTGTCCCCAAGTTCTATTTTATTCTGTTTTAAAACCTAAGCTTGCCAATGCTTCATTCATTTTATTGCTTAAAAAATTAACAAGTGTTCTTTCAAATTATTAAAACTTCACCATCACCCCTCATGTGTCACTTTAAGTTCAAGTTATTTGATCTGCTTGCCATTTTATTGAAAGCTTTTGGAAATTTGAACCACTTATGCAAATTTGTACAGCCTTGAGACTCGATTCGGATTATCTGAAAATATTTGAGTATGTAAGCACAGATCTAAGTGTGTTGCTCTCACTAATAAGTCTTGAAGATCAAAGCCATTTCCAGCCTTTGGAGCTTCATCTCTTTAAAGCTTATATTAGCAGTGAAAGGATGTCTTTCTCAAACTGATTTCACATTAAAATATCATAAAAATAACATTAATTATAGAGATGAAGATTACAGATATAGATAACAGCTAAACATTGAAAGTGCTGAGCAAATCTACAAGACAGCAGTAATGACTTAATTAAAACAAAATGCATCTGTATTGGATCACAGCAGTAAAGAAAATGTGGCAATCCACAGCAAATAGTAACAAAAACATGAACCATTCAGCCGAAGTATGTAAGAGTAGCACATAATGCATTGGCTCGGGTAAGTATAATTTATGCCAACCTTAAACATTAGCATTCTAACGGCTGCCAGAAATTTAGAATACGTTGCCTTTTGAGTGCCAGGTAGTTTAGAGGGTAACTACCAATTACCCAAAAACTGAGTCATATCAGAAATGACTTAATGTTTCATTTCCTCCTGTGGCCAAGCTGGCTCTGATACCCTTGCAAGAGACTTCATTAACTCTGCTCCCTGATATGAAGGGAAGCTGCCCTTTCCCAGTTATCAAATGGGCTAAAATGACCTCAACAGGGGTCATTGCAAAATTGGTGCCAAGAAGCAGAGTTACATGGAGGCCTGTCCACACCAGGTGATATTCTACCTGGTGCATACGGTCCACACTTGGCCCGTGCACAACTTATCTCCTGCTCAAGTCTGTTCTGAAGAAACCTTTTTATGTCTTATTCTGTATGTGCTGAAAATTCAACCATTGGCAATTTATATGCAACAATATCAGTGTTTCAAAAAATACATGAAATTCCTGTAACAAAGGTTAAATGGAGAAGCATTTTCTCTCTTTGGTATGGAGGGGATGAAAAGCAGCTTTCTCTTGTGCTAACTATTTCTACCAACTATTTAGATGGAAAAATGACACAGAGCAATTCTCGTTGGAGATGCAAACAACAATACATGCAGATATTGTAATGATCATAACTACCACTTTTGCTGCCCTTCTCATGTCACAAAGCACAAAACCTGATTCAAAGAAGTACTTAATGCTAAAAACTCTTTTTTGAAACATCACATAGCACTTGCTTTGTTTTAAACATGCACTTAGTTTCCTGTTAATGGCAAAGAGAAAGAATAGTAGCCTGACTCTCAGAATCATGGTAGCAGAAGGCTTGTGTTGCATCAGCCCACACTGTATGTTGGCTGTAAGCAAACCGAGTATCCATTTTATGTCTCATGTTGATGTTGGTTAAGTAGAATGGATATACTGCAGGAACATCCAAAATGCCTGATTCTGCATGGATATATGTTGTTTTTATATAAACATTAATATGATCATATATAATGTCTTAGAAATCTTATTAAGATTAGAGTTTTACTGTTAGTGGAACTTGTATCACTGATGGTACTCTGTAGTTGTTTAGTAATAAGAGAGAAGAAAAAGGGGCTTTAATTTGCATGTAGTGTTACGTTACATTTATTTGCATTAATTCAGAGACTTATTTGGAGACAATAGTTGAATATTACTATTATGGATACCTGTATTGACCAAGATTTTTTTAAGTGAAAAAATTACATACTGTATCCAACTCACAAATTATCATTATAATGCTAATTAATACCTTTCCTTCCCCTAAGTATTTAGATATCTTCATATGAATAAAAAAAAAGTCTTTACTTATGTATGTGTGTTCCTATTCAGGCTCTCATCTTATGTCCTGATATTATTAAAAATTATCTTTATGGGGGGAATATCTAATTACTTTTACAAAAGATAATGTAATTTGCTTCCCCTGCTATAAAAAACTTCACATTTCTATTTGCAAAGCTATGCTTTGGAAAATGTCAGTTTACAATTCCAGAAAATTTGTTTCATGTGAAACAGGAGTTACATTAACCTAAACAAAAAAAAAAAAAAAAAGGAGCTTTTGGTTAACTTTTCATAAAGTTACTTCTAAATTCAGGGAAAAGCTCCATAAGACTGGGTGAATTAAAAGGAAGTTAAGATGGAAAGATGAAGCTAGTGGAAACACTGCAGTTCATAGAATCGTAAAATTGTAGAATGGTTAGGTTTGGAAGGGACTTTAAAGATAACCTAGTTCCAACCCCCCTGCCATGTCCAGGGACACCTCCCACTAGACTAGATTGCTCAAGCCTAGTCCAGGATGCAGCCTGGACAACTGGTTTGAGTTTAGAGAAATAAAAGAGCCAATTATAAAGAAGTACAAGAACTGACAAGAATATTTTTAATCTTGTCTGTAGATGGATGAGAAGGTAATGAAATTATGTCTGTTGAACTTGTGCCAAAAAATGAGAATTAATTGTAGCACCCATCAATTCTGAGATTTATGCAGAACATGCAGCATCACCACTACCACTGAGGGCACCCTCTCTGGAAGTCACCTACTCTCAAGTAAACTTTAGTTTTCCATTAGTCTTGATTGTCCAGCACACTTACTTTGCCAGGGTATCTGAACTGCCTGTTCTTTTTTATACTAAGTAAAAAGGTCCAATTTGCCTACCTTTTAATATTCAGAGTGTCATCTTATTGAGAGAATTAGGTTTATGCTGCATATAGTCTGATGGAATATTAAGTAGATTCCATTCAATGCCTACTTCAGAGCTACTTCATTTCCAAAATATCACCAAGGCATAAGTTAATTAAATTACATAAATTTCAGGCAGTGATGGAAGAAGCAATATTTGATATAAATAGCCATGAGTTTTTACTGAAATCCCTATTAGAAAAAAAAAAGTGTGGTGATATATCATCAATGTAATTAACAGTCTTTTTATAAGTCTAGGGGGAAGACAAATGAGAAGTAGGTTAGCTTTTCCTGGGTTGGTAAGAAGGACCGTTGTTTCTTCTTTCCATGCCTGTAGGGCAGAATTCATTCATAAGTCAGGCAGGAAAATTTAATAATGTACAATCAGATATTAATTGTGCATATACTCATGGGTCACAGTAAAGAGTTTGTCAGAGTTGGCAGTTTGCCGCAGGTGTTTAATGTCACGTGATTCATAATAATGACTTGAAGCTCTCAAGTATCTGCAACTAAAAATAATTCTGCTCTGTGCAAGTGCCCTCCAGAGCAGAGCAGCTATGTGTCAGCACAAGACAGTGTGTAGCAATTGACTCTAGTTAGCACCATCTATGAGCCATTTCTCTAGGATAAAAGTGATAATGGCCAACTTCATCATTAGAAACTATGTTCTTTACACTGGGTTAATTTTTAATATTTTTCCTTCCTAGCAATAGAAAAAACTAGCATCTATCTATACCAAAAAAATTGCAAAAGGCCCCATAGGCCAGACTTTCAACACAGTAGCAATTTTTTAAAGTTTCTTCAGCCATATCTTCAAAGACACTTGGGCTTCAGTACAGATCATACCCAAAGAAAATGGTGAGATGAGGGACACTGGAGATTTTGCCTAGTTGACAGTGCTAAATACATTTGCAAATCCAGTCCTTTCAGATTTCAATAACCTTCAATGACAACTGTCTTGCTTGTAAAATTTCTAGTGCAACTTCTTGCTTCCAGTCCTGCTTAGAACTGAGAAGAGCTGAAAAAATACAAAGCTGAAAAAATAAATGGTAGAATATGGTTAAATATCTACTAAAATGAAAAATATTGATCTTTTGTTACTTTATTTTTGTAATAGGAACCATAGAAAACATACTCTTATTACACATGAACCAGCTTGCTCAGCCCAGCAAAGACCACGGAATAATTTAGTGTATATATTCTAAAATCCCATTTTCTAACTTATAGTTTTAAATATAAAAGAGACTTCTGAGCATACAATAAATTTGAAATTGTAACTTTGTATTCAGAAACAACAGAACTAAGTTTTAAAACACATTAAATGGCAGAAGCGTTTTCAGAGTGAAAGTTTCTGAAGCACAGTAATGGTTAACCAGGTTTCAGTGATGTGTCTATCTAAAGCAGACAAGGAGCCCTTGGTGTTCAAACCGTATAGAGAGGATACCTTCCAACACCTACCTCTGTCATACCACCACTGGCAGGTGGAAACACATTAGAACTGCTGTATCTTTGGCAATCAGACTTAGTGTCTGCAAAAGTACAATAAATGCAGAAGATCCTATAGCAAGACTGTACATCATATTTGTGGTGAGGTTGCATGCCAGTGTCCCTGAAGCACATGAGGTACCTTCTGCAGCTGTGCACTATATCCATACACTTATGATTATTGGAAACCTGCTTGCCTCATTTCCAATGGAAACCTGAACATCTGCACATCCTCTGTACGTCTAGAAATCTGAAAGATCTCTTCCCAAAGATCAGCACATAAAGCTGACATTCTATTAAGGCAGGGTTAGATTCAGACACTCCAATTTAGGTATCAGAAGTTGAATTTCACTGCAGGTGTCTCAGTCACAAGATTTGCATATGTAGACTCCTTTCAATGGGAAAAGAAAGAAGCACTACCAGAAGGTCATTTGAACGTCTAGCTTAAATACCCTGAATTACTCTTTTCTGACTCTTTTGAGCAATGTTTCAGCAGTTACTATAATAAGAATAAAGAGGAAGGTTACTGATGACAGGAAGCTCCTCCAGCTGGGAAGGAAAAATATAAGTTAAACATTGTACTGCAAAGCACTTTCAAGCAGAGAAGACAAACAGATTCATGTTTTCTTTTTCATATAAAAGCATGAATGCATGCTACTCCTTGCAAAGTGCATGTAATTTAGAAAAATTTCCTCTTTCAGCCTCCTCAATAGTTAATTTGAAGTGATAAACCACTCCAGAGATTTTAGGTGGGCTAAATTATTCCCTGGAAGGGTGACTGGCTGTAGAGGAAAATCTTGTTGATTAAGATTCTGAATTAGACACTTCAGTTAAGCTACGGAGGTTTAAATAAAATAAAATTAAAAAATATATAAAACATTGAAGCTTCTTGCTGCAAGAGAAGGTATTACTACAGTATATGAAAAAAATACACATCAATTGGAATTTTTTTCATCTTTATGGGAAAGGTTTTTCCTAATATAAGCATAATGCATATATTTTAGAGACCTCTTAGGCTGCCAAAAGTTTTGGAATTATATCTGTATGTGTACCCAATTTTTCATCTGATTTGTGAAATACTTGTTACTGGTTGTTCTAGGCGTTTTTTCCTACCACTGTGAGTTGGGTCACACAGACCCAGTCTTAAAAGGGTTATGGTCTGAGAGAGAGTGGAAAGGTAAATAAGTACTGCTTGATCTTTTCTAGTGAAGTTGATGACATGAAACATGTTGCTTACAGATTTTGACAAATTTTATGTATGTAAATATCTATATTAAAAGGGTCTTTTTTGATGTGAAACCAAATGTGATCTTTAAAATATAGAGAGGAGGTGGAAGAAATGATTAATGGTCTTAATGAATACGTAGAACAGGAGAGCTGGAAAGGTTACAAGTTAAATCATTTTTCTGCCTGTAAATGCAAATAGCTCCTCATACAGTTGGTTATGCAACACTGATGCAGGAATATTTGCAAATATTTTTCTAAATCCTATCCAAAAGCCACAAAATGCCAACACATACTGTTGGTCACTAAAGAAATTAGAACACATAGAGGGCAGCGTGCAATTGCAAGTCAAGGAAAGAACCAGAAGGCAGCTGAACACTCTTAGCTGCTCTTAGCTAGAGAGGAGGCAGAACAGAGCCAAGGAACGGAAGAAAACTGATAGGTTAATGTATTAGAGATCTGTGGATAAATATCTTGACAAAGTCTTCTTTCACAGCTTCTACATACTAAAATGTGCCCTGGCCATAAGGCTGCTAGTCTGTTGCTGTTGGAGAACTTGCTCCTTCTTATAAAATCTTGGAAATTGTCTGAAGGTGAAAGCCTTCTTTGTTCAATGAAACACTTTCAGTAGTCTTTGATAAAAACAATATAGTGTTGTTAGAACTATAGATATATAGAAATATAGAACTAACATATTTTATGTGGATCTACTTTTGTTCTAACATTGTTTGTAATGTTTCTAGACAGGCTTTGCAGATGTGCTAGTAATCTAATATCAAAACAGAAGCAAAAAGATGTATGGATCAGCTGCACCACAGAAATGTATATGAAGTATTTGTGGTTACATTAGTATCTGGAGAAATGCATGAAAATTTCAAAAATATTCTGAAGAAAGGAGGTAAGAAATAGTCTTTTAAAGCACATTGCAGACTCTGTGATCTTGTTGTAGTCTTCTGCAAGCATAAAATATGGAAAAGGTTTGAAGATAATTTTGTAGATTGTCTTTAAAGGTCCATACATTTGAATAATTTAATTTGGGAGATACTGGATATACAACTTTCTTCACTAGAATTAGCTATATCTTCCATTAATATATGGATTCTTTTAATAATTAATTTAGTCTGCTTGCACAGGCCTAGCTAGCAGTATAGTACAGTGCACCTGTGTTTAATAGTTGTGTGAGAAGCAGATCATTCTAGAAGATCATTCATAATGCCTAAGTATAGTTTTTAACCTGACCATGACTGTTCTCAGAAGTCTTGCAGACAGTTTTTCTTTGGAAGAGGAGGTTCTACAATCATTTACAAAGAGTTGGAAAGAAGTACATAAGCCTACTCTGTGTGCAGTGACATCAGCTGGCAAGAAAATATTACTTGCTAGCAGGTAAACACAGAAAACACAACGTACAAGCATCCGAGACTTCTAACGGATGCTTGTAACAGGTCCATTCATTGATTTGATCATATTTGGTACATCTTTACCCAACTTACCTCTTTGAGTGATCAGACTACTATTTCATCCTTGTACCTCTGCCTAAAACAACCAGGTTAGTCTGACTACTAATACTAATAAAAAAAAGTTGAATACAAACGTTATATATTCAAATATTTTCTCCTGTTTCTTAAAATTTGTGTTCCATTTCCCTTATGGTGAATTTTTCCACATGATCAAAACAAAGTAATGTAAATTCTTCATTGGATCAAACTGTCCCTTTATGTAAAAGGGGCAAGTAAATATTTACAGGCAATTTATGGTGTTATGAAACCCTTTTCTCTTTTGAACATTAAAATGAGAGAGCTGTATGAATAATAAACACCTCAAACTTGATATTCCTAGTAGATAATAGTTCTGACTTCAGAGTTACTGACCATGGCTTTGAGTGTCTGTCTTCAAGCCCTACATTTCTGGAGACACATGAAAGCTGCTTCATGAAATAGCATGTACATGGACCGAACAGTTTAGTCTTTGGATTTCCTGATAAGGAAGTTACATTACCATGATAGTGCACCGGCTTTTGGAACAACTTCACCTCATAATCATTTTGCAGAAGAAACAAATAGTTAAAATATTATATTTGTGGTAGCTACCTACACTCCATTAATTACTGTATTATGTGTTTTTAACTTACCTTGCAGATAGAGCACTTAAGTTTGCTCTTCATAATGACAATGTGGAGGAGTTATAGAAATCACAATTATATGACATAAGAACTAAATGAGGAATAAAATTTTATGTTATTATTTCTCCTTACATAAACATACAGTAAAGTCTCAAATGTAACTCATGGAGAGCATTCTAAAGGGAAACAGTGATTTCTATAGCTAAGGAAAAGTTACAACAAGAAAAAACAGTTTTAGTGATATATTCTCTGATTATGATTTAACGTAACAGTTTACTAAAAGTGGCACAAAATCTTGAATTTTGTGAAAATTGAAGCATCAGTTCAATAAAAATGTTTTGCATACTGTGGGCAATGCTGAAAAAATTAATTCTGAGAGCCTAGAAAACTGTCCATTATAATTCCTTAAAATAATTTTTTAATTAGTTAGCAGAATCGGAACAGATTTTAGTGGATGTTAGATGTTTAGTGTAATAGACTCAAATCATACTGATTTAAAAATTCTCTACCCGTTGCAGACATTGTAACTCACTATAAGATGTTCAGCCTGTCATTAAGCATCCAGAGGTTTGGCTACAATGTGATTGCAAATTCTTCAAGAAGAAAATGAATGTGCAATGATCCCCTATTATGATGACAAGTACCAATGCTATTCTTCTCACTAAAGTGAGCTTATACGTGCTTTTACAGTTTGTGAAGGATTTATTGTGCTTGGCTGAACTTAAATGGATAAAGTAGGAATCAGTCTGAATTTTATCTGATACCTGAACTGGATCTTCAGATTTTCTTTCTTAGATCAACTCAGATAAGATTTTCTGCTCTGTACATATTGTTAATGGTCTATATTTATTGTGGAATCTATTCTTTTGCGCTTGCTACCATTACATGTTTTAAGAGGCTACTCAACACATTTGCCAGTTGAGATCTGATGTTTTAAATTTGCTGACATCATGGCTTGAAAAACATTGGATAAACCCTCACTTGTGTAGCAGGGGACTAATAGCAAGTCTTAGAATATGTGCCTTTCCAGTCTGGATCTGTATAACAGTGTATGTCCTGGGGCACAAGTTACGGGAAATCCCTTGCATGGTGGCAGATTTCCCACGTTTCACATTGTGCCAAACAGATGGCAAGCTAACTCACTGTACTTCCTTCCTGAAAGAGGCAGAGAGGAAGGGTCTATTGATGATCATATAAATGAATGGCATTTCTGCTTGAAACACTTTCTAGAGAGCACTATAGACAAGCAATGAACTGGTATAACTGACCACAGTCTGCAATTTAAAGAAATGAATACATCATAAACTAGACCTGTCTTCCCTTCTAAAACTGAATAAGGAGGTCACTGATTTAATTTTCTCTAATGAAGCCTGTGACAGGTATTCCTGACAGAAGCTAGTAATATGACATTAACATTTAAGAGGTTAGCCTAAATCACTACCTTTATTAATTTTCTGTAAGTAAGGATCTGTTTCTTATACATTGTTTTTGAGCAATTGGGAGAAAAAGTAGTCTCTGAAGTTGTAGGATCCACTATCATCTATGATTCTTTTTAGCAGGATAACTTTAAGAAGGTAGGCACTTCATCATTCAGTGAATCAGGCACTTATTCCACTCACTTTTTCTCAGCAGCTTACAGAATTCTTATTTCCTCCACCATTCCTAGGTACCCTTTCTGAGCTTCATTTTAACCAGTATAAATGTGAGGGGCTCCTGCTGTAACATGATGAGTGAATCTAAACTTTTTTTTTTCTCCAGATACAATTTTAAACTAAATCACTTCAGCTACTTGATACTGATTCACTGTATAGCATGTTGTTCAAATGGTAATGCCTTCTAAACTGAGGTGGCCTTTCAAGTGCAGTAGTAGAAGAAACCAAATGTGAAACTATGAATGTATTTTTCCTGTGCAGAGATAACAGGTTGTATTTCTGTAGTGCTTTTAGATCTAATGATGAAAAGCTCTTTGAATTGGGAGGTATTTTCAGGAAATTATCAGAAAATGTCATATTTTGTGATACGTCCAAGTTTTTCTGTCTGTAATGAAAATCTGAAACAGTATCCACATTATTATTATTATTACTGTAGTCATATAAATGAAAGCAGATAACAGTATTCCACATTCATTTAAATTCAGGAGCTGAGGCTTTTAAGAAAATGCAAATATTTCCATAGACACTGGATATATATTAAATGTAAACATGTTCCTTGCCAGTACCTTTGAAGTGATTATTTATTGATTATTGAGACCATAACTAGCTAGCCACAAGGCAGTCAAGTTCAGGTAGAGAGATCAAGGAAATATGTCTCTACTGCTGCCCTGCTTAACTAGGGATTAAATAAAATCATCAGCGAGATCCTGAGATCATGATACTATCATGTCCAATGAGGCAAGGACACTGCCCACTGTACCTTCCAGAATCTCTTAGCAGTTCTGTGGTCCATGATGCACATTTCATAGAATCATAGAATCTTGTTCAGGTTGGAAAAGACCTTTGACATCATCAAGAGCAACCTAGCACTGCCAACTCCACTACTAAACCACGTCCCTAAGCACCACATCTACATTTTTTTTAAGTATCTCCGGGGACAGTAACTCCACCACTTCCCTGGGCAGCCTGTTGCAATACTTGACAACCTGATCGATGAAGAAAGTTTTCCTAATATCTAATCTAAACCCCCCTGGTGCAACTTGAGGCCGTTTCCTCTAGTGCTATCACGTGTTACTGGGGAGAGGAGACTGACCCCCACCTTGCTACAATCTCCTTTCAGGCAGTTGGAGGGAGTGATAAGGTTTCCCCTCAACCTCCTTTTCTCCAGGCTAAACAACCCCAGCTCTCTCAACCACTTCTCATAAAAGTTCACATACCGTGTTTTTGAAGACTGTGTTTATGCTTTGCATCAGACTTTTAATGTAAACAGAATGTGCTCTGAGTTGTCTTGACTGCCAATTGCAGCCTGCACACTGTGCAAGTTTTGCTGTCCAGCTTGTGTCAGTCTGTGTAAGACTTAGTTGACAGGTCAGAGATTGCAGCCAGTTATTCTTAGAGCTGATCATCCTAATATTTATTTAGTTAATATTTAAGAAGAATATTCCATAAACAATTAATATTTTTTATTTTATTTTCAGCTTATTTTTGTATGCTTAATATACTTCCTTGTAACACATCTGTTTACTCCAGAGATCTGCCCACCCCCTCCCCGTGCCTTGCAATCTCATATTGAGAATATGCATCCGCTTTTAGAGTCATGAAACATATAGGTCAATGCTTATCTCAGGACTAAAATCATGGATGAATAGATTAATGCTGGGCAAGTAGGACCAAAACGTTTTGTCAATTGGGAACTCATTACTTTTTTTGAATACGCAAGACTCATTTCAGAGTTCTGATTTATTTGTTATTTTTATTTCTGATTGAACATACCATTTACCTATATTCATCTTTTTGTGTGTCTGTGTTCCTACTGACTGAGAATTCCATACGTGGGACAAGTTCTGTCATATTAAAGGGCACAGGAAATTCTCATAAAAGGGTCAACGTGCCTGATACATATATCATACATCTGCAGACATATACATAGACTTATCTGCTATGTATCCCATGACTGGGAGGCGTACAGCTTCATGATGATTTCACTAACAAACAGAATGAAATAGATATTTTCTGAGACAGATTTCAGTAGAAAATCTATTTGCTGAACCCAGAAAGTCTTGGTTTTATTTCTGTATTTTGGATCTGTGACTTTAGGGCAGACCACCTAGCAAGATAATTTTAGATATGTATGGCAGATGAACTGCTTATAAGATGCCAGAAGCAAATATGTCTTATGCAGACAGGAATCCCAGAGCATTTTTTTGTCATGGAGATGGGAACTTGAAGTACTTGACAGACTTAAGCTTGGCTCTGGGTTCTGCCACAGGGAACTTGGACATCAAGAGTTTTCTCTGATTTTCAGCACTTTATGGAAGGTGTTTTGTATGCTCTCTGTATGGGTGTATAAGTAAAACAACAAGGAAACTGGCCATGAATTATACGGAAAATACATCAGTCAAGTACTGCTGATGCTCTCATCCATTGGTGTTAGATTTTTGTGTAACCATGTAGGTATGATTATGACCCGAAATCACTGACAAGGTAGAAGGAAAGTCCCAAGAACATTGTTTTGACCTACATGGTCTGTATATAATGCAATTCGTGCAGTGAAAAAGCAGAATACCTTCACTAAATTGGGCAAGAGTAGAGGATGGACAGCTCTTTGTAAAAATAGATTAAAAGCGCAGTAGCAAACATCTTCACATTATCAGGATTGCCTTGTCAATGGAAAAGAACAAATAGCACTCTGTGAATTAGAAATTGCTTTCCTAATGTTAGTCTCCAAATGTACTTGTTTATCTCTTGACTGTAGGAATTAACACCACACTACTTAATGGCAATGGGTGACCTGGTGATTTATTTGAGGGATTAAGGCCAGTGCTACCATGTCTTTTGCCATAAAAGGAGGAGGTGAGGGAGAAAGGAAAGACTTGCCGTCCTCAAAGTCATAATAAAGTAATCTTAATCTTACTATAGTCATTGCCATAATAATTGTCGTCCAAGTTTAAAGGAAAAAAATATCTTTCCAGGGTTGGCAGTCCATTAAGAATTCAGAAATTGTTCCGCGCTCTAATTTTGATTACAAGGCTGTCTAGTTGTTTGTTCTAGGTTGGTTTATTTAGAAGAATTTTCAGTGTATGAAAATTGGTATGAAAATTCAGTTGGTCTTATACTCATGGCCTCAGCAAAAATCTCAAATTCCCAGTGTCATCAGGGAAAATATCCTTTTTGAAGTCATAAGAAAATGAGGCCCTGAGGGTTTATATGTAGCAAAATAGTGTACCCACATGTGGTATTTAGGAACCTAGGGTGGAATCCATGAAACCAGCCCTTTCCTCAATTCCTTGCCCAGGAAGACTCATAGTAACTAGTTAACTCTGGCACCTAATGACATGCTAGCAGAGAGAGTCACAGGCATGACACATGGTCTCCACCTACACCTTGAGGAGGCAGGATATAAGACAGACTTCAGATAATCCCTTCAAATATTGACAGCTGGTTCTCTACATTCACTATATGGCTACAGAGGAGGAGGACCTTCTGTACAAGGCAAACTGCCTCTACTTCTCACCTTCTATATTACGACTCCTGATGGACTGAAAGGTCTGGGTCCAGTGCCGCCTTTGCAATTCCTTCCTCTCCAGCTGGAATCCAGGCTGGGACAGCTCAGACTGAAGCTGGACCATATTGCACAGACAAGAACAACAGAGAGGTCTGGACCAGGGAGAAAACTAGGATAGCATAAATATAACATTGTAGACAAGTCTTGTGGACATACCAGGAGCAAGAAAATATCCAGTGTTGTGACTGGTTCTTTTAATCCATTTATGAATTTTATGTGGTGGCTCTTTTGTGCAAACTATGTAAGTAATTTGATGCAGTAGGAATTAAGGCACCTGCAAAAACTCAAACAAAATGTAAGGTGAAGGAGTCTGGATCACATTTTTAAGTGTTAAATTTCACATAAGTTACACTTCATAATTATAACACACTTTTGAATCTAGCCCTAAAATTCTACTGAAGAAAATTGTGCTCAGAAATTATTTTTAAGTTATTTATGACTTTCTGAGTACTATTCCCCTCTTTTCTTCCTCCCTCTACCTCATATGCTTCTTAATTAGGGCTCTTCTTTCTAGAAATTACAAGCTCCATCTAGTTCAGCCTAGGATTTGGATTTCCAAGGGAAAAAGTAAACGTCCAAATTTATTATTCAGTAATGTATACAGAAGTGTTTTTTTTAATTTGGTGCTGCTGTATTTTTTAATAAAAATTCTTGTCATTCCCTGAAAGTTACTATAATACTTTCGGTACATATAATTTAAAGGCCTAGAGTCTCCAAAGATTTATTGTCACGATTAATTTTAAACATCTGCTTTGCTCATTGATTTTTATGAGGTTACTTGTGCTCAAAGTTAAGTATGTGAATATTTTATGTGAAAACAAGGCCATGACTTATTCCAGCCTAACAGGGTTAAATAATCAAAGAAGTTTAAACACAACAACATTTGTAAGAGCTACATTACAAGAGCTGCAGTACATTAGGTTACTGTACTATTTGAAATAATTGGAACTATTATTACCTTTTTAGAAGTGGAAAAGCTGTATTTTCACTGTTTACAAAATTCAGTAAGAAATTAAAATGTAAGTTTAAATATGTTAACTATGAGTGTTAAAATGGTGAATTTAACAAATGGGGTTATCAGATGATCCTAAGAACTCAAGAATTTCTCCAACATTCTTTAGGTCAAAAGGTTTGTTGCAATATATATATGCGTATACATAGAGATGTTATCTAAGTGTACATTTTGTTTAGTTTTATTACCTCGTTTTTTTCTTTAGCCTCACTGTGCGTTAAACCCTATAGTCAGCTAAGCCACACAGAGCTGCTCGCTCGCTCTCCTGGTTGGGATAGGGGAGTTGAGATAAAGGCAGTTTAACAGGTAAAGTGAAAGCAAAGCAAAACAAAGAACTCACTACTTCCCACCAGCAGGGAGGCATTTCCAGGAAAGAAGCACTCCATCACGTGTAACTGTTACTTGGGAAGACAAATGCTGTCACTCCTAACATCTCCCCTTCCTTTTTATTGTCCCAGTTTTTATCGCTGAGCATGACATCATATGGTACAGGATATCCCTCTGGTGGGTTTGGATCAGCTGTCGCAGCTGTGTGCCCTCCCAGCTTCTTGCCCACCGTCATTCTACTCACTGGCAGGACAGTGTAAGAAGCAGAAAAGGCCTTTAGGCTGTGCATTGTTCAGCAGCAACTAAAACATAGATATGTTATCAACACTGTTTTCAGCACAAATCCAAGACACAGCACCACACCAGGTACTATGAAGAAAATTAGCTTTATCCCAGATGAAACTAATTCAATACTAAATTTAGGAATCTGTCAGTGCCTGCTACTTTAAGAGAACAAACATGCTTATACTCAAAATATGCTATAAATATAAAGTCTCAGTAGAACTATGATGCACAAATTTGACTGTCAAACAGCCATCCAATCCTCGTTCTTTTCCGCCATAGCTTTTCAATTTAAAACACATTTGTTTTTTCTGCAGCTTCATATGGTGAACATCCGAAGAGATATCAGAGGGACAACATGACAGCTGGTGCCTGTCCCATGCATCCCAGTGGCACATTCCCAGCTGGGGCTGGACACAGCTCTCCACAACATGTGGACAGGCAATCCCTTGGTCCCAAGCACCATGATAGCACAGTGTATAGCCAGGCCTCCTTCAGCAGCCTGCAGCCTGTCCCTGCAGCAGCTGGGTGTTGGAGGGGAGCACCAGGGAGAGGGAGCCCTTCCTTTTCCAGCCACTCATAGCATTTCTCTGTGATGAGGGAACAAAGTCAAGCTGATCTAGGAAATGGTTCCAACGTGAACTTTGTAGCTGGGAGCACGAAGTATGTCCACAAGCAGCACATGCCCATACCTCCATGGGAGACCCAGGGATGGCTCTCCAGTAAGCGCCATCCTTCCGTGGCCTGGCTTCGGTGGGCAAAGCTGGGGCCAGTAATGGCACCACCAGCAGCCCCTGACACTGGCCCACCATGAGGGCAGACAGTGCCAGAGACAAGGCTGGAGATGAGATGTGGTGCAGGCCCAAGAGGGAGAGGAGTTCCCCACAGCATCAGGCCCCAGTCTGGCTGGAGACATTACAGAGGAGAGGCACTGCCGTGGGTCAGGATGGGGCCCAGCAGAACCAAAAATGGGGTCTGTGGACCCTGGTCAAAGGGTCCTAGGTGATATCTGTCAGGAACAGAGAGCCTGGGCGGTGGACTTAGGGCCCTGAGACTACATGTGTTCTCAGTGTGTTCCCATGGAGCTTCCCAGGCCCCAAAACTGGAGAGGAACGAGGGAGAAAGACATTTGGCCCTGGAGGGAGTGCTCGTGTCCTCCCACCTACCATCACATGGTTGGGCTGCACACTGAAATGAAATGCAAACATGTAATAGGAGTGTGACACTGCTAAGGGCTTGCAGTTCACAGAAGTGGCACAACAGAGAGCAAGAGAGAGGAATGATTGTGTATGGATAGCTGCAGGTAAATAATGGTGTGCTGCTTCCATCCCCTCACTCACTCTCTCTCTTCCTTTGTTGCTTGGATGAATGTACCTAAGAGTGGATTTTCATTTCCATAGCTAGCCTGTTAAATTTTTAGGGGGATGAAGTAGTGTTGCTGGGGACTATTAAAGGGTGTTTTCATAGCTGCTGTCCCTTGGATTCACATTTGTTGCTGCATTATTTGGTATACATAAATTTCTCTTTGATACTAGAAGTACGAGGTCAGCAGAGCTGATTATTTTGTAGTGTGTCAGAGTATGGATTTGTTTCTAGGTTTGCTTTGCAGACTAAACAAATTTAGTTTCTTCTCTTGGTAGCAAAACTATGACCTTCCAGACTTTTTGTCAAACTCACTATTTCTTTTGGCACGGCTATGTAACAGCATTTGGTGTCAGCCAAGTACTGCCCTTCTTCAAAAGCTGGTGTTGCCAAACTATGTTTGCCTGTATTTGAGTGGCAGAAGATTTACAGGAATAAGAAGTCATTGAAAACATGAGAAAATAAATTATTTAGACAACTGGCTGAACCTCTAAGATGAAAGCTTTTTTTTTTTTTTTTTTTTTTTTAAAGAAATAACAGGCTATATTGTGCAAAAGTAACAATTACTTGTGTTTTTGGCATTTTTTTGGTCAATGGTATATTTAAAGTCAACTTAAAATGTCTTCTAGAATATTGCTAAAACAAGATTTATTCTTTTTTTCAGAAATAGCTCACATAAGAAAATCCTTTGGATAAGGAAGTTTGTCTTCTTCATTGCCCATTATATCACAATATTGGTGGAAGGGTTTAACTGAACTGTAATAAAAAGGTGTAATTTTATCTGCAAATTTTAGATTTAAAGGTCAGTCACAGACACATTAATTGACAGAATCTTTGCTGAAAGAAAATTAATTTGTTGGGATCTTTTACAGAAGGTAATGCTCATACAGGGAATCTAATCTCCTGAACAGGACATTCAGCTGCTGTCTGGATGCAACAGAAGTCTCATTGCAAAGGTCTCTGTAATAAGATTTTCAGCTTGATTGAATGAGATTCCCCAAACCTGTGTCTTGCTGTGTTTTGCAGGTTCTACATGATCACTCTAAGAGATATCTGATCCATTTCTATTTAATATCTTAGGCTATGTGAAAAATATGGCAATTATCTCAGCTACATACAAAAGACAGTCCTAAATGAACATTTCCATATCTGCAGGAAAAAAATTCTACTTTTTCAAAATATCTTACTTGCGTGGAGCTGGAACTGTCTGGAAAAGTCCCTATGACTGCCTGGCACTGTACCCAGGATGTTTATCAGTACATCTGTCCATACAAATGATGCCTATCACATGGTCCAGGTCCAGTAGGAGCTTCCTATAAGAAGGAGATGATGCTAGGACTGTCTGAAATTCCCACCTGAAAAAGTCTTGCAATGAGTCAAATGCATTGTTTTGAAACCAGATAGCAGCTCAGTCAACCACTTGGTCTCACATCAGTCCCTTATCTCATCTTTGCTGATGACTAATGTGAAGCTCCTGAACTACTCAGGGAATTGATGACTGAGTGTTCTGGGTGTGCACAGGCGCAGCTCTGGCACTCAGATACTCCACAAACGTAACTTGAATTTCCTTGTTATACAACAATTGTAACAATAAATATTGCTAGAGGGCCAGCCTGCTTACAAGTAACAATTTCTTTCCAGAGAGACTGATTTTTAATGTAAATAAAATAAATAAATTATCCCAGTGTAAATATATTAATTCTCTTTTGTGAAAGCTAAATGTCTGGCAGTATTTAAGCATTAATGTCTTTCAAGCCATGCTTAACACCATTTTTTTCCTGTTGTTAATAAGCATGTGCAATCTAGTCCCAGGTGAAATAATGAGCTACAGTCAGAGCTACAGCAGTTGGAGGAGTATCCATCCACTTCATTGAGTTAATCTTTATCAACTCTAGGAAGGCCATTCCTGACAGATTTTGTTAAATCTGTTCTTAAAGGCTGCCAAACTTGAGTCTCTACAATTTAGTTCAGCAGTCTATTTATATCTTAGAAGCCTTTCTGATAGAAGATATTTCTTGAAGTTTAGCCTAAATTTTTCTTGCTTTATTTCAAGACTGATACTTTTTGTCCTCACCACTGTGGATATTGAGAACAGAAGTTTTTTACATACATTAAGACCACTATCATGTTTTTTGTTTTCTCTTCAGGCTATAACAATTCTGCTTACTAAGCAATAAGAACTAGAACTCTGTCACCCTTACAGCTTTTTTTTTTTCTGGATTTTCCCAAATTTTACCACATCTTGGATCTGCAACTATCATGATCCTGCTATCTTTACAGTAAAGGACATGTATTTTGAGAATAGAAATCAGATTTTCAGTTGCAACAAGGTTAAATTGCTAATAAGAAAGTCAAGTGAAAAATTTATGGCGGCTTACATGAAGAATTGCCATAAATCATATGGATAGAAATAGTGTTAATTGTGTGGGTTCTGCCAGGTCCATCTCTCAGTTTGAGTTTCATTTAGTACGACAGAAATTCAGGGAGCATCATCCTGCAGGGACGGATTCAGCAGTGACTGCTGAATGTAGTGTAGTGATGTAATCATGTACATCAAAATACTGTAGGAAAGAAGAGGAAAGAAGCTTATTTTTCAATAAGCAATTGGACTGATGAACTGGTTCAGAAAAAAAAAATGTCAGTGGCACCGGGCTTCCATATTCTCATGGCTCCCAAGCTAATTGGTTTCTTCTCATATCTTCACCATCCTTGGCCAGCACAAAGCTTGCACATCGCCTTTGATCATTCTCCTACAGCCAGCTGCTGCTTGCCCTTTCTGATTTAGAATTGGGTTCCTACGTGGCAGTTGTAGAGCGAATAAATGTTAGAGGAAAATATTTTCATTGTCCCCTTTTCCTGATCACTGTCTCCACTTTGGGAACACAAAAGCAGCAGCATCTTGCATAGCAGTGATGTCAGGCATACAGTTTATTGCATGTACTTATTCTTCCATGTAGCAAGTTCTTAAACTACTATTTGTTGGAATTTGAGAGACAGTTTTGGGAAAGATCAATTTATGCTTGCCCTGGTCTTATATTCTTTACCTACACAACTGATCAAAGAAAGATTTTTTTTCTGAACCAGTATCATGGTTCCTGTGTTGTTATGTTATACATTTGCTTTAATGATCACTTCATTTTGTCTCATTAATTTCTCCATAGAAAAAATCAGAACTTTTGCATTTCTTAACATCTTCTTGTCTTCCCTTCTGTCACTAAATCTCATTCCTCATTCTTTGTTACTTTTTTTGTCTTTTTTCTACCAACAGATCATATTCTGCAGTTTCCCTTTTTCCCTTTACATCTTCTCTATTTTGTTTCACAGATAAAGGAAAATAAAGACAAGGACTCAGTAAATCATTTCCACCTTTTTTTGGGTTGCTGCATTTATGTCAAGTTCTCACTGTCCTTATTCTTCATCTGCTTACATTTCTCATGTGTTTTTAGGACAATGGCTGTGCTTGATTTGTTAATGTTGTTAACATGTACAACAACATGCCTGAAGTTTTGCTTTCCCTGCTGCAGTTTCCATACTAGCAAAGCCACACTAATAAAAAACTCACACTTTTACTGCCCTTTTCCATCTGGTGCATCACTGAAATTCTGCTCAGATGACACATAGAAAAAGCATTGTCACAATGCATAACATTCAGGAGGAATCAGTGATAAAGACATTAATATTGCTATTTCTCTGATTATAGTACTTTTGTTATTGTGTGGTCAGTGTTGGGATTATGTGTTGTTCATGTGTTCAGCCTCTGTGCTAAAATGATTTTGAGTTACTGAGAGAATATTTTGTGAATGTGTAAAATTAGATGGGAAGGTGTGCTCTTGATGGCTTTTTATAATTAACCACTGCCAGTATAATGTTCCTTATTTTATCTAAAAGTTTGTCCTTGAACAAATTTCAGGCATCTTCTGTTCTCATTGTGCTTTGTGATGATCTTCGCCTTTTCATTGATTCAGCAGTTACCTTTGAGCCTTACTTTTCAAATATGTTGAATTTGCCTTTTATCAGCTTAAAACTGTGGATCTCATGCATATTTACATTGTAAGCTGTGACAGCTCTGGAAGAGGTCAGTTGTGTCAACTGCTCTATACATCCACAAGAAACTCTATTATCTGTTGATCAGACACAGCTTTAAAATGTGTAAAACTAAGCATATTTTTCTAATAATATTACCTCTTTATTTTGAAACTACTAGTTTGGGCGTTTAGTTATACAGTTTTAAATAAGATTAATTAATACTGAAATTAATACTGAAAAGAAACAAATTAAAGTTTGAATGACAACCTTTTGATTCTAAATCACAAATCACAGAATTGTAGGAGTTCAAAGGGACTTTTGGACATCTTCTAGTCCAACTCCTGAGGAATCACAAAATATGTTTATTTGTTGGATTGCATCTCCTCATCACTTTGTGGACTTATTTAGCAGGTTGTTGTAAACAAAAAAGCTATGTGAGCCCTGCTAGTTCATACATCTAACTCTCAGTGCATCAGAAATTAAAGTTTCTCTTGCATCCAGGTTAATATTGAGCTTTGTTTCATTGTAGTTTTGTGGCTGTCACCAAGAAACTGTTAGTTTTAAAATGATAGCTGTGCCTTCCTTGTCATTGCAATAACAGCTTTTCTGATTATGGGATGAGAAAGGCAAAGAATTTTCACAAAAAAAGCAGGCATTAGTAGTGTTGGTTGATAAGGCTGTATAGTCAGATATTTCATAGGCTAGGAGCTGTTTCAAAATTGTTCTTTGCAGTACAAGGAGGACATAAAATATTTCCTTTTTACTTTGAATTTTATTTCCCCTTTTATGTACCTGGGCTTAGTCGGTGATCTCATTTAAAAAATATACATCTGTTGATCATGATCAACACTGGTTTCAATTATTGGTGAGACTTGGCTTGAACTGGATTAAAAGCTCATGGGGAGACCTGGGGCAAAGGAAATACTAAACTACTGCAGTAGGTGAACCCAACCCTGCTCTTCAACATGTTAAAGTAAGAGTTGTATGAAAGAGGAAGAGATAAGACTAGTAGAGCTGAAAAGCTAAACAGAAGAGAAATAAGACAAGGTTTTACAAAAATAAACAGTAAAACTAACTCCTGTTGGGAACTGTTTTCTTTGCTTCAGACAAACTGTAACCTATCCATAGAGATGTTCCTAAAACATATGATGAGTACTGCCTGCTCTGCTTCCTTTGACTTAAAGCTTAGTTATTGTAATTTATATTTGCATTGGTATCACTGTTGCTGCTAATTTGTTGGTTCCTGTGGTCATTCTGTGTTATACTAGCCTCTTACTCTACTATGTACATTTCTATCTCTTTTATAGTGGCAGAATCTTTATTATATTACAAAGGAAGTTACACAACAATATTTTTTCAGCTTTATGATGCTCTGATGATATCAGGCTGAAATTACCCAGATGGAGGCTCTAACATCCAATGAAACAGAATCTCCAGCTCTTCGCAATGCTGAAAAAAATATTTAGAAAGTAGAAATAACTGTAATTTATCACTTATGCCAGCATCTGGCAAATACTTTAAACTCTGTTTCTTAGCTTTAAGTTCTATAAGTTAGTAATAAAAAGTAGAAGTTACTGTCTTAAGAGGATAAATGGAGACATTTTTATGCAAAAACATAAAAAGGGAATTGAAAAGGAAAGAAGACAGTGCTTGACATTTTTTCTTTGAGTTAGAACAGACTTGTGACAATTTCATGCAATATTTTGATAGGAAGAACACTCTAATCAGAATTTTTTATTTTTTGAGTTCTTATTAATACATACCTCAGTCTCAAGTTAGACTATAGAATGCATTGTTACAGGAGAACACAGTAAGATTCAGAAAGGATTGCTATGGATATTAAGACTGTTACAAGTAATAACACTTATTTTATAAAGGAGTATGTAAATTTCATATTTTGGGGATTATGTCTGCATTTAACTATTAGAAGCAATAATGTTATCTAATATAGGAAATTATCATTCTTCAAAATGATGTGTTCAAAAGGACACTGTAGGAATCATTAGATATTATTCCTTGTGTCACAGACCCTACGTTTTTAGCAAATTCTCTGTGTCATTCATATACTAACAGTTTTGTGACAGATTCTTACAGTAACAGGGAAACCATTCAAATGGATGCAAAAAAACAGCAAGAAACTCATCACTTGCTTATTCCTGTTACATAACTCCCAAAGCTTCATCCTGTCACATTCTGACCTTGCTTTAATTAATAAAAAATAACTAGTCTTGGTTTTTGTCTCCAATTATTATGGTAATTCCTACTAAACTATATGGTGTAGGGTTTAATATGTGTAGAAAGGCCCAGAAGTACTTAAAACAATAAAATAAAAAGTTATTCCAAATAACCCTCATAATTACGTATATTTTAGAAAAAAATATTTGCACACATTTAGAGACTTATTTGAGAAACTTAACATTTTTCCATGTTGAGGATCATCATCCATGGTAAAGACTGTCAGTGAAACGACCACTGAAGTAAAGGTAGCTTTCACTATCAGTGAGATTATAAAAATCTAGTCCTTACACATTTGGCATTTATTTTTAAACTACTAGACACACTTAATTACCATTAAAAAAAAAAACCTGTAGCCTTTTAGTTTTTAAGGAAGTAATTCTGAATGATCAGAAAGCATACAAGATGCTGTCATTGCCAATAACATATACACACTGCACTATAAAAATTACATAAGCAATGAACCAAGTGCGGCTTCAGAAGGACAGCTACTTGAAAGTCACTTCTTTAGTTCCTTAATGCCTAAAAACATCTCCACTAAACTACCTGCTTTACAAAAAAAAAAAAAAAAAAGTCATCTTTTTGTTTCTATGTTAGGAGAAAAGTGGAAATTATATTGAAAATTTTATAGATCTCTAGTAAGAGCTCCATTTGACCAGTACATCTTTTCACTCTGTTTCTTTCTATACTTGTCATTTGCATTTTTTCATTTTTCTGGGCTATATGAAGTTAATGCTTCAATGTGAATTACTTCTCTGTTGCAGTTTCCACGTTATGACTGCAGTGAATATTGTTTGTAGAAAAGGCTCTATTACAAGGCAAAGGAGCTTTATTTCTTTTTGTGCATGTCAATTGGAACAATTTATTTGAAGATTTTCACAGTGAAAGAAAAAGCTAAAAGCAAAAAGAGGCTAATAAAAGTCAATATCTCTCCTTTGAGCAGCGTCAATCAATTTGAGTGGAATAGATTCCTTGTTTGTTCAATAAAACAAGCACTTTGTGTCACAAATGACCTGGAGAATTCTTGGGTGTCCTCATTATCAAGAAATACCTGGTGTTTTGGTCTTGTATTACCTATTTAATTGGTAATGGTATATTCATATTAAGCTATCTGTTTCTGTTAGACAATTTAGAAGAAAATATGTTATTAAATTATGTTATTTTACAAGATAAGTAGAAGTTCTTATGATAAAAAGTGCTATGGTAAGACTGGAATTCATCTGGCATCAAAATAGCATGGCAAATTGAAAGTATACAGTAGATGTTTAATCAACTCAGCAAAGACACGGGATTGAAATTTTTATAATTCTTTGTCCTATACAAAGACAGATTGTATTATATTCTTACTTTCTCTTACGTGGCTCATATTTTAGTGGTAATTGTAGTAGTAAAAAATAAATAGGGAAATGTGAATTTTCTTTAAAGATCTGTTTCATTTAAACTGTATCAAATATTCTGCGTATATACTGGATCCAGTTTTCTTGAAAATATTCATCACGTAAGTCATATTGATCCTTTTAATAAAGTAGAATTATCAGTATTTTAAAAAAATATTCTAATGTATAATTTCTGTTTAGGTAACTAATCTGCATCTGGGTACATAATGAAACTCTTTTTTTTTAAACGTAATATATAGTGACCAGTACATCATGCTACAATGGGCTTAAACAGAGGAGTGCTAAGGTCTACTTTGAACTTTCATGACAGGATTGTTTTATCTGGCTTTTGACTTGATATTTTTTTTTATTTTTTTGTGTTTTAAATTTCTGGTAGTCCAATTTAGGCTTAATCTTTCCCTCTTTACTTTGCTGAGCAATAAAAACATACAACCTCTGTGCGAGAATGTTAGAAAAGGCTCCTCTGAGACATCTAATGAGACTTTTTGTTTGTTTTTAAGGGTACTTAGAGTGCTTTTTAGTACTTATTCATATCAATCTTCTTGAGGGAGTCAGATGTTAAAAACCCACACCTTCTTTTTCACCCCTACTGTAAATATTGTACAATACACAAACTACAAAACACAACTTGAATATAATTTGGTCCCTTGTTGATGACAGGCTCCAAACAGCTTGCTTCTGCCTACAGCCCTTTGGCAAATAACCCTCTTCCTGCATAGCCAATTGCTCTGCTAAATACTGTATTACTAATACTGGGGTGGGAGTAGACAGGAAATAAATGTCTGGTCAAATTTCCTTATAGAAAGTTGAAATAGGATAGCATGCCTGTTTTAAGGAATGAATAACTTTTACCTATGGGCAACTGCGGACAAGAAAGGAATTATCAAAAGTATCTGTGCCTGTTGGTGAAGCACTAAAAGATGTATTCTTAGATGACTTGACACTTTATCTTCCCTTCTTGTGGTGCTGCAAGAAGGATGTAATCTGGACTATTTAGTTACTGTTGGCCTTCTGCTTTATTATTCCTACACATTAAAAACAAGGAAAGGCAACTGACCTACATAAACTTTTTTCTACAAACAAAAACTAGATTAAATATGTCCAAAGACAAAACATGACTAGAAAGCCTGACATTCTTAATCCACAAGGCTCCAGCTGCTCTTCTTGTGGCCAAACCTATAAACAATAGAAGTAGGTTAATGAGAATTTCCTATTTTCTCAAGCACTCCCAACTTAAATGAAATGCCAAGGTGACGTTTCTAACTTGTCTTTCTCTTTACTCTGTTATGTCATTAACTTCTTCACTCAGAAGTAGGATGTAGTTTGCCATATATGTGCTGTAAATTTTAATTTGTACGCTTCTTCATAGGTGATGACTAAAAATGGTATTTGACCCTTCCATAAGTTAAATGAACATTCTAGATGTCACCTTGTTGTGATTCAACTGAAATATCCTACAATGGGTTCAAGATCTGCAGAAAATGAGTGTCCAACCACTATTAGCTCATTTAGTAGGTCTTGTGATAACATTACTCATGATGAGTTCAGTTGGTGTTACTGTAATTGTTGTAAGTACTTTGGTAGGATTTCCAGAGTAATTCAGTATTAATTAAGTAGGTTGATGTTTGAGAATCCCTTGATACACTGAGTATTTCAGTATATTGGAAAAACATCAAAATTTTCCTCAGAGGGAACAAATCCCTTATTGTTTAGAAAAGCAACTGTGCAGAAAAGAAAATAAAAAAGTCAGTGTGGCGTAATCCTTCCTCTCTATGCTCTGCTTCAGAATCTCAGGCAGTTCTTTGGAGGAGGCATTATGTTCTTTATTTCACAGAATCACGGAATCACAGAATCTTCTAGGTTGGAAGGCACCTTAAAGATCATCTTATTTGTGGTGACAATAAGGTGATCTTCATGACTGAATTATAGAAAGTGCATCTAGTTCAATGCTGTTACCATAGGGTGCAGCAACAATGCTACTAAGTCTTACTGGCAGATGAAGAGCCTTTCAATGAAAATGGGAATAACAGAACCAGATCTTTTATTCAGTAATTTTTACAAATGACTATTATTACCTCATGTTTACATGTAAAACACAGGAAATATATTTTTCTTTTCAAGTTATTGAATTATATGGTAATGCACTTCATGCTTTTCATTGAAGTTTCCTGGCAGTCCAGAAGTCATCAGAATAAATCTTGAAATAATTCAGCTGTTGTTTGAAAAATCATGGAATCAGAGAATTGTTTAGGTTGGAAAACACCTTTAATATCATCAGCTCCAATCGTTAACCCCACACTGCCAAGTCCACCACTAAACCATGTTCCTAAGTGCCACATCTACACATCTATTAAATACCTCTAGTGACGGTGACTCAACCATTATCCTGGGCAGTCTGTTCCAATGCTTGACAACCCTTTTGGTGAAGACATTTTTCCTAATATCTAATCTAAACTTCCCCTGGAGCAACTTGGGCCCCAAACTGAACACAGTATTTGAGGTGCAGCCTCGCCAGTGCCAAGTACAAAGGGACAATCGCTTCCCTAGTCCTGCTGGCCACACTATTTCTGATACAGGCCAGGATGCTGTTGGCCTTCTTGGCCACCTGGGCAAGCCACCTGAGCCACCAACGGCTGGCTCATGTTCAGCCGGCTGTCCACCAACACCCCCAGGTTCTTTTCTGCCAGGCAGCTCTCCAGCCACTCTTCCCCAAGCCTATATTGCTACATGGGGTTGTTGTGACCCAAGTGCAGGACCCGACACTTGACCTTGTTGAAACTCATACCGTTGGCTTCAGCCCAAATAGTGACCTGCAACTGAGTAGAAAAATAAGGAACCATAAAAAGGAGAGGAATATGGGAGGGATACTTTTGCACTTGAGTGAGTTTTATGACTATTTCAAGGAACTGTTAATATGCACAACCAAAGCTCTGTCTTTATTCTAGTTTTCTTTAGGGAAAAAATTTGAACCAAATCAACCAAACAAAAAACTGCTACTCTGTGCAGAACTTTTAAGGAGTCCAATAGTCTGCACTTACATTTCCCAGGGAACTGAGACATGTTTTGTTGTAGAGAAAAATGTCTTTAAGCAAGCTTCTTGAGGATATTGTACTAGCATATCTCAAGCATTCTTTCAAAGCAATGCCCAAAATATGGCACACCGTCAAACTTAAATTTCTATTTTAATATTTAGTATTTGCTTTTTCAAATGTATACTTTCCTTCAGTACTTTAAATTAACTTTCATAACAAGGGAATAACAATCTGTTGCTCTGTTACATTTACTCCATTTTACAACAGAAAATGAGAAGCAATTGAGTATATAAAAAGAAGTGATTTAGTTAGTATTATAAATTGAAGGGTGACCCTGAAACCTGTGATAAAAAAATAAAATAACTTTGTTCTATTCTTTTTGTTAAGATACTTTTGACATGGCTTGTAAAAAAGAGTGAGTTGCAGGATTATATTTACAATCTCTTTGGCTGAAGTTTGAGAATAAAGTAGACATTATTATTTCAAAACATCTGAGGGTACCATTACACTCTGCTTAAAGAAAATAAGCGAACTACGTGAAAAAGGAGAGATGGTATGATGAAAAAGGATGCCATGGATTTTCCAGGAGCTAGAAATTAAGAAATTGATGAGAAATCAAGAAAAGGTTCCAGAAGGCAAGTCACGTATCTCTGAATGCACCCGAGATGCATGGGAGTAATGACAAAAAATTTGAGGGAGACTGCATGAAGACAAATGTGGTTCGATGGCAATATACCCTTATCAAGCTGATAATAGAAATGAAAGAAAAAATATTGGAGGATGAGGGAAACAATGTAGAACAAATAAATCAGAAAAATAAAGCATGCTTTCTGGGAAAAAAGTGCATTACCCAACACTGAAGAGAATAGAGGATAAAGGCAAATGAGAATTCATGGAGTGACAGTAAGCAGAAAGAATAAGAATTTGAATATTTTACAAGTACTTGAAGATATTGCATGTTAGGCAGCTGCTGTGTTTTTTTGTTTGGTTGCTTTTTTTTCTTAAAGGGACATTTCTGTAATCACACAATTACAATTTAGTGGAAAATGCTGGCAAAAAGTAGCTACTACTTATTCTTTGTTGAGCTTGCTTCCACCCAGAGAGTCTAAAAGAGACATATGGTGAAGCTTCCTCATTTGATTGAGTTTAAAGCCTCCCTTTTGCAACTATTACACTATATTTCTCTTCTATATCTCCTTTAGAAAACATTGCATGGTGGTATATAAAAGTGCTATAAATCATGGAGGTGAATAAGGAATATTATCACTGTATCATACAGTATGAGAACCTGGAAGGATCTAAAGTAATTCTCAGGTAATAGGTTTAAAATAAACATCTCTAATACTTTTCCACTCAGTATGAGATGGAAAT
This sequence comes from Tringa tobata, assembly GCA_033628505.1. Lineage (NCBI taxonomy): Eukaryota > Metazoa > Chordata > Aves > Charadriiformes > Scolopacidae > Tringa > Tringa tobata. The sequence continues at coordinate 15,266,292 of JAHREE010000279.1, read as the reverse complement.
CAAGAAAGAATTCAACAAGTTTGTGGAGGAATTTGTGGCCATCAGACATGATGTTTCAGATACAAGTTCCAGCTATAAAAGTCCCACAATACTGATTTCAATGAAGATCAAGGCCAGCTCTGTACACATCCTGGTTTATATTCTTCTATACATATAAGTTATAGCCTGTTATTAGAGGTGTTGTACTTTATTGTGCCTGCGTTGAAGTCTTGGTAAAGCTTAGGTAGTACAACATGTGAGAAATAATTTATTTTGGAAATAACCGATCTTTGTTTTCCACGTGACATTTTTCTCGTACAACTTGTTTTTTTTTAGTACAGGAAGTTTTTCTCATTAATTTCTGATTTAATTCTCCTCCTGTTTTGACTGAAAATGAGCTCTGTTTCGGCAGTGACTGATTTCATGTTTAACCGCTTTTTATTAACAGTTGTGTTTGTATGTCTGAATGATTCTCAACACACAGCTTTAGGAAGGAAAAACCTAATGTCTTTCACAGGTAATATCTCTAAAAGAAAGCCAAATCAGGGCAAGCTATAAAACACAGGCAGAAGCAGGCTTCATAAAGTAATATTTATAGTTCTAGTATTCGAGGAATTTATAGCATAGAGTTCCTATCATTCCTAAGAAGATTTAAATGTACATTTGCAAATATTCCAAGGACTGTGGAATACTTAACTACTCAATAGAGGTTATTCCTGTCTTATTAGTTATCATGTAGTGATTTAAATTTATAAAAAATCCTTTCTGAAGGATTCATGTTAAGGGTAATAATGATTTTTTTAATCCAGATCTCTTCCAGAAATATGGATGAATGGCTTTCTTAAAACAACAACAACAATAAAACAAAACAAAAACTCACTACATACATTATATTTTCTGGGTTCAGGTTGTCTTCACACGACCAGTAAATAAACTCAGTTTGCCTTGGTATCAAAGAACAAATTTATGTACTCTGAAAGTACCTGAACTGTATATCCTATAACGTAAATGAAAAATTAGATAAGGCTCAGCAAAAAGTTTCTTACACCAAACCCATGGTCACACAAAGCTAAAGTCTAGAGAGTGAAAAAGCAGTCTAACTGAGCATTTTGCTTTACAGTCGTATTGCTAAACTGGTACAGAGAGAGTATTTTCCTTCTAAAAGACTATCTCATTGGTTTAGCTCATCCCTTCATTATGTTGCAGAAAGAAGTTTTAACATAACTCTTAGCATGAAAATAAGGCACTTGACTGTACATTTTCAAATGACTTTAAAAGAACTACATGTTCCTAAACAATATCTATATCCCTAAACTTTTTACATTAAAATCTCTTCATAATACCTTTCATTATGCCAAAAAGATTAATTATTATCCTAATAATAATAATTCAAGGAACCAAAAAAAAAAAAAAAAGCAGTGGCGTTCTATGAAAGGTGAAGGAAAATGATACAGAATATGATTTGGAATGGTATCATAATTTATGCACACACAAATTCTTGAATTTTTGGATGATGACTTTTACTTCAGTTACTGCATTGTTCTTGAGTGCTAACAGCCAATAATTTTTTATGTTATGTTTATAGATGTCTAGCAAGATAAGATAATAATATATTTTGAGTTATTTCCTGAATTCAAAAGAGCCTTAGATATCTGAAAACCAAAAAAAAAAGTATTTAGGTGGAAACAGACATAAAATTTACGTTAACTTTCTCTTCACCATCTCATGATGAGGAATATTAGAAGCATCTCACTGAATTATGTTTGTTCTGCTTTTCCTTCATACCAATAACCAGCAAAATACAAAATACCCTTGCACATTGAGTTTAGGAAATGGTTTTGGGTGCCAGTACATTATGTAACTGAAAAATATAGGGTAAAAATCTATCTGTAGATCTCTTTCAGTAATCTAGTCCTTCATTTTTAGTAAAAGTCATGTAAATGTGCATGACAAGTGTTTAAATAAACAGTGTTGAGAACACCACAGATGTCAGTATTTGCCTTCATTGAAGATCTGTCTAAGGTATATAAGATACATTAAGATATGTAAGGCAGGATCAGGAACATGTATTATGAGAAATAGCTCTGAGACGCCAAAAATCCTTGAAACACTGTAGTATATTTTCCAAGAGATGGACTTCACAACATGACTTCCTCTGACTTGTAGAGCATGACCTGAAAGGAAATAAAACTGGTTTAGCTAGGTCTTGAAAGCTAATAGCTGGCCAGAAGGCCAGACTGGTTACCTCACTTCATAGAGTTTTGCGTTGGGTGTGGGTGGCAAGGTTTTGGTAGTAGGTGGGTTCCAGCTGACTCCACAACAGACCCAGTACAGGACATAGCTGAGCCCATCAGCCAAGTGTGTTCTCTGTGAGAACATATTTAAGAAATCGAAAAAATGCTTGGAGAGCAGAATGAGGGGGGTAAAAAGGAATAAACATCAGTATGAATACCAACATCAAAGAAGGAGCAGGAGGAAGAGGTGCTCTGGGTGCCACAGCAGAGATTCTTCTGCAGCCTGTGGAGGAGAACATAGTGAAGCAGATTGTCCCCCTGCATCGTGGTTTAACCCCAGATGGCAACTAGGACCATGCAGCCACTTGCTCACTTCTCCCCTCCCAGTGGGATGGAGAGAAGAATCAGAGAAATAAGGAAAACCTGTGGGTTAAGATAAAGGCAGTTTAATAAGTAAAGCAGAAGCCGTGCATGCAAGCAAAACAAGGAATTCATTCACTACTTCCCATTGTCTGGCAGGTGTTCAGCCATCTTTAGGAAAGCAAGGCTCCATTACATGCAATAGTTACTTGAGAAGAAAATTCAAATGTCCCCATTTTCCTTCATCATTCCCCAGCTTTATATATTGAGCATGACACCACATGGCCTGGAATATTCCTTTGGCAAGTTGGGGACAGCTGTCCCAGCTGTGTCTCCTCCCAACTTTTTGTGCACTTCCAGCCTACTCACTGGCAGGGCAACATGAGGAGCAGAAAAGGATTGCTTAGCAACAATCAAAAACACCAGCGTGCCATCCACTTCACTTCCATCCCAAATCCAAAACACATCACTATACCAGCCGCCAGTAAGAAGGTCAACTCCATCCCAGCTGAAACCATGACACCCTGTTACCCATGGAGAACTGTTCTGGAGCAGAAATCAACATTGCAGCCAGTGGACAGCCCCACACCAGAACACATGGATCTTTTCTGAAGGACTTCAGCCCCTAAAGAGCCCACTCAGAAGCAGGGGAAAAATGTGAGGACGAAGGAGCATCAGAGAAGAGCTGGTATGGATCTGATTGCAACTGCCCCATTCCCTGTCTCCCTGTGCTGCTTGAGGAAAGGGGAGGTAGAGGATTTGGGAATAAAGGAATGAAGTTGAACCTGGGAGAAAGGTGGGGCCAAGGTGTTGTTTTAAATTTTGCCTTTACTTCTTACTGTCCAAATCTATTTTAATTACCTATAAATTCCAATAATTTTCACAGAATCATAGAATGATTTGGATTAGAAGGGAGTTTTAAAGATCATCTAGTCTGACCTCCCTGCCATGGGCAGAGACATCTTTCACTAGATCAGGTTACTCAAAGTCCCATCCAACCTGGTCTTGTACACTTCCAATGCTAGGACATCCACCTTTTCCAGTGTTCCACTCTCATCATAAAAAATATCTTCCTTATGTCCAATTTACATCTACCCTCTTTCAGTTTAAAGCCATTGCCCCTTGTCCTGGCAGTACAGGCCTTGGTAAAAAATCTCTGCATCTTTCTTATAAGCCCCCTTTAAGTACTGAAAGGCTGCAATAAGGTCTCCCCAGAGCCTTCTCTTCTCCAGGCTGAACCCCAGCTCTCTCAGTCTTTCCTCACTGGAGAAGTATTCCAGCCCTCTGAGCATTCTCATGGACCTTTTCTTGAGTGGTTTCTTTTGCTCATGACAGTAATTGGCAATGATCTCCCTTTGTTTATCTCAACCCACAAGCTTTTTCATCCTATTTTCTCACCTGTCCTGTTGAGGAGGCAGAGTAAAAGAGTGTCTGGGTAAGTATCTGGCATGCTTCTATGTATCAGGACATTAGAGCTAACAAAATTCCAGTGCCGAGTTCCCCCACTTTTGCATTTTTTATGTGCAATTTACCCTTATTATTTATAAGCACAGATGAATGACAATAGTAATGTCAGTTCCAGTCTCAAATACAGGTGGAAATCACAAGGAAAAACAAAAACAAACAAACAAACAAACACAAAAAAAGGAAAGCAAAACACCCTAACAATAAAAAGGTTAAAGTCCCCATTGTGTCCCCATTGTAAGATAAATGTTAAACATTGTTCCCTCTGGATCAGATCTATACATTTTCTGACAGTGCTTTTTCTGTGTTCTTCCACCACCACCCCTGCAGTTAATACAGACTAGCATTATATTTCTGCCAGCAAAAGATTAGGTTGGTAAATCAACATGTTTTATTTGAAAGCAGAGGCCATCCAGGGACAGAGACACTGATAACAGAACCTATTTTTTATTAGGGCACTTTTAGGTTTAGCCTTCAGTGAGAACCTTATTTAAATAGAAAGATTTTTGGTTGCTCCCTATGAGAGTCATAAGCCACCTGTAAATGGACAGAGCTTTACAAATGAGAATATGTGGGAATTTCGGAACAACTGAAGCAGTTTTCTACAAAAAGCTCAGAATATTCCTTTTATACTTTCTTTGAAGTTAAAAACTGCAAATTAAACATTAAAAATTAATAAAACTCACACTGTAACAAAAATGATAAGTGAAACATAAAATTTAATTCCAGTTTAAATAATTTGATTGCTAGTTGAATAAAATGTTCTTCCTCCCTCACCAGCTGTGTTTCAACCAACATGAATTAGACAGCTTGGTAAGCTGTACTGTAACCTGTATTTCTTTTTGCTTGTAGGCTTTTTTTTTTTGCTTTACTATGTACGTGGCAGGGGCAGGTGGATGCAATGGGGAAGGAGGTATTGGCAAAGGCTAAAGGCAAAGACATTAGCTAGCCTACCACATGACCAGCAGCAAGGCTAACACATGGGACCACAGGCAGGTCAACATGTGCCTGAAAGCCTGAAAGCACTAACTCAAGTCCGTCCAAAATTTTCTGCTTTCTCCATCCTGGAAGAACAGCACATTCTTTCTGCAACATTGACCTCATTCCAGACGTCAAGGAGACGGCAACCTGCAGAAAGAATTAACCTCATCTTTTCCTTGCTCCCCTCCTCTTCACTTGCTTCATGCTTTATTACTAAATTACTTTTCATGTTGTCACAGCAGCTAGCATGTGGCCACATCTTTTCTAGTCCTACATTCGACATTCTGCCAGCAGTGTTCTACATTAAACATTAAAGCATTCCTACGTGATTTAGAGGAGGCTTTACATGCTATGGATCTTCTCTAAAGTTAGAAAGGCTATAGGTGGCTGTTACTATGGTTTCACACTCTCCTTTCACTGCCAGAGTCAGTATAAAGGTATTGCATTGCACTGATTTTCACCCATCTGTCTCCTCCTATAACATGCTCAAGAATTACTACTCACCTGAAGCTATAATAATTCTGACTACATATCACCAAAAAGGAAAGACTGATTTTCTTGCTTGCCACTTTTCATATCTAAGGTTACATCTTTTATGTGCAGAAGGACCAGTGGAAAAGCCAAAACAGACTCAAAAGTGGATCCTAGCTGTCTATCCCTCTTACCTACAAATAAACAAAATAAAGTGTTTTCCAAACACTGAGGAAAACAGTTTCTGGATCTGAAACTGGAATGTGATACTTAAGTTACCCTGTTTTCACCCTGTTCTAATTGTTAGGGGTGGAGAAATAGGCTTCTTGTTTATTGGAGGAGGTATTTGGGAAATACATTCATTTGTGCTACAAGTACTCAATTCCACCTGAATTGGCTGCATTTGTGGAAAGAAATCTAAAGAAGAAAATCTATAATGTATCACCCTTTTTATATTGCTTAATTACAGCCTATAGCCATATAATTGTTTCAGCTACAGAAGCCTCCAAAAATACCCTTTGTTGGGTAGATATTCATCAGCCAACAATTTTCTATTTCTCCGTGTTTCCATCTCTGTTGTCCATTTCCAGCCTATTAGAACATCAGTAGATGCATTCATTGACATGCTATTTGAATTGCTATTCCTAGGCAACATCTATGATTATGAGGAAAGGCCAGATTAGTAATGTGATTTTCTGGTTGCTATGTGAAAAGCAACAACTTAGAATCAGGTGGATATTTCTGGCTGCAGCTCAGTCCTTATTAATGTATGCTTCCTTTTAAGTATGATTAAATTACTAACCCAAGAATCTTTAATAATGAGCAAAATGTTGTGAAATACAGAATTTTTACAAAATTAATCTCTCGTCTAGCAGCTCTGTAACACATTAATCTCTGAATAACCTTCATTTCGTACCATAATATTGATGTTAATGGTAGAAACTAGAGCTGAAAATACCTATTTGGCCTTCTATTTCATGTAGTCGTTTGATTGTTCCCTAAAGAATATTTTCCTGTCCTTTGTCTTATCTAGATTTAAATGTACTTAGCAATAAAGCTACTACTACTTCCCTTTGGAGACTATGTCACCATATGATAGATTTCACTGTTTGGAATCTTTACCCTACTCAATCTTGGTAAGATAATTCACCTTCTCAGAAATAAGAAAGAGGAAAAACATAATAAGAGCAAACATATTTATTGGCTAGAAGCTAGCAGGAGAATTCGCTACAAATCAGGAATGTTACTTCTCTTAAAAGATGATTCCTTCTATGGTGCTATTTTAATTTCCTGTAGTGTGAAATCTGCTGTTGCATTTTTCTTCCCATTTTCATTAGGTAAAGGCTATCTGGTCTTTTTGACTGTGTCATTTGGCTTTCATTTAACATTTTTTTCTGTAGTTGAAAGATGGTCTTGCCCTTGAAAATGAACTGCTGAAATATCCACATAACTATCACATTTCTTTGTGAGATTTATTAAAACCAGAGAAAATGGATTTAAAATAAATAGAGACTTGTTAAGTGCATCAAGATGCCATAACCTTAATGAGGCATTATCTCCTTAGCCGCCAGGGAGAGAACAAACTTCCATAAGCAGCAGAATAAGTCCTGTCTCTGACTGACCCGTGACTTGCAAAGGAGGGTTTATGAAGATCGGCTATTTTTCAAATTAATAGGTCAGGGACAAACATGAGGTTAGGAGTTGCACACATTACTAGACCACTAGCTAGGAGATGCCAAACTGAATGAGAGCTATACGTACAGTCACCCATTCCTAACATTCAGCGTGTAGAATATTTTGACTGGTGCTAGGATTCAAGAAAATACATATTCTGGGATGTGAAATAGCCTAGTCTTTGTCAAACTATATATTATAAGGCTACATGAAGGCAACAGAGTCAGGTAAAGGGCAGCAGAGGAAACAAAACTGTATTTGGGTTTATGTGTAATAAGGTTTTACTGGCAACTTAGAGCATTACAGAGAAGGTATACATAGCATTTTCAGGGAAAGACAGACACACACACATGCATGCACACCCCCACAGACCCTTCCATATACAATCCTGGACAATTGCCTTAACAAGTCAAAAGGTTCTTGAGGAATGAAGGGCTCCTGGAGCAGGCAGAGAGGGAGAGCTGCTGTTCTTGGAGCAGGGAGGGAAAGCAGGCAGCTTCCTTACTACTCCAGTGATCTTACACCAGTTCTGCAGAAACCATTCCTGTGGTAACTACTTCTTCTTCCTCCCACCCCCATTCCAAAGCCTTTAGTCTCTGCACTCTAGATTATGTACTGCACAATGACGGTGTTACTGTCACAGGCAGGTGTTTTATTCTATTGCTCAGCTGTTTTTTCTTGCTTACCTGCTTCTTTTATTTAGTATGCTGAAAGCAGTATTTTCCCCGTTGTCAAGGTTGTACGTCTTCAATGACCAGCAATTAATTGACCATCTGTGGGTGTTTATAGGTCTAGGTCCTCTGTTTTCAACTATATTTTCAAGGCACTATTATCCCATGCTTAAACTCTACGTCATAAGAAGAGACACCTGGTACCAAGCTCCAGTTCAGGCAGCAAGTTGTCGGAACAAGTTGATAGCACACTTAAAAGGTCATGACCGAGTTTTTGCACACTTGACATAAGCTTTTGTTTGCAGTTTACTGGGCCACTGTGTAAAGTCCCTGTTCTCTGAACTAGCACTTCTTTTTGTAGATGGTAAGGGGTGAGGGGAAAACAGAGAAGAAAAAAAACTAAGTCACCTTCACTACCAGTGAGTACATACCCATTTGCAAAATTTTAGCAGAATCTGCATCAACTTATCTAATCAGGTCAAAAAATTTCTGGTCAAAAGAACTTTACTTCTGCTCTTGGAGAAAGCAGTTTCTTCAGGCTGAAATTCTTCAATTCTACACAGGTCCTGTACTTCTCTTAAGAAATTAAGAAAGAGAAACTGGTGTTTCAGAAACGTGTATGGTTTGCATTTTCAGCTTTGAAGGAATTAAGAGTTAGCCCTTTGTTCTCTCATCATAAAGAAATTTTGCATTTAAGTGCAGATCAGACTACGGAACAGAAGGCTTCTGTGGCTTATGCTTTTTCATACAGCTAATTTATTTTTCTTGCTTGGTGGCTAAATAGAAAATAAACTTACAGCATCCCAAATAATTGCGTTCCAGCACTGATATTTTTGTAGCTAACAATCCAAACTCCTTGACATAATTCTATGTGAAGTTACAGCTAAGGTAAATGTGCATGTTTTCCTTTCCTACTTAATAGTTTTGTGGTCATAAGTAGATACAAAATATATAAATATATCTATGGAATATAATTCCAAAAACATCAATTTCTTTATCTTATAATCAAATTGAGAAAAGTTTCCTGTAGAAATCTGATTATAGCTAGTTCTTCAGCTGCTTCATTGTGCTCCTAAATGCAGCAGTAAAAATTCTGACATATTCATATTACCTTTCCAGTGGATATTTAAATAATTAAAATTAATCTTTAAAAATGTCACAACTGTAGGAGAATTTTATTGTTAGCTTCACAGTTACATTTCCAATGTGTTTGGATGTTTGTAACACTTTAATTCACTGAATAATGTTTTTTGCTATATAGCCAAACTGTTAATGTAGATTCTGAAAATATGATAAACATGATTTACCTTTTCAGATTTTCTTTATTAGGCTTTAATAAGTGTATTACTATTTTTAAATAGCTGTCTAAGTCCTTCTGTAAATTGATTCCATTTACATGGTACTATTAACATCCAGAAAAGCTAGTTAGTTAGAAGCAGCCAGATCTGACTTGTACCAGCTGGTGACTTTTTTTTTCAGGGAGACAGAATTAAATAGGCATGCTGCAGAATTAAACAAAAAGGTAATAATGAGGTGATTCTTTGTATGGACATATTTGCTATAGCTTTTAGGGGAATTTTATTTAAAAAATAAAAGTTGGCTGCTGTAAAAGCAAACAAGAATTTTTCATGTGGTAGGATACAGTTTACCTCTTTGTTGTCTAGGGAAGATAGTTATAATCTATACAGTACAAAACAGTATAGATAGTGACAGTTTAGTTGTGGTCTTGAATGCCTAACATTGCTCTCAAATTGAAAGAGAATTATTTAACATGTAAACCTAGTAGCTGTCAGGACTGTTAGAGGGTATCATAGTCTGAGGGTACCAGGCATACCAGAATTTAATAGAGTGTTAGATATGGATAGGAAATGTTTCCATGGGAGTGAGATTGGCTGTGCTTTTTAAGCAGAGTGAACTTATCTTCAATGCCTGCAGAGGCACAATTTCTAGGATTTATGATCATGTGTAAACTACCATTACAACTGTTCAATTCTAGACTGTTCTGGCAAAATGGGATGTGCCAGATAACTAGGTCCCCAGAACAATCTTTGGCGTAGAGCTGCTAATTTCCTCTCTGATTCAAAGCACCAAAACAGATTGAGGATATTTTGTTCCTGAGTAGCTTTTACAGTCAGTATGAATCAGACAGTGCTGACTGATGACCTCTGGTTTCCAAGAAATAGCTCTAGGTCTCCAAAATATGTCAAGTATGTCTTTATGCCATATCTCCAGTATATCATTCATATCCTTTGTTTCACGCTGTAAAACCCAGTTTGGCAGGCTTCAGCAGGCTTCAGCACACTGGTCCCAGAGCATTTGGAGAGGTGCACAAAATAATTATTACATCTTGGACCCACAAGATACCCAAGTGCTGGCAACAGATAAATAAATACCTGGTCTTCAGCAGGGTGATAAGCAGGGATGCTTTCTGCAAGGTCAAGCTTGTGTACTGACAACTGCTTGTAGTACAGATGAGGTGCGGAAGCTGCATCCACCCAGAGGAGCCCTCTAGTGGGCATGTAGTGCTACACACTGGAGCCCTGCTTAGTCTCTCTTCTTCAGCCTCTAAAGCAGGTCATCAGGGCAGAGGCTCTCTAGATGTTAATGGATATGTTTCATAATGTAACAAGGGACAAAAACATCTTGAACTATTACTTATAAAATCTCCCTTCTGATTTTCACGCTAGTGTAAAAAAAAAATGAAAACACCAGAAACCTGATTCTTGTGGTTTAAGGTCAAATTATGGTGTGGATGATAAATGCAAATATCAAAATGGGGCCACAGGGTCTGCTGGGGTGCCAGAGAGATGGTCCCAAATCCTGGTGCAGGGTCATGGGTTCCCATTAGAGTCTCACAGGTTCTTCTCTCCCTGGGTTGCCTCTGGAGTCTCTTCCTCTGGCATCTCTGACTATTCACAAGTTTTCTTATTTCTAGGGTTGGGTATCCCAAAAAAATTCTCACTGATGATTTGTCTGATCAAATTGCACTGTCTTTTCCTAACTTGCTGTCACTGTTGTTGGCACTCACACTCTGCTTGTTCTGGGCACTCCAGGACATGTATGTACGTGATGATCAGCAGGTTGCTTTTATAGTTTGGCTGTCTTCTTGAGCTCATGAAAACAACATTCTGTTTTTTGAGACAGATAGTTGATTATATTTTGTTTACCTCCACTACACCAAAAAGTTGGTACACTACTTTATGTTAGCAGTTAGGCTAACTAGGCTAAATTCATGCTGACCAGTGCAGTGTTTCACTGCACTATGAGGTCTGAGATATAACACTGAGTAGAAGGGGGAAAGAGAGATTGTATCTGTATGAAAAATTTTGAAGATAACCTTTTTTTTCTTTTTTTTTTCTGTATCAAATATATGCATGTCTTTCCATGAATTGTTCCCACTCTGTCTTCTGCCCACAAATCATTGACAGTTCTCTCAATAAATAGAAAGATTTATTGTACATATATCTGTCCATGAAATACTCACTGAACACAAAGCTTTCTGACATTCAGAGCTCTTGCTGTGGAAAGTATTACTGAAGGTACTATTGCATATTGCAATGAGACATGTTCACAGTTCTTTAATACACCAGCTGTTAATGTACTTTACGATCAAATGTCAATAAAATGTGAAATTGAACAGCTTTTCTCTTAATGTTAAAAGAATTAACCTTTATAACTCATGCTTCATCACTAGTTCCACAGTATTTGAAATGTACTTATCACCTTCAATTAGCAAGACATTGCTGAGGACCCTCTTCCATTTACCACAGCATAAATGTTCCATAGCACATCGAACATGGAAGACTCATACCCTTGTCTCAAAAAGTTTATATGCACTAACATTAAAAAAAAGAGACAAAGATTATGAAACTGTGTAAGAAAGCATACCTTCCTCATTGACTTAAATGAATTGTCAAAAATAAAAATAGTATGCTTATATTAACTCACATATGTTAGATTTGAAAAAAGAAATTTTCTCACAGAACTAGTGTTTTGCAATTGTAAGAAGGGTATTTACTAGTTTTGAACAATAATTATCTAATATGCTTGCTTTTAATAGCAAGTAATTAAACTTGGGTTTGCAAGAGGTCTTTACTATACTCCTAAATACCCTTACCATAAATAGCTTTTTCACCACTGTTCAATCTGGTTTATTGTTTCTATAAAAAATATGTAACATTAATTAAATTGATGAAGTAAATGTGTCCATATTTTTTCCCATTTGCACTCTCTGATAGTTTTTATGATCTAAAGTGTGATACTTCAGTAGGACACGTTCTCATTGTGCCATTATACTAAATCCAATGTGTTTTTTATCAAAGCATAAACAGACCCTTTGACTGTTAGTCAGAACCCTGGTGGTTTCTCTTTCTTTTTTTTTCCCCCCTATACTTAAACACATGGTATATTATGTCTTCTTTTTTGAGTTCATGATATGTAAAAGTATATGGAAAAAATAATTGATGTATGGTTTGTGAAAAATGCAGTACCTACCTATCCCAAGCAGAAAGCATTTCTGCAAATAGACTCCATGTTCAATTTCATCCCAGCAGTATGAAGTATCCCATCTGGACTAATGGGAGTTAATAAAATGTAGCTATTAGTGTGAAATAGCTGGAACTAAAGAACAGTCCAAGCAGAGTTATGATTTAATCTTCTTGAAAACTAGAAGATTTTCTATTCATCATTGCTATACTTATGTGAAATTTGACAGCATTACTTGCTAAATCAATGGGAATTACAGCACCAGGGCAAAACGGGTATAGCCAGACTGGGCAGTAAATATTTTGTTTCCTTCAGTTTTTGTGAGATGAAAGTCCAGTTATTGATTCCAGGAGCAACACAACAGCAAAACGTTTAAAAATTCACACTTCCCCAGCAGTAGTTTTAATACACTTCAATGTTATTTCTATTCAAATTCTGATTTCCAGAGACCAGTCACCCAAGTTTAAAGATAAATATTAAATGAACTTTTATATCCAGCATTCTTAAACCTAGATTTCTTCCCTTTAGAATAAACCTCAGTTTTGTTTTTCTTTTTGAAGAGGAAATCTTTAGAACAGGTTTTGAATGCCTGAAAATGAGTAGAAAGGAAAGAGTAAAGATTGGTTCCTCTCTGAAAAAAAATGAGAAAGGTAAAAGTTTTATCACAATAATAGACCTCATAATTATTACAAATCCCAGCAGTTTGGAATTTTATTTATTTTTTTTTAATTTAAGAAGGAAGTGTCTTGATGCAAACACACCAATTCTGCCATGGTTTTTTTTTATCATATGATGGAAAGTGGTCAGGAGTAGCATCCCTCAGGGGTCTGTATTGGGACCAGTATTATTTAACAACTTTGTTGGGCACAAGGACAGTGGGACTGAGTGCACTCTCAGCATGTTTGCAGATGACACCAAACTAAGTGCTGTGGTTGATATTCTAGAGGAAATGGATGCCATCCAGAGGGGCCTTGACAGGCTAGAGAAGTGGCAATCCCAAGCACAACTACAGGGTGGGTGATGAATGGATTGAGAGCAGCCCTGCAGAGATGACCTGGGGGTATTGACGGATGAAAAACTGAATATGAGCCAGCAATATGTGGTTGCAGCCCAGCAAGAAAATTGTATTCTGGGCTGTAGCAAAAGAAGAGTGGCTGATATTGATAGTATCAATATTGATAGTATAAATATTGATTAATATTGATACTATCTGTCTTCACAAAGATAATGTTGTGATGGCTGAAACTGGCCAATGTGCCTAAAGATAGGATGATACGTGCTATGTTATACTTACCTTATCTTTTTCCTTATGTCCTCTCTCCACCTGTAAAGACAGTAATACACTTCAAAAACAGGGTCAGGAATAGATGACAACCCATTGCATCTGTACAAATTTACCATCGCTTTGTTACACCACTCATAGGAAATTTAGAGTACTGAGGAAGAATAATAGAGAATAATAATAATAGTTGAGAATAAATGTTCTCTACTTACTGTGTTCATTCTAAGCAGCAGTGACTCCTCCTTCAAAGTTTTAAATGTTTTGTCATTTAGGTGCTCATGAAAGAATACATAAGGAAACGGGAGCAGTTGGTTATTTTAGCATAATTAATAAGAACAAAAGCATAATAATAAGAACAAATGTACTTTTTTTTTTCCTGTGGTTTTGGAGTTTGCTTTTTTCCCCCCCACAATATTTAACATTTAATCTCATGAAGTCACATTTTATGGTTTTCAATTCAAATGCTCATCTTTCTCTTCAATGAATATTTTTAATTCCATTTTATCTTTATATAGTGTGAAAATTTTGAAACTTTCTTCCATGTGAAGAGCTCAATAGCGTTTATGTACAAAACATTAACTGAAACTTAACACATATTGGAGTAAGTATTTTCTCAGTATGTAATGGAATAGCACATATTATTACAGTTGCTATTCCAAAGTGATCATACCCTGTGCTGTTGCCATCTAAAACTGTCCTTAAACCCAATAGGCAGGAAAGTTCTTTGAGTTAGTCATCTTTATCATTTATCTTGACTATACATTTAGATAAAGATTTTAAGCAATTACAGTTCACTTTCTTCTGTAGTTTAAGACCCCTAGTGATTTCTTGGCAATTTTGTGTGTGCTCTCTGAAGTGTTTTGTTTTTTTCCAGATCCTTCATTAGCTTCAGAAATTATAATGTGTGTTTTAGATTAAATTATATGGCATGTAATTTATTGCAGATACATAGCAAATATTGTACATAAATGGGTAGCTTTTATAACCTTGACATAAAAGTACATTTCATGCTGGGTTTTTCACTTGTTTTCTCCAACAGTTTCTATCATTTGCATGCAGTTTGGGGATTTTAATATAAACATTCAAACAGCATCTGCATAACCTTTGTGTTGATAATTCTTATCTGATAGCATCTAAATTTTATTAGTGTAATCTTTCTGCTGAGTATAAGATTGACTTTGAATTTCATATCATATTTATTGTGTATCCCTGTTGATTCTATAAATAGCATTAGAATCCCTGTAGTCATCCAAGATATGAGTTTTAGTTTTGTTAAAAATATGACAAAGTTTGCTTCAGCCACAGTGTAGGGAAATAATGCTAAGGACTAAATGCATTTTCATAAGAGTAGATGTGTACATTTGTGTACAAAAGCACACAACGAGAAGAAACTCATTACACTTTTAAGCTTTAAAGAAAATTAAGACTACAAAACAATGTAGGACACAAAAATCTTACGCTTTCATGTTCTGCACTAGTAACTCTTTAAAAGAACTTCAATCACTTTGTGTTGCTGCTCACACACTATTCAGGAGTCATGTATTTTAAAAATACTTTTGTGTCTTCTTCATGATGAAAATAGTTTGTCTGATTCATGCAAAAAAGGAATTACCTACTGGATTGTATTAATTTATCTGCAGACACCTCAGAATCTGAATATTTATAATGGATTTCAACATAGTTCCCTGAGGGAAAACTGCCTTGCAAAGCATCAGGCATCGGGCTGAATATGCATGTAAGGCAGATTTTCTATTCCTTAAAATTTCTGCTCTGATACATAAAACTCCCTGGCTGTGAAGAATGTCACAGGTTTATCAACAAATGAGCATGTTCCCTCATCTTCAGTCTTAAGGTGCTCATTAAGTCATTCTAAGGTTTGAGCACTATTTTATCTTGCCAAACAGGTAACTAAGGTCATCATCAGATTAGCTGAAATACCTTGGCTTTAGCCTTGTGTAAGCATCTTTTTAGGAAAGGTTTGTCTGCAGTACCATGTTTTCCTCCAAATTCCTCGTTTGTGAGTGTACTTAGGGGCAGTTTGAGCTACAATGCTGGTTTGTTTTTTTTTCCCAGTATGTTGTGTCCTTGTCCAACTGTTTGAATGAATGACTGGAAACATGTAAGAAGGCAGTGATCATATTTATATATGTATATCTATGAAATACTTGCCTGTGTTTATATTGAACAGTGCATGAACTAGAACACAACTGAGAAGTAATCTGAAAGAATTCCCTAAATTTAAAATACTTCTGAAACCAAGCCAGTAATTTTCTGTATGGATTAGGGGGAAAGGAAGAGTACTGGAGGTTCTTGCCACGACAGAGTCCCTAGTTTAGGAAGAGCTTTAGGATGACTGAGAAGTACACGATAAGGCACAAGTCACTGAAGCCTGTAAGACCAATGATTTGCTTTCCAGGCTTGCTCCCCACCTGTACTGTAAACTATATCCTCTCTGAAAGGGCATTTGTTCCTCTGGGAAAAGACTGAGTGGCCTTTAAGCTGCACACATCACTCTTGTTTTCTGGAGGCTACAGAAATGATGTGATTTACAGGCCAATTGGGCTTAGGCAGACCTTTGGCCTTAAAAAGCTTTAATCACAATGCTTCAGGATTTTGTGCCCAGTTCCACATTTTGCTCCTGTTTTCCTGGCACTAGGGAAGGAGGACGGTAGAGGAGGCTATATGTCATCTTCCGTGCCTCATTTGGGAATGGGAATGCTGTTCCTGAACTTGCCTGTTACAACTTGATGGCCCAAAAGTTCTCCGGCCACATGGTTAAAACTAATCATGATAAGGCTTGGTCCTAGGAGCCTCTGGTAGAACAAATATGCCAATTTGCTAATTAGCAAATACAGTTTACAGACTCATTGTATGCTTGGATGTATTAGGGTTTTCTTTGGAATTTGAAATTATTTTTGCTCAAGTGAACCTCTAGACTACATGCATAGAATGAATTAAATTCACGTTGAGACTAAAAGCAACAATACATCTCCCACATGGATCTCTAAATTATTGAACACAAAGAAAAATGTTTTGCAACTTTGATTAGGGAATTGTTAATCAGGCCCATAATACTATGTAGGTCAAAAACCAATTAAGAAAGTCTGACTTGAATTTATGATTAGACAACCATTAAAAACACTGCTTATTAAAGAAAATAAGAAGATGGAATAGATCCATAAATATGAATTCTTTTTTTTCTGTGCTCTGGATACAGTATGACAGTTTGAGCAGCAATAAAGCAGTTAAGTTAGCGATCAATTACTAACTTCAGGAACAGAGAAATAGTTTGGCTGATAAAAAGCTTATTCAGCCCTTGACAAATACTTGGCTGTCACAATAGTTTATTTGAAATACCATTGTAGCAACCCCAGCTCTGGCTTTTATTTTTGTATCTTCCAAACAAATAAACTATGTATGGTGTTTTTAGTCAGACTTTGAAGTTCAATCTGTTCTGGCAAGGCAATGGAATTTCACAAATAGTAAAAATACAAGTCCTGCTGTTACTTATCCTGCAGAACCATTTTCTTATCAGAAAGGCTTGCAAAACAAATGAGCAGTTGGATCTCTGCTAACTGTAAAGTTTTGTAAAACTGCACCATTGTGACAATAAAGGAACATAGCAACAACTCCAATACTTCAAAACGCACAAAAATTCCAAAGAGGAAATGATATATCTCATCTGATTTTTGATCAACAAAGAAAAGTGACTAGCATGTCTCTTCATCCAATCCTCACTTTTATCTCCAATAAAGATAAACATGATTTCACTCTATAAGGAGCTTGTGGCAAATAAAGCTTTGGCTGTGTTTGCATAAAGCACTTAAAATTCTGTCTTTGAAATTTAGTAAACACAATGCCTTTCAGTTTAAAAAAATATTTTATTTTTGTTCGAAGTTTTAAAAAAAAAATCAAGGAGAAAAGTAATCCTTGATATTAAGTGAAGGATGTTAGAGATAAAACATTCTCTTAAAATACAAACTGAAAATGAGTTTCAGGTAAATCCAGATTAAGAAATCCCCGATGGAAAGGGGAGACTGAAAAGATCATCATGCATGAAATATACTCAGTTTAACAGGATTACCAGTAATGATATATGTTCAAGCTGTGAAGAAAAGATTTCAGATGAAACTAAAGGAATCAAGTGGGTGTTGGAAGAATTACAGGGTGTAATGTGTGTCTCAAATCTTTCCAGTGTAGTATGTTTATGCTTTCATAAAAATCCTATAAGGAAGGGTGTTGGTGTTGTCTCCTGATAGATCCATTGTGATGGTAAATATATGAAACTTCAAGAAAGATTCTGTGTTTTACAGAAATAAATATGCTAACATGAAAAGAGATATTATAAAAGGGAGTGTGGGGGTGGGAAAGAAGTGAATGTTGAGCTTTTAAGAATTGTCTTGATAAATTGTACTATTTCTGTTACTGATTTTTAATGGATACACCTATGTTTACTCTCAAAACAGAAACCTGAGGTATTATGAATATACATGTTCATACCTGAAATAGTTTAGGGACCAAATTAAACCTTCAGATGAAGGTAGCTTCAACGGTATTATTTAGGAAGAATTGATAGCAGGATTTTCGGACATGGCCCTACAAACACGTTCAGAAGGTCTCAAATCAGTGCAGCATGAGTGTTTTAATTTGCATTATAAGCAGGCCAGACACAAGCATGATACAAAAAGTTCTCCTTTGTCAAGAATAAAATAGACTGGAAGCTAAAGGAGAAAATCAACACCATTTGAGCATACTGCTAATAGATAAGGTCCAGGAGCTTTTTTCTGGCCTTGAAGTCAGAGGGAAAACAGACTTGCTGTGTCTCCCTTCATAGCATCTAGCTCCGACCTCTTCTGACCCTGAAGAATGACAAATACCTTTTGTGTAGAAATATGAAAACTGTCTTGTAGCTCATCACAGCATGAAACTGAAGGTAAGCATGTGGAGGATGTCCACCATATGGTATGAGACAAGCTGGATTAGCTGAAGGTGCAAAGCCTGCTGTAATAGTGCTGGAAGACTGACAAGGGCAACAGGATGCCAGTTTTGGCCAAAACTGCCCATAGATAGTAACTTCTTTCAAGTGGTTTCCCTTCAACTGTGCCTGAACATTGTCCAGAAGGTTGACCTGAAGGGCCAAGACTAAACCAGGAACTTTGACAGAGTCAATATGGGTAATCCCTGCTTGAGGTTTTTCCTTCATCTTTTATGTGTAAGTACAGACATCACTAAAGAAGGTAGGGCTAATCTCAAGCAGCTAATTACCCAAACTCTGTGTTTAATTAAAGAAGAAAGAGTTCAGAAGTTTTACAATAGGTTTCTATTCTGAATCTCCAGAAGTGTCTGTCTTTCTTCATTGACCGTAAGGAACAGCATTCACAGATATTTTTCCACCTCTCTGAAGTGGCCTCAAGACTTATGTAAATAATACATGTAAAAATATTATGATATTAACAAACTTAAATTAATTTAACTTTGCAGTAACAATCAGAGGAGATAGGTTGGTTTTATAATCCTGCTTTACCACAGGGGATATTATAGCAGGGCCATATTTACACTTTTGACTAATTCATCTGTCACAGCTAGCAGGCTAAAATTCATGGAAAGAGTTAATTTTTTATACCATGTTTCAAAAACTGTCTACTACCTTGTCACTGCAGCTATGATGCCTAGGACAATTCTGAACAGGAGAGGCCTGAGTTCCTAGGCATGGTTTTGAATTTGGGCGTCATGATTCCAGCATTTTTATATGAATCCAAGTAAGATGTGTAGAAATAGAATATGCTCCGCATGATTTAAGGATGATAGATGTCTGCGTGTATTTGAGAAGATCCTGGTATTTGGTTTCTTTTTTAAACATTAAATAATGCTATATAAGCTTGAAAATAGGCAATTTTCATTTTAATGTTCCCCTGTGGTGACTATGAACTTTCCTTTTATGTCCTTCCAGAGACACAGCTGGAAACCATGTGGATACCCCAGGGCATCTAAAATGGCACTCAAAACCTATTCTTAGGCAACTGAACCCACTCCTGGATTAATTTTAGTCACAATTAGAATTTTACAGGAGGTGCCAAGCAGACTACAACAAGTATCAGCTCAGAAAACGAGCTATAGATCTCTATTGATCCTTTTTCATGTACATGCATTTTCCAAGGGAAATGCTTTGGTTGCAACCTCTTGGCCATGTATGTAACTTTCCAAACCAGATTTTGGCTGCCTTTCACCTCATAATAAAATGAGGTCTGTCAAGTCACACAGAACTCTATTGTTTTCATTTTACAATATTAACAGTAGAAATATTTATGCTCCTGAATTCTTTACCATACCATTCATTTCTGCCTTAACTTACTTAGTTTATTCTTTTCACAGTCCTCTAGCTTTCTCAATGGCTGCATTTTTTTTGGTCATTAGCTATGTCTCTTTACCTCTAAGAATCCACAAATTACCTTTCTGCTTTTACTAACCAGTTTTAAAAGTCAGCTTGAGCTTTGGTCACAATGGTCCTGGAAAATATGTGTAACTACTTCAGAAATAATTATGCTCCCTTTTGTAGGTATTATACTCTTATTTAGACAGCATGGTCTGAATGGATAACTAGGTAGTGTGACCTCTAACTGTCACAGTATGTATAGGCTAAAGGAAAGGACATGGAGAATAGATCACCTGATTCAGTGGGACCAATTTTTTAATTCTCAGTAAAGATATATGCATTCCTGTTGATTCAGTGAGCTATTAGTCAGAGAAAATATCAGGCTAAGGCACAAGCTATTCAACTTCACTTGTATTTAGTGAAGTGAGAGATGAGAAAATTTCAGATTCCTTCCCATACACTGTCTTTAAAAAGAAACTTATGATTAAAAATTAACCTTGACAAATCAATAGGTATAATTTGTTTTATATTAAAAATATAAGATATACCTACATTTTTATTGCAATACATTAGATGCAGAAAAAATTGATTTAAGATTTGATTATCTATAGCTACTTATGCTTTAATTTTCTAAGATAGATGTCACTACAGAGACAAAACCACACTTTTAAAGCAATTTAATTTACAAATCATATTCATATCTCTTCTGAAGTCAGCCTGTAGCAAGACTGCATGCTCAGTCAGCTCCGTCAAATGGTGCACATTGAACCTACCTTACTCTGCTGGGTTCCTCATCTAGAAACAGACAGAGATGGGCCCTTTCACTTAGGACAATATGTACAGTGGTATCTAGATTTGTTAATGTAGAAAGGATGGAACTGGGTCAGAAAATTTCTCTGGTGCCCATGATTGAGCCTAGAGAAACATTGCCTGTTACTTTTGCCTCTAGTACATGTTTAGAAAATTCATATTTTCTGAATGTAGCATATGCACATGTACAAACCCAAAAGGTCAAGTATGCATCTGGCAAATGGCAATGCTGTAAAGTTAGCAGCTTGGATTCGTCTAAATAATATGTATCTTGGGGATACTCTGTAAAAAAAAGCCGCCATCGTTTCTGCTAAGTGTTATGCAAACTCCCAAATCCCAGTGTTGTACTAGTCTACAGACTCTTAAGCTTTGGATTTTCTGAGTTAGAAAAGCAGGTAAGACTTGATAAGACTTGACATAACTGCAGAGGTATTATGAAATAAAATTTTCTTTTAATAACAATGAAAGAAGCACTGGTAAGAGCAAGACACGGTGCTACCTATCTGCTTTAATACAGTTATTTATACCTATCCAAAAGCTACAATTTGTCATGCTATACTTAAAACCCAACATGCTGTTAAAATAATGATTCTGATTCTGCTGGACACATGGTATGCTTTATGTGTGCTTTAATAATACACATACTGGAGAAAACAATAGTGCTACAAATATACTATGAACAGTTCAGATCCGTGTCTGAAGTTGGTAGGGCCTGGCAGAAATCCCAGCTGCAGGCAGCCCATGTGGAACCAGGATTTTAACCATTTAAACAGGGATAAGAACTACTTCCTATTTGTAACATGGCAGAGTTAATACCGATAAGCAATTGGCTGTTACATGACTACACTCGTATCTTCATCCATATTGAGTCACTCTCCTTATGTGTTCTTTGTTTCTGGATTTGAGGTACACATCATTGCAGCATTGTTATGCCTTCTGCACCCATACATACATGTATTTATACTTTTTTTCTCCCCATACGATTTTAAATATATATACATACACTTATGTACACCAACAAATAGAGTGCCTATGAGCCATGGCACATACAGTTACGAAGTATGAATGGAAAACCTATGCAGAAGACACAAATTCTTAGAAAAATTTTAGTGTGTAAGACCAGAGAAACAAAGCAGAAATTGTTTTGCAGATGTAATTTTGCACAGGCTGCTTAACTAAATAATCATTTTTACTTCTTAATATTTCCTAAATATCTGGTAATTATTGTTGAAATAAAATAAAATAGTAATACTTAGGATAACAAGCTTGAAGCTCTCATTTTTCTAAGTGCTAAAGATATAGTAATGTTATTCTTGTATTTTGTTTCTTGGTGTTTCGTTTTGTTTTTTTTCTTAAGAAACCTGCCACTGCATGCATATAATAACTCATTGAATTCAACCATCAACCTAACACTGACAAACCGTCACTAAACCATAACACTAAGTACTACTTCTACCTGTCTTTTAAATACCTCTGGGGATGATGATTCCACCACTTCCCTGGGCAGCCTGTTGCAATGTTTAGTAACACTTTCAGTGTAAAAATTTTTCTTAATATCAAATCTAAACTTCCTCAGTGCAACTTGAGGCCGTTTCTTGTCCTATTGCCTGTGACTTGGGAGAAGAAACCTTATTGCCCTCTACAACCTCCTTTCAGGTAGTTGAAGACAGCGATAAGGTCTCCCCTCAGCCTCCTTCTCTCCAAGCTAAATATTCGCCTCTCCCTCAGCCACTCCTCATAAGACTTTTCTCCAGACCCCCCACCAGCTTTGCTGCCCTTCTCTGGACATACTCCAGCACCTAAGTGTCTTTCCTGCAGTGAGGGACTCAAACATGAATACAATATTCGAGGTGTGGCCTCACCAGTGCCAAGTACAGAGGGAAGATCACTTCCCCAGTCCCGCTGGCCACACTATTCCTGATAGACATCACGACACTGTTGGCCTCCTTGGGCACCTGGGCACACTGGTGGCTCATATTCAGCCGGCTGTCAACCAACACCACTAGGTCCTTCTCTGCCAGGCAGCTTTCCAGCCACTCTTCCCCAAGCCTGGAGGGCTGCATGGGGTTGTTTTTATCCAGGTGTGGGACCCAACACTTGGCCTTGTTGAACCTCATACCTCTGGCCTTGGCCCATCCATCCAGCCTGTCCAGACTTCTCTGCAATACTTTTCTACCTTAAAGCAGGTTGACATTCTATGACACTTCCACCTAACTTGGTGTCATCTGCAAACTTACTGAGGGTGCACTCAATCTCCTTGTCCAGATCATTGACAAAGATGTTTAAGAGAATGGCACTCTTGGTCACTTGAGCTTCATGGGGCCATTTAAATATCCTGCAGTTGCTCCCAGCAGTGCCCAAGCCATGTCAGCCTCCCTTGCAAGAGCTTCCAGCTCCTAGTGGAGCTCTTTGCTCTTCCCTGGCTTTCCCTGATTCCAGCAATCCCCCCATCCACCTCAATCTAGCACCTAGCTGCAGAACTATGACTCTCTCCAGGCATAGCCGTCAGTGCCAGATGATGTCTATCTCATTTAGATGTAGTTGCTTAAATTCATTCATCTTTTTAGATTCTGTGGGCTAGGTCTCTAGCTGCAGTGTCAGCTAGAGATTGCTAGTGTCAGTCAGATTGTGGCCCTGCCAAAAGACCTGTGTGATAATCTGCCATCTTTAGACAGATGGTTGGGTACTGTGAGATTAGCTGCCTGTGTTTAGATGCATAAATCCCACCTCTGCCATTAAAACTGTTACCCTGTTGAGCCAGAAAGGAAAAGATTTTCAGAGAAGTCAGTAACAGTGTCCCCAGTTTGTTAATTTACACAGAAACACACTTTATCTTCAAAAAGAAATCAAGCATATGACCCTGATCTTGTAGGTATATTTTATTTCATTTTAAGTGTTCTTCAGTGAAATACCTTACTGTTTGGAAAGGCTTTGTCTGGCAATTTAGTCTTGCTCTGTTTCTGAAAGATTCTCTTGTAAAGCTTTGTTGTTTTCATGGAAAACAACAAGGGAGAATATTTTCATTTCAAGTCATCTTTATGCATATTAGATTCACAGTAACTCATCTTTGCTTTGATAAAATGCTAGATCAAGGCTGTTCAATGCTCAGCCCTCATCTAGCCACATCCAATCCGCACAGTGTTTCCAAGTGACCCACTAATAACAAGATAAGAATCCCACACTGATGTGCTTGAGAAGCAGAGGAGGTGTAGCATATTGTTGAGAAAAAGGGAATATTGTTGAGTTCAGGAAAGTTCACAAAGTCTGCTGATGCACAGCCCCTGAAGAGGCAGCACTCCCAGGGCTCCAGGCTCCATGGCAGCTAAATGCCTTCCTGAGGAAGTGCTCCTGGTCATCCAGACTTCAGCTGCTCCCTCCTTTTGCTGCAAATTTAGCTCTGAATAATCATATTGTAAGAGAGTGTGATCACATTTTTTTTAAACATGAAATATATTTGATTTTCAAAGAGGAAGAGATGATCTTTTGTCAATGTATCTGGTATCACAGAAAACTGTTTCACTTGCTTGCCTGAAAAACACAGAAATAGAATCACAGAATAGTTGATGTTGGAACGAAACTCTGGAAGTCATCAGAAACAACCCTCTTGCTCAAGCAGGGCCACCTAGAGGTGGTTGCTGGGACCATGTCCAGACAGTTTCTGTATATCTCTAAGGAAGGATTCCACAACCTCTCAAGGCAACTTGTGCCAGTTCTCAGTCACCCTCACAGTCAAAAAGTGCTTTGTGATGTTCAGAGGGAACCTTCTTTCTGCTTGTGCCCATTGTCTCTGGTCCTGTCACTCGGCAGTACTAAAAACATTAATAAGATCCCCCCCGTGCCTTTTATTCCTAAATAGTCCCCAGTCTCTCAGTCTTTCTTCATAAGATACATACTCCAGTCCCTTCGTCATCATCTTCATGGCCCTTTGCCAGACTCTCTCTAGTATGTCCAAGTCTCTCTTGTACTGGGGAGTCCAGAACTGGACACAGGACTCCATGTGTGGCCTCACCAGTGCTGAATAGAGGGGAAGGATTACCTCACAAGACCTGCTGGCAACAGTCTTCCTGATGCAGCCCAGGATACCGTTATCCTTCTCCTCCATAAGGGCACATTACTAGCTCATGTTCAACTTGGTGTCCAGCAGGACCCTCATGTCCTCTTCTGATAGACTGCTTTCCAGTTTGTTGGCTCCTAGCCTGTAATGGTGCCCAGCGTTGTTCCTCCCCCAAGTGCAGAACTTCTCAGTTCTTCTTCTTGAACTTCATGAGGTTCCTGTCATCCTGTTTCTCCAGCCTGCCAAGGTCCCTATTGCTGGCAGCACAGCCCTCTGGCATATCAGCCACTCCTTCCAGTTTAGTGGCATCACCAAACTCACTGAGAGTACACTTTGTCCCCTCATGCAGATCATTAATGAAGATGTTAAACAGGATTGGACCCATTATTCACCCTTGGTGTACACCACTAGTAACTGGTGTCCACCTGGCCTTCGCACTGCCAATCAACACCCTCTGGGCCCAGCCACTAAACCAGTTTTCAATCCACCTCACAGCCTGCTCATCCAGCCCATACCTGAACAGTTTCTTTACAAGGATCTTATGGAAGACAGTGTCAAAAGCCTAACTGAAGTCCTGGTAGATAGTATCCACTGGTCTCCCCTCATCTATCAGGCCAGTCACTTTATTGTACAAGTTTATTAAGTTGGTCAAGCATGACTTCCACTCGATGAATCCATGCTGGCTACTCCTAATGATAGTCTTGTTCTTAATGTACCTGGAGATGATTTCTAGGATTAGCTGTTCCATCACCTCCATCAAGGTGAGTCTGACCAGTCCATAGTTCCCGAATCCTCCTTTTTGCCTTTCTTGAAGACAGGGTGTGACATTTGCTTTCCTCAAGTCTTTCACAAAATATACTGTTGGATCTGGTCCTAAAGAAATATGTGCTCTGTATGACCTTAAATGAATAGAATGTAATTCTGAGTGCAGTACACTCAGACACTAAAACACAACAAAGTTTAATGTTTTGTAAGCATCACTTTATCATAAATGAAATTTTTGTTTGGTGTGCTAATTTGCATTTCAATGCTTCTCTTGTCCCTATATTTTCAAATTAATATCAGATTTCTTTTGCAAGCAGTTTTCTGTGTCACTGGATGCATAATCAGAAATCCTGAAAATAAATACATTTAGAGAGTGCTGTCATGTCTTAGTATCTATGAAAAGTATACCAAATTTAAGTATTTTTATGTTTAAAACCATATAAAGAACAGCATAAATATATAGTCCTTGCACAGTGCAAGCCAAGACTTTTTCTTGCAAATATCTGCATATGTGTTTAGCAATACTTGCACAATAACAAAGGTTTATCAGCTACTCAGGATTAATTTTAAGGTTAAAACCTACTTTCTGAACAAGTAGGTTTTGAAGCAACCTTCTCATCAAATTAACAGAGACAACAAAGGCAGTTGGTTTTAAGAAGAGTCTACATGTTTTTCAGGTTAACTAATGTAATTGCACAGCCATGTAAAGTACAGAACTCAATGTCTCTGGACATGTCCTCTGCTCTTGTTTACCTAGAATTATGCACACAAATGGCAAATAGATTTATCTTTGGATGTCAGTGTTTGCAGAATCAGAGATATCAGGGAGGATATTTTATTTTATAGGAAGCTTGCTGTCTTAACTTCAAGAAAAAATTGACAAATTTGTCCTTGCTTATTATGTAGAGTTTCTCTCTCATTACATTTGTAAAATACTTTTCAAGCTACTTCCAAATAGAAAATACATAGAAAGTTAATATAATATCTATTTTTAGCTTCACATTCCAATGAAAAAAATGGCAATTTGACTGTATTCATTGCGATTTGAAACCAGATAAATAATGAATAGTTCAAGTGATAATTACCTTATTTCAATATTTACAGAAAACTGGCACTTCATCATCATCAAAGCACATTGAGAATTGTCTTATTATCTACACAAGTGCCTGGTTTCTATAAATATTGAAATTTGGTAATTATCTCTAGCACTATTTCTTCCTTATCTACTTTTCAAAATTGAGCAAATAGAAATATCATTCAGTGATTAACATTTTCCAAATACATATCTGGTTTCTTTTTAATGAGAGTGCATAAGTAAGGAAAGTAAGTTGCAAAATAAGGTCAATGAAATGGAATGAAATATCTTTGTATCAGAGGCATTCAAGAAAATGTGTTAAAACCATGTTATTCAAATAACTGGATTTAGCCTGAGTCTGCTCCTAAAAGGAAAGGCCACTTCACTAACAATGAGTCTAACAGCCAAAAAGGAGCCCTTGGCATACATGCATCGTGAAACTAAAAACTCTGCTTTTTTTTCTCTCTAACATGGACTTGAGTCAGACTGTGAAGTGCTGTACAGTCTTCTTCACTGGATCAGGACAATATAACATTTCCCCAGGTTGTTATCCCTGGTAAGTCTACCTGGGAGATGGTCGACAGGACCAGACTGAATTGATCTGTGTGTTGCGATTGTGCTTTTCCCTGATGTTAGTCTATGATCACACTGGTCTGCACCTCAGATAATCTGCAAGAGAAAATGTATGGAGATCTTTTAAACTCTCAGTTCTTCATAACATACTATGAAAACTCAAGTCATGGCACATTATGAAAGGAATTTTGTATGGGCTTTGGGGGTTCATCCTAATCCTGGATATAGGGCACAGGTTATTCCATTATTGCACGCAGTTTGTTGCATTCAAAGACAGGAGGTATCAGTAGATTCGTTCAGTGTCCTAACTTCAAAATATCTTGCTTTGCCAATATATTTGGGCATGCTATGTGGTTTAACTCTACTCTGGAGGAATCTTTAGCTATATTTGTACTAGTGTATGAATCAGGGCCTGTGAACAGGCTGAAGCACTGTCCGGCGATTGTCCATATAATTGAATTGCTTGCCTGCTCCCTAACAGGTTTTGCCCATGCCAGCTTGCATGGTTCCACACATGTTGAGGCAAAACATGTAGACAATACTACTGAGAGGAATTTAGATTATTTTCTTATCTTATTTACTGTTTTACTTATTCTCCACATTCACTTGTCTTCCTCTTAAACTAGACATGTTGACCACAAAAATTTTTAATGAGACTGGTTCAATGGGACTCACATCATCTAGCCTGAGATGTCAAGAGACTTTATTATCTTAGCATGGTATGAACTGTGACCGGAAGTGTTTCTTTCACTGAATATAAATTGAATCAAAACAATCAATTTGTATGTAGATGTCAATGACATATTTTGTCTATAATATATATTTTGAGGATAGATGAGATGAATCCCACCCTTCACAGTTTTCTTAGCTTCTCCTTTTATACCCATGGTACATACAATCCATAGAGCTAAACACCCTACATATGCTTCTAAAACTTCCAGATCATCTGCATTAAAGAGGAGCTCAGTCAATCTGAACTTTTCAAATGCTTCCTTCCCTTAAAAAAGAACCACTTGAAACAAAAGAAGTAGCTTTTTTTTTTTCCACCACCTTCCACCACACAGATATCATAAAAGGGTTGTAACATGCTCACATCAGTGCCCGATGCTATAGGAGTTCAGCATGAAATTATACCATAATTAAGACCTACAAAATGACATTAATTACCCTCCTTTTCTAGCATTCAAGTAGCTACGGACCTAGCTAAGATAAATGCGCATTTTTGCATTTATTACATCTTCCTGTTGGAAAAAGCAATGTAAATAAAACTCCCCTTATTCATAACTCATAGATACATAGCCAGTCCAAGAGGTCTAAAGGGATACAAAAGTATGGAATTATTTTCCCGAATTGCTGTCACAGTGAAAATAAATACGAAGTCCTCATGCTAATATCGTACCGGTGAAACTGGTAACAAAATTTGTGGGTATCCCTTTGCTGTCACTTAATTTTCAGTCTTTTGCTGAGGGAAGGCTGAAAGGAAAGTTGCTTCCCTGATATTTGATATACTACAGAAGGTAAATACTAGTGTCAGTTCCTCTTTTCAGAGGGCAAAAAGAAAGCTATGAAGCCTCTACATTTTCCTTAGTTGCCTTTAAGGTAGGAAGGAGGAAATCAGGAAGACATAATTTTGACTGAATATATGGAGAACAAGATCAGAGATTCAAATTATTAAAGGAAACTAAAACTGCAGAACACAAAGGGTGCACATCTTATCAGTAAATCATGTTATTAAAAATGACTTAAATTTATAAAGACAGTAACATACAAGGTCTAGGATATGATGGTTTAACAAGGAATAGGGCTGAAAGAACCAGCACTGTAAAAAAAATACATTTTACATTTGTGTGATACTCCTTTTTTCTGCCATGCTAGCTAAGTGTTCCGCCCACCTTTTTTCTTTTTTTTTTTTTAATTTGATAAATCTGTGACTGTAATTCTAAAAAACTGCAACAACACCTTTCTCAAAAATTATAAACCTCCCTTCCATTCCTTCTGTCTTCTTTCCCTTATTTTGGCCTTTACCTCACAGTCGCAGAAACAAGGATGAAAAGGACTCTAGACAGCAAGTGGGAGACAGAAAATAACAGGAAAAAGCAGGTAATATTGTATCTTACAAGCAACAAACATAAGGTGGGCTACCTTCTCGTAGTATAATGCGTAATGGTTGTTTTTCCCTATGCTCCTGCAAGTTCCTTGGTCTCAATTTTGAGATGCTTATGTCGGTGAGAGGCAAGCAGCCGCTCTGGCAGGAAAGCCTCTTTGCCTGCAGAACCTTGTAAGTGGGGCCTCACAAACAGCATTTCAACACTTCAAGGGCTTGCTCAGAACAAAAGTCTATCTATCACAGCAGGGAACCATATCATAGTAATTTATTCCTGAAGCATTTGCATAGTTACCAGCTCCTGAAATTCTGCATCCACCATAATCCACAAAACACTTCTCTAGTTGTACTAATATACAATGTCTACAGTAAAGAAGTGTAAAAGCCATAAATTATAATGTACCATAAAAAGAGACAGGAACTTGGGGGTATATTGAGCAAAGTCACCTAATAAAATGTGACATATTCCAGATTTCTATGTCAATTTCCAAGTTTCTCAAGGCAACTTTACAAATATTGTGGGTTTATTACTTTGGCAAGGGAAGATAGTGTGTCCAAATAAAGAACACTGCAAACATTCTGCATTTTTATAAGGAATCAGAAGGAGATATTCCAGAGTATCTTTAGATCAGAATCTCAAAATTTATCATCATTCTATGTATCATTCAGAAGTGGAAAATTTGATTCATATAATGAAAATTATGACAGAAAAATTATTTATTTTTGAATTACAACTGCATTGTCTTCTTTGTTTTAAATAATTCGTAAAGGTGTTCTAAGTTTTATATTTAATAGATTTTTAAAATAAGGAGTATTAGTTCCAAGTAATCATGCCCTTTAAAAGAAACAATCTTACTTTAACTGCAGAAGATAACAGACTTAAATCAGAAATACATTTCTCAAAGTGTCTTAAAGGATTGTCTGTCAACGACTTATGAAAAGTTAATACATTTATAAACATGCATAACATAACAGATTTACAGAAAGGAATAATTTTAACATATTAACTACTCTAATGCATTCTTTTTATTTAAAAGGTGCATATTTCATTATAAATGCCTTACTGAATTATGAGCTGGCTTTTATATCTCTCTTTATTTCATTTTAAATGTGTTATGTTTTATTCTAACAAGCCAGCAACCACTACAACTCTCCTTCCTTTGTTTTCAGAAAATGCCATTTTCATTACACATAGATTCTAAATAAATTTAAAGTATTAGCAATGAATTTCAAAATATGAAAATACATTTTATGTTATCACAGTGGATATTTGTGTCAACCATAAGTACACTGCAGATGTTTAGAGCCCTCAACACAGGAAGGACATGGACCTGTTGGAAAGAGTCCAGCAGAGGGCCACAAAAATGATTGACGGGATGGAGCACCTCTGCTATAAAGACAGGCTGAGAGAGCTGGAGTTGTTTGCCTGGAGAAGGGAAGGCTCTGGGGAGACCTTATGATGGCTTTCCAGTACCTGAAGGGGACCTACAGGAGAGATAGGGAGGGACTTTTTATCGGGGAGTGGAGTGATAGGACGAGGAGTAATGGTTTTAAATTGAAAGAAGGAAGATTAAGATTAGATATCAGGAAGAAATTCTTTACTGTGAGGGTGGTGAAGCACTGGAAGAGGTTGCCCAGGGAAGCTGTGGATGCCCCATCACTGGAAGTGTTCAAGGCCAGGCTGAATGGGGCTTTGAGCAACCTGCTCTAGCGGGAGGTGTCCCTGGCCATGGCAGGGGGGTTGGAACTCAATGATCTTTAAGGTCCATTCTATGATTCTATGATTCTATAGGTTTTAGGTTTGTTTATATTAACATTTATTTGCAAATGTTTACACGCTACTAATAATATATCTGCTGTGTGCAGAGCTGGCTGAAGAGCAGAGCTCAAAGGGTTGTAGTGAATAGGGCTACATCTGGCTGCTGAATGGTCACCATCAGTGTTCCTCAGGGCTCAGACCTAGATCAGTCAGGCATTTGGACTAGGTGATTGTTTTAGGTCCCTTTCAACTGAAACTATTTTGTTCTGTTCTGTTCTATGCTAGTCTATTCTATTCTATTCAATAAAAATACAATCAATAATTTTGGTGGGGTGTAGAAGGTGATCACCTCATCCTTAGGGAAATACACAGGACATGATTTAGCTGCTTGACCGTTTGAGAGGCTTTCATATATGCTACCAGGCCCCCAGATGTGAGTCCAGAAGACTAAAATTCTGTTGTAGGTCTAGTAAGTATCTGTCATCTCTGAACAAATGTTTTTGGGCACTTCAGTGGCATGAGATACTTCTATCTGAAGAAAACTTCCATTGGTTGAATCATTCACTTATTCCTCATGGAGGTATTCATTGAGTCTCTGGTGACTATAATTGTAGTTTAAACAAGTATAGCTCACATCTAAACATCCACATTTTCAGTTTTAGGGCAGGATGAACCTTATGCCTGTTCTTGCCACTGAGTCATTTTTCTGATTGTACTCTCCCGTGTCACCTACAGCTGAAGTTAGAAGATGTTTTATTTCTTTGTCCCGTGGACACTGTGTTATTATTAATGTCCCAAATTCCTAAGCACAATGTAGTTGATTGCAAAACTTGGCTGGCTGATAGTAATTACCTACATTATACGACAACAACATGATTTGATTATAACCTTAGGTGAAAGATTTCACCAAAGATCAGAAGGGAGAGAAAAGATGAATTTTATAGGAATTTTTTTTCCCTATAAATGCTTTCATCGTCCTCACTCTTTGTTGGTAGCAGTCTTGTTAGATTTTGTAGATTTTGGCATCACTGGGGCAATTGGTATTGGGATATCAAACAAGATTAACCAAAGGTTAAGTTAGCACACAAGCTTGTTTCCAACAGCAACTAAAAGTAAATGTCCAGAAAAAAAACACAATAGCATATGGTAATACTTCATCTAGCCTCCAAGATCACTTGAGGCAGAAATGGTTTGTATGGATTATTCTGACATGAATTTGTCTAGTCTTCCCATGAGCCCATTTACATTTTTGTCATCCACAACACTCTGTGTGAAGGTGATGCACAGTAACTGTGTTTTGAACCTGACAGCTGACAGCTTCATTTGATGCCTACTAGTTCCTCTACTGTCAAGGGGCAGAGAACAATAGATCGAGTTCTCTACATGCTCTATCATTTCCCCCTCAGTCATTTCTTTTTCAAGCAGAAGAGTCCCAGACTACTTATTTATTCCTTGTACAGACACTGTTTCATAGTTTTGATATTCTTTGTTGCCCTTCTCTTAACCTTATCCAGTTCTTCTATATCCTTTTGTTATAACACACAGAGTAAGCAAAATAATTTATATAGCTTTATAATGACAGCTTTTATTCTGTGTTCCATTTCTAATAACTCTGTAGTTATCATTACTGAGATTCACCTAATATCTTCAGGTTTTTCTCTGTTACAACTTCAAATCTTTCCTCTGATTGATAGTGGCTGACTCAGAACTAAGAGTGGAAGATGATTCTTTGCCATGAACATTGGTTTATATTTACCTACACTGCATTTTGTTAGCTATTTTCTTCCATAATCTCATAAGATTCTTTGGTGGAACCTTCATAGTTGGCCCTGGTCTTTGCTACTTCAAATGCTTTAGTATCATCAGCAATATTCACCCTTTTTTCTAGGTCATTTATGAAAATGGTGAATGATATGAGACCCAGCACAAACTCATGGAACTTCACTGGTGGTCACAGTAAAAATTGTCCATTTACTTCACTTCCTGATTGTCTTTTATAACCATCTTTAAATACTTCCAAAGACCTCTTACTCTGTAGTTTACACATATAGTTTACACATATAATATACACATGTAGTTTACCCATATAGAATTGTTTACAATAACCTTTGATGATAGACATAGTCAGCCAGATCTGCTGCAACACCTGCTCATTATAATCGCAGAAAGTTAGTCAGTCACGGCAGCACAGGTGTGAAATGGTGTGGATACCAAACTCCAAGAAGTGAGGTTAGGTGATATAAGGGCCTCCTTTGCCCAGAGCTCGGTGAAACTCTGAAGACAGCTGACATCTGAGAATGAATAAGAATGTGAGGGGCATGAACATAAGGGATTCAGTGACGGAGGCTTGAGAAAGGGAGGATCATATTTATAAACTAACAAGCTCATAAAAATATTACAACTAGTACATTTTATTATTAAAATGCAATAAAATCATACTGAATCTTCACATTTTTCCCCACGTGTCCCAGTAGGCATTCTACAGAATGAATACAAGAACAGCTATGAATCAAGTATAATTCTGGCTGCAATAAATAAGACCAACAAGCAGCCCTAAGGGTAGCTCCAGTACAGCAGTTTACCATCTTTTTTATTAGTTATATAAACAGCCTCAAGATATTTTGTCATATGATATCCCCATGGCATCTTTAAAAAAACCCAAAACCTTTTAATCTGCCTGTAAAAGCTTGTAATGTGTAGCTCAGCCTTGCAGCCCTTTGCCTTATCTCCATGTACAGCAAAGACTAATTTGTTCCCTTTAAGCTTTTCACTACAACCTGATGCTCTCTTAATCACCCCCTGAAACTCTGCTCTGTTTATCCTCTTTTACAGAGACAGGTGCAAGGGATTTTATTAATGCAATACCTTCTTAAGTGGTTTAGTTTTATCCTTTACTATTGATCCAATGGTTTAAATCCATTAAGAGGGTGTGAACAGACACTTTATTCTTTGCTTAATAGAATCCACTCTAGAAAAGATAGGTCATAGTATTTGGTCCTCTTCTACATTTTTATTTTTTTCTGTAAAATCTGAGACCAATAGCAGATTACAGAACATCTACCTGTTCTGTAATTTTGATTGACACCTTTGTTTGTTTGTTAATCTTCAAGTGATTTATTCAATTTAAAAAAAAAATCATAAATTATTTTTTAAATAATTTTAATATTCTAAATATGATGACATACTCAAAACCTACTGAACTTTTCATATGGGCCATATGTTACAGTGGGTCTTTATGTTTCCAGACAATAATGCAATAGTGACAACATTTACAGTAATCCTATGATAGTGCTTTTCAAATACATAACGTTCTATATGAGGATATTAAGGATAATCCAGATGATGGGGCAAGTTTGCTGATGACACCAAACTGAGAGGAATGGATGATGCTAGAGGGTCATGCCACCAGCCAGAAGGACCTTGACAGGCTGAAGAAATGGGCTGACAGGAACCTTGTGAAGTTCAACAATGAGAAGGCTTATGGTACTATGGGCTTTGTCAGGAGGAACATTGCCAGCAGGTCCCACGAGATGATCCTTCCCCTCTACTCAGCACTGGTGAGGCCACACATGAGTCTTGTGTCCAGTTCTGGGCTCCCCAGTACAAGACAGATATGGACATCCTAGGCAGAGTCCAGCAAAGGGCCTTAATCACAAAGGTGATTAAGGGGAAGGAGAATGTCACATATGAGGAAAGGCTGTGAGAGCTGGCATTATTCAGCCTGGAGAAGAGAAGACTCAGGAGAAATGTCATCAATGTAAATAAAAACCTGAAGATAGGGTGCACAAAGGACAGAGACAGGCACTTTTCAGTGGTGCCCAGTGACAGGACCAGAGGCAATGGGTGCAAAACAGAAACACAGGAGATTCTTTCTGAACATCAGGAAACACTTTTTGATTGTGACTGTGACCAAAGACTGGCTCAGGGAGGTTGTGGAGTCTCTGTCTTTGGAGGTATTCAAAAGCCATCTGGACATGGTCCTGGGCAATTGCCTCTGGGTAGCCCTTCTGGAGCAGCAGATGGTCCAGATGACCTCCAGACATCCCCTTTTAACTTCAACTCTTTTTTAACTCTGTGGTTCCATGAAGGAGTTAATGAAAATTCAGTCTTAGGTAATCTGAACATGTATTAATAATAATTTTTGGAGAAACCTCAGCAGTCCTATTTGTTCAAGATAATACTGATTTTTGTCAGCCTGGGGAAGTTTTTAATGCATACTTTCCACATGAGTTATAATGCATAGCAGAGTCAATCCAAACTTATAGTGTGTACTGCCCTAGAAAGAAATGCAGCGATAGCTTCCTGCCATGAGCATTTTAGCAGCTAAAGTAAACAAGCATAGTAAGAGACAGCAGTAAACAAGACAGGAGTAATTTTTCTTTGACTTTTTTAATACCAATAAATAAAAGTAAGGAGGTTTTGAGTAGTGTCTAAGCACTTGCATGTTTAGCCATGGAAAACACCGTGTGTTTATGACAATGGCAGTGGAACCAGCAAAGCACGCTGTCTCCATTAACATGACCTCAGGGTTGCAGGCTAGTTCACCTCCTTCCTTGATGATGTTTTAAACACTTGCTCCAGCACTACTGTCAAAGAATGATGCATGTATATGTGTTAAGGAAGAGTTTTTAGAACAGTCCAGGCTGTTCTAATGAAAAGCAATATTCAACAGCGGGAAAGAAAAACACTAGTGTGCTATTTACACATTCAGTAGAGATGTATGGGGGTGTTTGGTAGTTTGCATAACAGAGATACATCTATTAAAGTTGAAACAGTATGCAAACATAGCAGTAGGGAAGTAGTTCTACCATGAAACAACTATGGTTTAAAAGCTGTTTATTTTTTTTTAAGATATAAACTCGCTGTGTAGAGGGGAAAATCTTGTTCTTTACCCAAGTTGCCTATTTATCTAAGTTTGCCAGGAGTTTTAAAATTCTGTTTGTTCTATAAGGAATTTAATGTCTTCCAGTTTACATTACTCAGAAAAAATGTAGTTTTTCTACGGAAAGAGTAGTACTCCCTTCCTGTATGAGAAGAGGAAGTTTGCAGTCTCTTGCACTTTAGACCATGCTCTCAATGAGGTTATTATGCTGCTATTGGCTTCATGACAGACTGAAACCTGGAAAAGTTCACTTTAGCTTGGGTTGTGGAGCTAGATTTCTGAAAGATAATTTGGTGGTATTTTACATCCCTGCTGTCTGCGGGAGCTCTGTTCTTTCTTTAAAATGCTCTCAACATCTTGCAGTCTTACAGATGAAATAACCGTATATTTATATAAGTGTTCTCAATACCAGAGTACAGAATGGCCTACAAGTACAGACAGAAGAAGCTGAATAAGATGACAGACAGAGGTATTATAGATATGTTCTTCTTCCCCCTGTCCCTTCCCACCTTCTCACCTTGCAGCCTGGTGAATGTCAGTGTGAGCTGACAACACACAAGTGACAGATACAATCTGCCATGGAGTCTATCACGTGCCAGTTGACTGCAGCTCATGCTAGCTCTCACTGAAGGCAGGAGAAAGACTCCTTCCAGCCTATTTCTCTTTAAAGCCTGGGTTTACCGTCCTGTGGGGATTCACGTACTTTAAGCAATATCCAAAAAGTTCCAAAAGGATTTCTTACGAGGCCACTGCATATCTGAGTCATTTATACACAGAATGAAATGTGGAGGCTTATGCATAGACCAGCAAGTGAAAAGGATTCAGGAGGAAGTGCAGCTTTTTTTCTCTCTCAATGTACTTCTCAGGTTTCCACTTTTACTCCCACAGGATTTTTGTAGGGTGCTGACAACACAGTGCAGGTGCGACAATATGAAATCTTTTTTTTTTTTTTTTTTTTTGGTAATGCAGGAATCAAGCATTGTATCAGCTCTTTTTTATCAGGTGTCAAGGGTACTTGGTTATGATCCCAACTATTGGAATTGGAGGGGTTACTGTCTGGTGTAATTGCAGCCTTCCTCCATTCTGTTATTGCTGCCAGTTTCTACTGAGCCAAATGAATCCTGACAGCTGGCCAGATGCTTCTTGTGCCAGTCAGCAGGACTCTGGTCTCAAAAGAACATCTGGTTATAAGGAAATTTTGCAGCAAACTATACAGACAATCCTGTTTTCTAAAAATACCATCATAAACATTGAATAAAAGGTATTTGGTGACTTCACTAATAAACCTTTTTTTTAAAGGTGGGGGTGACCACTTGACTTTTCCAATGCAAATTCCATTTATATAGGGTTAATGGAGACTTTTACAAAGATTTTTTTTAGTAGATAAGCTGTACATATCATGTCTTTATTACAGCCTGTGCAGCCCACAGACTCAAGAGCAGCTGCTTGGAGTGTAAGCCAACAGTACAGAATACATTTTCCCTGATATTTGTTTAGTAAGGTCACAACATTCACTTTAATTTGGAAGGTCTTTGGGGCATGAACTCTTTAGCTGCTTTAAACTTCTTTTTTTTTTCTACTGCAATATAAATAAGTAAGCAAATAATAGGGTTTCTTTATTTTTATTGAACAAAGCAGTTAGAACAATATAACAGTTTCCATAGAAGACATCACTGTTCTCATGCGGTTTCTTTAGATAAATCTGGACCTTTTTTCTTACAGTTTACTTTCACTTTGCTCAGAAAACATTTTAAAGGAAAAATAAAGAACGGATCAGGGAAAAGGATTTTTCCTTTTTTCCTCTTTCAACACTACCTTCACTGCTTCTACTTGATGAAGTGCTTATATATTTCTGAACACAGTGAAAATGTTAAGTATGGATTGGCTGCCTGTTTTTCATTTGATCTTTCTCTTTCCTCATTGGGAATGCTTCAGATTACGATCTGGAAATATCTCTGTTCATCCAAGGAGTGAAGAAGAGGGAATAAAAGTTTCATACTTGAAAAAGGCTACTGATGTAGTCACAATCAAGGCCATTTGTTTTTCTTATTGTATTGGCCCATACGCAAGTATATATAATTTGGATGACTCTGAAACAGGAGGCATATGTTGAAATATATTCACATATGTTTCTTGCAAAACTGGAAAGCAGGTAGTACAACTGGTGAAACTCTACTAAGCCCTCAAAAAGGCCTCCCAGTGCTGGCTTGTATTCCACTGTTCTAACAATACCACATAAAATAGCTTGTTCTTCTGTCATTTTCTGTCATGAAAACAAGCTAATATTGTCTATATATAAATTCCAGCATCTGAACTACACATGCTGGATGTAGTTGTTTCTTCTTTGCTGAAAATATTTATATTGGGGAAAAAATAATGCCACAAAGCCAGAGTATTTCTGGTGCAATTAGTTTATTGAATTAACGTGACAGTTCTGTCAACAAAGGTATTTAAAAATTGCAGCCTTATTCCTACGGGAACTTCAGGTTCTCAGCTTTTTCTTTCATTGGCTTTTCTCATATTGGCAGTACAAAAACATCTTTTAGAGTCATTGTACTGAGGAAAATCCCATACAGATCATATACACGTTGCATTTCCTGTCAAAGTAATGGAGAGAGAAAAGGGGTAAAAGAGAATTAAAACTCCTGGCTTCTCACTGTTCTTAGAAATAAATGCAAGTGCCATTGGATAAAAACAGGACTTTTATCATCAGCTTAATCTTAAGTTTTCTGAACTTATTTTTACTATATTCAAAAGGCAGTTGACATATGTCCTCATTTTTTTTCCCCTTTTATCACAGAGCTTATACTCACAACACAAGTTAAGTGAAAATTTTTTAGGTTTGTACTGGTGTTGTAAGGGCTGCTGCTGTAAATCTTGTAATAAGATTTATGTCACTGTACAGCAGCTTCCCCACACTAATTGTTTGTTTAATGGAGTGTCCTGATTTGCAAAGTTTAAATATACCTTGCATTTACATCACTTCAGAAATAAGGGCACAGGAGTAAAGATCCTATTCATTTAACTTCGTCTTTATTTCTCCATTTTCATTTTCCAACTGAAAGGCTGGAAATTTTACATCTGTTTACCAATGGCCACACACCATTTAACACGATAACACCAGCCAAATGAGTCTCTCTTAAGTGTAATGCTATTACATATGTCAGAACTGAGTAGCAGTTATTATTACCCTTAGTTTAAAGGTAGTGAAATTAGCTCCTGGGGATAAATTCCTGTTAAGCAGCAATTAGTGGATTGCTCTTTTCTTTGCCATTGCCAATACAATCTAGCGTAACTGGTGGACAGTGATTCAGAAGACCTAAGCATAGGAGCAACCTTTCTACACATTGTGCTGGGAAATAGTAATTAACCTGTTTGCATTTCCCCTTCTTTTCAGCAAAGTGATTCTGAGTTTTTATTAAAAAAAAAACTCTGCATGAGTTGTGTATCCTCATTATTAAGTTGCCAAGAACTATTTCTATTTAAAAAAAATTCCCAAAATGCACATTCTTGTTTGTTTCTTCTATACGCCAACTCTGTGCTGCCCTTTCTTCTTCACACTTGATCTATTTCCATTCTTTTAGGGCAGAGCCAGAAGCACAAAGAGCAGCACCAGCTGATTAAAAAGGATAGAATTTTCTCCTATAGAGACCCAGTTGAGGAAAAAAAATACTAGTAGCTTCATGTCACTCGGAGCTGAAGGAAGATCTATGCGACTAGACTTATAGGCAAACCAACACAGGAAAAAAGAGCATGTGTGACTTGATCCTGCACTTGAGGAGGCTAGGAAGTATGAACAGACTGCTAGGAATACTGTGCCAGTACCCAAGAAAGAAAGCAGTGTTTGGGAGGAGAAATTGTAGCCTTGAAGAAATTTGGGGGATCCTAGGTAACATCATGAGCAAAAGTTTCAGTACTATTATAATCCACGAAGTGAGTATGACTGACATTTCTTTCCACCTTCTTAACCATTTTCCAGCTCTCTTCTCATGATCTCTGCTAATCATAGCCATTTTGCAGAGTGTGTTCAGTGAGGCAGCTGGACTTTCTACATCTATATCTGCCCCTGTTTTCCCCAGGGCTGTCTGATTATGGCAGAGCATCATGTTTTCTCCCTCCCTTGTTCAGCCTCCCTGAGTGTGGAGGCAGGTTTCTCTGCAGCTATCACAAATGCTCTCATCATTTTCTTTCTACTTGTTTTCTAGAAGTTCAGTAATGATCTCTGCTCTATGTAGCATTGTCAACAATAAAGAAGCGTGCACAAAGCATTGCTGAGGGTTATAGCTTCTGGTACTACTGTGTACTTTTAGTATATGCCTATGGGTATCACCTGTATTTTGTATGAGAAAACAAAGGCAAGTGACTTACAGAAAGACCTAGAACGACTCTCTGACAAACCACAGTAAAAAACATCACCACCAAAAAACAGGTTTTGCTTTTTGTTGGGCAAAGGACTTTCATGGATAGCATAAATTGAGGTATAAATCACCAGTATGCTGTGTCTTAAGATGAGTCACTATGTATAATGCAAAGTTTAACCTACTCATCTCGGTGTTTACTTTCCTAAAAGTGAGGCTCACTTAGAAAATCAGCTTATTTCAACTTGGCTACCAATTGAATGGCTGGTGAAAATATAGAAATGTTGAAACAGGCACATTTGCAAACAGAAAGTTTTATTTTAGTTTGGGTTTTTTTCAAAGGCCAAATCAAATTCTAATTTATTATTGGCATATCATCATCTTTGTATGTGTATTCTTGTTTTGAGTTAAAACTCATAAGAGAGTTTAAAATAAAAGAAAAATGAAGATATTTTATTATTGGTAAATATAGCATTTAAAAGCAGCTTTCTGAAATATTTCTGTAATTAATGATTTCATGTAAAAAAGTTTTTTGTTTATATGTCTTGAATGATTTTTATATTCACTCCTTATCTTATTTCATGAGCTTTGTGCTGCATAAGCAGTCATTAATTCAGCCCTAATATTGATTTTAATTATTCCTGAAGATGAAAGAAACCTTGTAGAAAATATTGTGGAAAATTTAGCTAAAGCATAGACAAATAGGCAGAAGCTAAAAGAGTATAAATAATTTTTTAAAATAAATTAGCTATTTTCAGTTGATTTCTGTGCTTAATAAACTTATGAAATTTAAACACATGGTTTATAAGCCTAATAAGTTACAGTCCTACTTACTTCTGTATGTATCGTTTTGTATTAACATAGAATTCTTAGTAGTTTTCAATCTCAAAATTTAATTTATCTTTAAAAGGAATTCAGGTTTGTTGGCCAAAAATACTTAGGACTTAAAGTCTCACCTCCAAAGTAGACAAAATATTCCATTGAAATTGATTGACTGCCACAGATAAGCAGGTTTGGCTTTGTAACTGTGAGAAAGAAAATGCTGGGCATGGAGAGGGTGGGCATCTGAATTCTTGTAATTGAATCTCTCTTCCCTATGTCTTGCTGGTTTATGTCCACCTCCTTTTTTTTTTTTTTTTTTTTCTAATTGAAGATTTTCTTAGGATGTGGCTTCTCAACAAGCTATTCAATTGTGGGACAGAAAAAAATTAAACCCTGAAACTGTCAACACAATCATATGGCGGTAATCAGACTGCTCATTAAGCATGGTAGCCCCCATAAATAGCAAGATATAGCAGAGCACAGGCATGAAAATCTGCTAATGTGATATGATTCATGCAGAGAAATAGGCACCTCCAAAAAATGGTTAGCTTGTGTATGGCAACCATGAGTTTACCAACAGTAAACAGTAAAAATGGGAGCATGGACGACTTGGGGCTGGCTTGGGGTCTTCAGGATGCCTACAGTCATCCAGCTAGGGCCCCTGGAGTTGAAGACAAGGCTTCAGCTTATCTGATAGAAGCAGAAGTGAAAAGTTCTCCTCATGCCAAACTCCTGTGGTGAGAGCATTGATTCCAGAAGAGGAGACTGGATATTTGAGTCCCTCAAAAGGATGCTGCAACCACTGTCTGGGCAGCAGCTGAGTCGCACACAGTGAAGAATTCAAAAGATATGGAGGCAAAAAGGGAGAATAAGAGCAGTGGTCAGATGGTATTTACTCCGCAGCACCTACAAGTCAAGCTGTGTTTCTCCCCATGATACTACATGTATTCTGGAGCATAGCTTATTTCTCTTTTTGCTACTTTTTTGGCAAAGCAAATTCAAAAGCAGGAATTATTTGAATTTTATCTGTCTGTTTTAGCAAATGTTTTCAGACATGTTACTGTCAATTGCCTATTTCATATAAATCAAGCAAGAAGTGAATTTCCAGCTCATATTCAGATATGTTAACACATCAGGTCTCGGGATTTCTATTCATCTCATCAGAGAACAGAAATATTCCACAAGATCTATCTAATCTATCCAAAATAACTTAGAAACTTGCTGAAATTCCCACAAATGATAGAGTAAGAATCATATTCTAAAATCTTGGGTAATGATTTCTTATCATTTATAACTTAAAAATTACAGATGATTCATGTAGCAAAATGGTGACATTTGCTGAATATGTTTTGGGGGTTACTCATCTGTTCTGACTTAATATGCCATTTGATTAAAGTCATATGTTCCCAGACTGCTAAAACAAGGAATTCATTGTTAGGAAAGGGAGACCTAGCAAACCATTTTTATTAAAATCTTTTGCTAAATCTTTTCTATAAGTACATTTTGCTTTGAAGAATAAGTCTAGATTTAGATGTCTAGATTCGTCTCCCTACACTTCAAAAATCAGTGGAAAAGACAATTCCAAAGCATCCAAGGCATCTAACCTACCTGTCTCATGCATACTTCTCAAGATGAGATGTATTGTCTTGGGGGACACTTTTTTCTACGTTGAGATAAAGGCTTCTGTAAGCCTAGATGAATTGACTCGGATATCTAACTTGTAGACACCTGAGTTAAATTTAATTCTCAGCTGCAGTTTAAATGCATTCCTGTGAAATTAATGAAAGACTTATTTTGCTTTTCTGCAAAAAGGCTTAACATAATCTCAGTTGTTTGAAAAGTTGAGAGCAAGATGAGCTATATGCATGCTGTATTTGATTCTCCTTCCCTTTCCCTATCCCCACAACAGACAAGATGATAAGCTTATTTTCCTTGCCCACTTTTCTGGGAGAGTTCATCTACATTCAAATGTAAGATCGGTTTTCATACTGCTGCAATGAGATAGCTCCTGCAGCACAGATTTCCTAAAGCTTAAACAGAAGCTGGGACATTCAGGACTGACAGGTAGGAGGACAAAAGTAGAGTCCAAAGGCTATGTATATTCCTAAATGACAGGTGACAGAACTTCAGGAAACTATATGAAAGAAAAAAAGCAGTCTCTATTTCCTTAATGATCTAAAGCCTCATGATTCTATATCGAATCTTTTAATATGAGTTTAATGACAATCCAGACAGAATGAAAGAAAATTCATTGAACTGGAACTCAGCTCTCATTTTCCTGCACAGCAAGTACTCACAGAGAAGATAAAAGTCCTGAAGTATAAATTTATCTTAAGTAAAAACATTGTTTGACTTTATTAGTGTTTAGTCTCATTTTATTTGTTAAAGCCTTTTCTACTATAATTGAAAAAGTAATGAAAATTAAGAAATAAATTGAGGTGATTGA
The DNA here is from genome assembly GCA_033628505.1 of Tringa tobata. NCBI lineage: Eukaryota > Metazoa > Chordata > Aves > Charadriiformes > Scolopacidae > Tringa > Tringa tobata. Next base: position 15,222,670 of record JAHREE010000279.1, on the reverse strand, counting down.
CTCCTTTCTTCTTGGAAAAGAGATGGAGCTTTTCTTCAAGGATCTCCTGCTGCCTTTGAACACTGAGTATTATCGCCACTGAGCTTCTTACAATTGTTGAAATAACCGTAATCTCTGAATTGAAACAAATCAGCCTCCAAGAAATTGGAACTCCTTGTTCATGTCAATACTATATATATTTATTGCAAGTACAATTAAGAGACAAAACTACATAAGACCCGATTTCCTGTTTTCCAAAAGTTTAATATATTGCAAAACCGTAAGGGTAAACGGCAACCTTTAATTCCAGAGCATGTTCTCCAATGTCTCTACTGCTGCACACCTACTGTAGATAGATTTATGTTCCAATTTGAAATAGTGACAGAGGCTGATTTTTTATAGGCATAATTAAAGAAAATGTTCACTAAGGTTTCTAAATCCACAGACAATTCACAGTATAAAACTTTATTTTTTCAACAGTAGCTAACCCAAATTATCCAACAATATTTTATGAAACAGGGGGTATTGACCCCGACTGGACTTAGATTTTATGAAAAGTACAGCAATGGCTTTCATGAGATTTCGCAAAGTAGTCATTATGCTTTGTAATTTTAAATCATCTCTCTGGATATGATTCTTCCATTGTTCTGTTTTCTATAACCGAATCAGTGCCTATATAGATAGTTACGTCCATTGCTAATAAAACGAACAACATAATACTACATTAATCTAGGTGTATGCATATGAATCCTTCATGCTGTCAATGAAATTACATCAATATAAATCTGGTTTATCATCAGCATGAATTATGCTCGCATTTGTAATTTAGATCTTATGGGATAGTATTCATAGTTGAAAATGCATTATCTCCTGTTAATGGTAAGCTTCTGTGTGTTTGTATTGAACTGATTTTAGTTCTCGCTAGCAATACTTAGGATTCACTGAATACTCTAAAATTTTGTTTGTCTGCTTGTTTTAAATTTTAATATTTGGCATATTAGACTTATTTCTATAGACTCATTATAGTGGCATATTAATTGTTCGTGCTGAGGAGTATATGAAAAGATTGATGGCTTGTGACTCAGTACCTGCTGAGGCTTTAAGCAAAATCATTTGTGCATTATTAACACAGTTATCTTTGAATTTACTCTCAGCAAAAACTATTATCTAAGGTGAAAGCATTCATTGACTCGTAATGGTAACAATGCTATCTGGATTTCCAAGTAATATTATGCATATTATTGGTGTTGAAGATAAAGGCAGCAAAAAATCCAAATATGTTGAGGCTAACAATAGAGGTCAATGTGAAAGAGATAGTCTTATGCAAATACATCAGTGGCAAATGAATTACTGGGAAGAAACTAGGTCTATTAAAAGGATAAAATAGTGCAGGCAATTAAACAAATAGTCATTTAAAAATAGCTGACATTATTTTCATTTGAAAGTTCTCTTCAGAAAAGAAGTAATATGAATAATTAGCAAGGAAAAAAACCCAGCACTGTAAAGGTAAAGCACCACTGAGAAGAGTTTGACCCCATCCTCTTGACCCCCACCCTTTAGATATTTATAAGCATTGATAATATCCCCTCTCAGTCTTCTCTTCTCCAGGCTAAACAGACCCAGGTCTCTCAGCTTTTCCTCATAAGAGAGATGCTCCATTCCCTTGATCATCTTCATAACCCTCTGTTGGACTCTTTCCTGCAGTTCCCTGTCCTTCATGAACTAGGGGGCCCGGAACTGGACACAGTTCTCCAGATGAGGCCTCAGCAGGGCAGAGTAGAGGAGGAGGATAACCTCCTTTGACCTGCTGGCAACCCTCTTTTTTGGTGGATGGAGTCCCACAGATGTGACTTCAATTCCAGTAATACTAGAACCAATGCTCTTGGGCAAAAATCACAAACAGCTTCAAGATGGTAAAGTCCTGGTAAGCAAGCAGCATGGAATTATAAAGAGTAATTTTGTTTTGCAAACTACATTCATTTCTTATACAGGATTTGTAGATAAAGCCTTCTCAGTTTATAAAGTTATGGGGACCAGCAAAGGTCATAACTGAAACAAACCAAAAATTCAGTCACACAAGAAGGAAGAGGTGTGAGGTGAGAAATAAATCTTCCTATATGTATGGCATATTACTTAAAAGAGCTTTTTTTCATGTATCTTTTTATAAATTAGCTTTCGTCAGTTGAACATGTGTGACCAGCGTCTTAACATTGATTGGAGTACATGTGGTGGGTATCCACATCTGACTCTGGAGAGAGTTTTTACCTGTCCCTTCCATGCCTTGTGGTAGCAGTATGCATACACCACATTTATAGCACTGTTCTGGATGTGAGTTTAGCAGGGAACCTTTCTGAGGTGAGAAGATGAATTGTCACACAAATCACCTCTTATCACACCCAAAGGCCTCATTCTGAATAGATCCAGAAACTAACACAACCCTCAAGATACGTTAATGATGTATTGTCTCCTTATTCTCAGGCTGTTCACAACCTCTCCACTGAAACTGTTGTCCTAGCAGTCAGGCTCTGGGTCCAAAAGACACTGCTGAAAAGAAGACAAATGATCTCAGCAGCCTGTTCTGAAAAGCCAGATCTCAGTGCATGGCAATCCACCTTCCTTCAGCTCTCTGAAGTGCATGCTTTCAAAAAGAATCTATAGACATATTCAGAAAGACACAGTGGATTCTAAGGGAGGAAATATTTAAGTTATTTGGGCTGTTTAACCTGGAAGCAGAAAAACTTGATAGACATACAAACTGCACAGAAGGTGCATTTTAGGTTATATGACACTCTTTGCTGTATGACCCTTTCTCATGGTGGTAAAACAGGGGCTGGTAATGTCCAATCTAAGTGAGGAGAAGGGATTTTAACACAGGGGTTTTAACTACATCAAATATGAGATTCATCTCTTCCATTTCTGAGAATGTTGTTTTCAGGAGAGCTGGGAATATGTGATGTACAAGGCACATACAGTTATCCTGACACGTTGTGATGCACTTGAGCAATTGCCCATGAGCTGCGCAGATGGCCAGAACATATACAGTATCCATTATATGTTCTGGATACATTATGCTGATTGCATATACTCAGGAGTCTGTTATTCAGAAAAATTAAATACTTGGCCACTGATTAAAGTTGCAGCTACTGCTCAGACCAAGTCATTGGTGGTCAGAAATTCTGGAGAATTGTTCTGCTCCCATTGGTCTTAAAGGAGGGATTAAGCCAACCTGCCTGCCTTTCCCTTGCGGGTAGCATGGCATGGTTTTGCACAATTGGAACCCATGGAATCTATCACTTCAAGTCATAAAGGTGTGGGGCCAAATGCTTTTGAAGATCAGAACAAATATGTATATTAATCATTACCACATGGACTCATTTCACTTTATTTTGCATACTAGACACTGACATTATTATATCGGTATCTCTATGCAGAAACGCAAGACAATAGTCAAAATTGTGCTCTAGAGAGAAGTATCTCTCTCAGTGACCACAAGAATATTCTAAGACAACTCTGGACTCCCAATGTCATTCCCTTAGCTAAATACTGAGAGTGATTATGGTGAATATAATAAGACACAAGTATAAATTGCTTTATAGTTAAAGTATAAAAGATTGAATTTTGAAAAAAAAAAAAAATGAGCAAAGAAAATACAGGAATAAACAGAGAATATTCCACATGCAAGCACATATGTTTTATGTTGCTCTAAAGCTCTTAGCAATGGCCTCAGTTGGATATGACTTATACAGATGAATCAACCCTATCCCTGTAGGTGTTTGGGGGTTAATGTAGTCTAAAATAATGAGTATTATTCATCAGTTTACTTGGTAAATTTCTTCCTGATTTATTTATAGCAAAAAGAGAATGAAGATTAAAGTACCTAACACTGTAATTGAACTCAAGTCCTTTTCAAAATCCCAGTGAGAAAAGCACTGCTGTACCTTTTATCTATTGTGATATAATCTTTTATTGTATCTGTGCTCCACTTCACAGTTCTTTATTAACTCCCTGTACAACTATTTACTGTTCAGAATTACTTCAGGTGCCTTTCTGAATACAAGTATCCTGGCTCTAATGAAAAAAAAAAAATAAAAAATTTAAAGAAGGTTGTTGTTTGCGTAAGGCACTTTAAAGAAAGGTACTGAAGCAACCAACACATCAAACATATTGTTTTAGAGACACAAATCACTCAAACCAAGCATTAAGTATTCCTAAATTAATAATGAGGCCAACTCTTGAAATAAAGAGAAAAAATATTGTGAAAACATTTTCATTACTTATGATTGTCCCCATTTTGATTTCATTAGCATTTTAACAATAAAGCTGCATTTCATTATTTTTTTTTCCTTCTGAAGTGTAAAGGACACTATTGATTTTGAAGACTAGTGATTAAAGGAATTATGAGTTTTGTCATAAGGGCCAATTCTTCAAGGGCTCCTGTGATTACAAGACTTAAGTCTTGGCCACAGTAATTTTAATAAAGGTCAGAGTAATTCATAGCCTAAGAGCACTGGCTTTACAGTAATGCTTTACTGGGTATCTGCATTTACGCTTCTTGAAATCAGCATTGTTCCAAAAGTCACTGGTCGCCTTTCCTTCTCTGATGTAGCATACAGAATGCTTTCGAAGAGAAAGTTAAAGGACTGATTTAAAAAGCTAAAGATACAGTAAAAGCAGAGTTTTGTTCTGCCTTGTTCTGAGTCAGGTTTTTCCTCGCCTCGCCTTAATTTAAAAGCTGATCACCCGTTCTAACATGGTATGCAGTTCCCAGCCTCTATGGTAGACATCTAATTTAACACTTTACAGTCACCCACCTACATTTTAAGCAACAAAAGGATTTAGTGTTTTAGGCACCTTCTTTTGCTGTATCATTTATACCAGGCTCGCTTGATCAAATACATTTTTCATCAGTTCTCCCCTTCTACCTAGCTCCCTGGACACTCAAGCATAATTTTCATGGCAGTACTGGTGCTTCTGTCTTTTGTCCACATGTAGGGGAGCACTAAAATTATTTTCATTTTTAGGCTTTTTGTATCATGTCAAGTATAATTTGAAACCTAAGAACATTATTCATTGTATGCAGGATCCAATCCTTCATGCAGCTGTGCATGCCTTACAAACTGATTACTTCTTTAACACCTATTGACAGTGGTGCTGAGAGTGTTTGACATCTGATAAAAAAACACTTAGGCTTTTACAGATGGGGAAGGAAGGCTGCATAGAATAATATCCCATAGGAAAACTCTTAATTGCTATCTCTACTTTTATGTCTTTACTGAATATATATAAATCCCAGTGCATAGATAAATCTATTAAAAGGTGACCTGCCGAGTTTTTAATTTAAAAAATAAAATTCTGCTGTATCCCACTCTCCCATTTTTATGATCCTCAACGATGACAAAATAATGCACCGGGGATTAGGAATATCATAATTAACTTTTAAATACAAATTTAACATCTAAATAGATTGAAAACCGAATAGCTCCTTAAAAAAGCTCAAGTGAATGACTACTTGATTGCCTCAGTCTAAGTCCAGCACTGGGAAAAAGAACATAAAATCATGCATTTGTATATTTAAAACACCAAAATTATCAATTTATCTATCTATACTGTGGTATCTTGTGATCTGAACACTGAGAATCATACAATATCTGATATAATAAATTCACAGAATCTGAATCCTTTTGGGGGGATCTTGCTCAAAATCACAAAAAAACGTATAGCGGAAAGAAAGATTTCTTAACATTAAGCTTTTGATGTGTCCTTGCAATATATTTCTATTCTTTAAACGCTGTTTTGTGCTCTAAGTACTGTTTATGTGGTTTGTATTTGTTACAAAATTAAGCAGAGAATTTCTGGAACAGATTGGAAAACATTTTATTTTTTTTTAATTGGGACATAGAAGCAAATCTGCACTTATTTATTGTATCCCTGGATTTATGAATATGATGCTTATTTTTGTACAGTCTTTCAGCTTTAGTGAAAGGCTTAAGAATCATCTTGTTTGAGTCTTCATCTTGGCCTAGACTTGTTTGTACCAAAGAGTAGGGGACTTGAAGCTGCTTAAGACGAGAAAGACCTGGAGCGTGGGTTTTCCCACCTATAGGTTAGTGCTGAACATTACCACTCTTTGTTTCTTCTCCTCCTCAGACACATTCATTATTCCTTTTAATAAGGTATAATAAGGTAATGATAAAGCATCTTAGAGATAATTCTTTAGTGATATGAACTAGTCAGGCCAGTCAAATACAGGTATCATTGGCATCATCTGCACTGAAGCAGATTCTGAAAGCTACCTTGAAATGTTTTTGCTTACTGTCACATAGACAACTCAATGTACATTTCACATAGCTCAGATAAAGGCAGAAAAGAGAAAACTTTGTTATTTAATCCCCTTGTCTTTGTATTCCATATGGCTCACTGTATTTTGTCTCTTTGACAGTGAAATGTTAGAGTTTCTTTCTCTGCCTTCCTATATTTTTTTATTTTTTTTTTACTGGATACTACATGAGACCAAACTTATCTCCAGCCAAATTAGAAAAGACAGCATTTCAAGATACTAGAATTAGGGTGGAATCTTCCAGTTTACTCGGCAAATATATTATGTTAGTGGGAGTCCGGGTGACAGCGAGCTGCTGGGTGTGTGTCTGCATGTTTTATGAAGGAGGAAAGGGAGAGGGCCAAGTAGCAGCGTCCTGGCTTGTTTCCATGGTAAAGCAGCAGGCAATTCTGGTACTGTCTGATTGATTTGCTCAAAGTGTTTGCTGGAAATGCCTGCTGCCTTACCTGTACATTGCAAAGCGCAAATACTTACGGTGTGTATTTGTCAGAAAGATTATTTTGGGTTTTCACAGTGCGGCATGAGCTCTTCCCTAAAACAACTGTCCTAGGTCTCCAAAGCAGATGGTGCCATTTTATTCAAAGTTTTGTTTGTGGACTTTCATTAATTTTGTTTTGCGTAAAGTAATAAATGCTATTTCAAAACAGATGTTTGTAAAGGGGAGCTAAAAAAATGCACATAAAAATGGTATAAGTCAATGTAACTAAAATCCTTTGTGCCAGGAAAGTGATCAAATTAAAAAATCAACGGAATTGTAGGCATAATTTGATCCTTTTCCTGGATCGAGAACAATTGAGAGCAAATTCAGTTAATGTTCTCATTCTCTCTTTTGCTTTCTTAATGTAATTCAAAGAATTCATCATAAAACCACAAGTGATGAGGTGGCCTGTTTTGAATGTCATGCAAATTAGGCAGGGGTTGCATATGTTTTACTAAGGAAATTCTCTAGTTGTTGTGAACATTTCTAATGGAAACAATGATTGCTTAAAAAAAGTAAAATGAAGTTTCAAGAAGAGTGACAACTTGGTTAAGGATTTGAAAGAAATTAATGTAGAAAGAAGAAGTAAAATGGCTTAATATGTCTAGGTTCTCCAGATGCCAATTAAAAGTGGGTATACAATATGTACAATACAGGTATTTGAAACACCTGAAAGTACAGTGCTACAACAGTTTAAGATGATTTAAAGTGGTGCTGCTGCAATTACTTGTTGTCTTCTGTACTTGTTTGTGCATTTCTGACTCCTTTGCAATAGCTGATGCTCTTCTGTCCTTACTTGTGGTTATTTCAGAGAACTAAAGCACAACAAAGCTAATCTCTCTGGGTGGCAAAAGAACAGACTCTGAACAGCTAGAAGGATAAACAAAGTGTGGGAAAGAGGAAGTTAATCTTGGAATAATCTAAAGAAATAAATTATGCTTTATTTTTAATTTTAAAATACATAAGATTAAGTAATGACACAGATTATTGTCTGGAAGTCCACTCATTCAAGATATGTTAAACTTTAACAAGAGAAATTAAACATGATATGGAGAAAAATCCCACACTGGTTGTGAAAATAATCATACTTTGTCACCATTTTTATTAACTTTTATTTTTTGAAAAGTTGAAAAATAATGAGCAAACTTTAAATATTTCCCACCACTAGAAAAATGGTGGAAGACTTGAAAGTGGGAAGAAGTGTTCTATCATTCATTTCTAAATATTGTCATTAAATTTAATTTTTCTGTCAGTAATAAAAAACATTTTTAAATAGGAGCCTAAGGGAAAAAACTTAAAAAACATCCTGCACTATATCCACCACAGAGCTAGTTACATCGATTATTAATTATTATAACAGTTATTTGCCTTCATATAGAGATTAATTAAAGTAAGTGTCCCTGTTCCGTGCATTAATATATTGTGTGAACAGCTTGCACCTTTTTCATGTTATTAGAAATGTAATACTGCATTGACTATTTAAAGCATACAGTGAAAACTACTCATGGAGTTGAATAAAGTTATTCTGGATATATACTGATAAAATGGATTGCCAACAAACACAAAGAGCTTGGAATCCAGCCACTAAAATCCATCTGCAGAGCATTAATTTAGTTCCTAAAGGGGAAACCTGGGAAATCCTACCAAGAGGGAGTCAGATGATTCTGCATGAATAAGGACAACTGAGAAATGATTGATTGTGCTGTCCTTGAAAGGAAGGACTTACAGCTCTATTATACGGCAGCAATAATTAAGAGTTTTTCTTGTGAATGAAATTTGAACATTTCTTTAGCTGCAGTTGCATGCAGAGAACCACTGGCAAGCTCAGATAATTTAGATGTCTGTAAATAAAAGGCTTGCCATTTCTAGCTGTTCTTTTTATGTCCCTATTCCTTTGGCTATCTAAGAACCTTCAGGGCTGTGCCACTGTGGACTTCTCCCTGCTGCTGTGCACCAGGCGCCTTGAGGGTTACCTTGGGTACCTTCAGCACCAGCCTTCTGGTAGGAGTTATTCAGGATAGTGGCTTGTGCTTTTTATAGACTAGAGTAGTGCTTGTGTGGAGCCCTCATTTCTCTTAAGACTCAGGAAATTGGAAGTGAATAAGCCATTAATTTAAGAGGAGTCATTCATTTCACTTTCCCAGAATCTTTAGGCACCATTTGTCTTATTCCACGTACCTTCACTTGCCTATTGTTTGCATGACAGAGGGAAGTGTCCATTTTTTAGTTTTACCTCTTTCTTTTGGTCTCTAAGATTTAGTGTTTTATTTAGATTACATCCACAGTCTCAGAAAATAACCCAGTAAGAAATGAAGTATATCACATGTTGACTAACTATTTTCTTCAATACACTTCAGGCAAATTTGTCAAGAATACATACTTACACATTCTGCACAGAGTTTTAGCTCCCAAAACTCATCAGCAGCAATGAGAATCAGCTAGATACCATGACTTCTGATCAAGATGTGTAATGAGATGATCAAATTCAAATTCGTAGTTGTGGCTTCTGAATATTCCACCTTCCTGCTACCGAGATGTATGAATCATTAGTCATCAAGGCTAAGACAGAAAATAGTGAGCAAATTTTATAAGTTAGAATATTCACGGATTGTCCACATTATCATATGCATTTTGAGAGAGTGACTAGGTTTTATTAACAATAAATTAGCTTGCGCTGTTGCTAAGTAGTTCTCTTGGGCACAACACTGATAATGCCATATGTTATTTCTTTGTGCCCCTCTTCCTCTCAATGTTTTTAATTAAGGGTGCATGGGTGAAAGCAGTGAAGTCCCATTAATATAATTAATGGATTGAAAAGCCATATGACCATGAATTAACGTGTATTACTCTATGGAGACAACAATATTTTTTTGAAGAAAAAAACATTTCAATGAACTCCAGTCACCTAAGTAAAATAGGCAGAGATAATCAACAACCAGGATTCACCAATTAATAGATCAGGAAATTTAAATAATCTTTAAAGCAATGCTTAAACTTGGATTTTTTCTAAAGTAGATACCTAAGGGTATGTAGATTTGAAGAGGTCTGTAATTTTGTTTCAGTTATAATTTACTATTCACCAGTACATTTGCAAAGGAGGAAGAAAGATTGATTTTTAGTTGGGCTAGGAGAACAGAAATCAAGATATCTGAGGAAATTTTGTTTTACTTTTCCTGCTAATAAGATGTGAGACTTGATGAAACATTTTTCTGTACTTCATGTTTCTCCTCTGAAAAATGAAGATGTTCATTCATAAGTGGTCTTATTAAGTACATACTAATGAAGAATGCTAAACATATGGAAAAAATCAGCACTTTTTAGCATGTAAGCAAGGGTTAGAATCAAAAAGTTAAAATTTTTAAAGAAAGTGCTGGAAGGACTTTCAGAAACTCCAAGATATCTCTTTCTATTTGATACCAGCTTCTGACCTCCTAAAGAATAGGTGGTTTTATTTATTATTTCTAAAATTTAGATGCTGTGTAAAAATGTGGCTTCAGAAAACAGATATTTTTTTTTTGCAGCAGACTAATATACACTAAATAGTGAAGTGGATTTTTCTAACACTTATTATAAAACATGAAATTTTTGCAGCTAATCAGCCCTAAGTTATAGTAATATTTAGGATCTAGAAAGTCCTGAAGGTTGAGTTATGGATTTATCTTCTTTTTGTTTGATTTTTTAAACATACAATTTTATGGGATTTAAACTGTTTTGTTGTATATGGGTGACATTTGTCATGGATTTTTAGAGAGGTGAATGGATACACTGTTATCTAAATA
>JAHREE010000279.1:15102816-15207293 GCA_033628505.1 Tringa tobata | reverse complement strand
ATATAGTGCTAAATTAAGCACATTAGGCAGAGATTTATAAACTCAGGAAATTCAGGAGATGAGTACTTACACTTTGATAAGCAACTCTCACAGGCCTAACCAGTCAGGCTTCTCAAAACTCAGGTTTTAGTGAGGTTGCAAATGGACAAAAACCATCTTGCTTCTATGTCAGGCTGAAAATTGCATCTTAGATGCCAAAAAATGCTAGAAAATGCACTGTACCTCTTTTAAAGTTTATTTTGCTGTTTCCCACCTAGCCCTATGTTTGTTTGATTAAAAAAATATTGCTACAAGTGACATTTTAAATTTGTTGTCATTCTGAACAGTAAGGCAGGATAAGAAATTTCTCTAAATGGAGGAAAAAGCATCATTAATGAATAATGCAAAATCTAACCAAACATATTTCTATGCTGGAATAATATGTTTATTTTCTCTGTAGGGCTTCAACTTTCCTTTGAAAGAAAGTGTTGCTATATCAAGCACAGTGCTAGAAGTTATGATTCCCAGGATAACATCTCTGCTTTTCATTTATTGGCTAAACTCCAACAAAACTTCTAAGCCGTTTTCTTCTTAGACTCTGTTCTAATACAAATTGTTATATTCTAATTAACCATATTTTCCTTGCAATGTAAGAAGTAAGGAAAAGTGTGGTATTTCATTATTTTGCTTGAGAACAGAATAAAGACTGCAGGATTTGTCACCAAATAAATTCTGAGATTCTTTAGTTTATACTAGTGTAAGTCAACTTGCAAATAAATTATTTTGGAAACCTCCAAAGCAGTTCCAGCCCTAAATCATTAGACTTACTGTCATGAAATACATTTCATTCATCATAGTTCGTAAAACAAGAAGATAGCAGATCTGAGCTAGCTCAGCAGCATTCTGATGACAATCACTAATGGGTTGACTCTAGCTCAGAAAGGGGTTGACTCCTAGAAGATAAATGAGTCTCCAGAAAGAAAAAATGCGCATCAGTGCCACTCCCTAAACCAATATGATTGTCTGACCTATGCAACACAACAGGTTTTGTTCTTGAAGAAAATTTGCTGTCCACTGCCACCTCCCAGAGTAGAAAGCTTTAGAGAATAATAATTTATTTTATTTTAGGACACAATTCTTAACTCTGGCAGTGGGATTCATTAACAGCAACATGAAAATCAGATAACTGAAATGAGTTTAAATCTGTGGAAGTAGAGTAAAGCTGTCATTGAACCTCAGGGTTGTCTGAACTTGCTGACAATAGGTATTCTACAAGAACTTTATTCTGATGTTTCTAAACATCTACTGCTAATCCTGTTCTGAGTAACCCAGAAAATTAAAAGCCAAAAGAAACAGAGTACAATTTTGTATTCAGTAATAGTGAGAACACAGTCTAGTTAGCATATGTTCAGGCAGTGAAGCAGTGACCACCCAAGCTGCTTCCCCATGCACACACACTAAGTGACTGTTGTCCTTGTGTCAGGGAAACCAAACTGCAGATGAAAATGAAATCACACAGCAGCCTACATAAACTTGCATCAGGTTTTGTCCTTGCTACAGGATTTCCAACTTCTGAGAGAGAAGAGGAACCATCTTATCTTGGAGTGACCACTTTTGATGCCCCGGTTCAGTCTGATGTCAACAAATGTTAAACTCATAGTCTCACATCTTCTGGGGTACAAGGAATTATAACTATTTTACTCAAGAGAAATAGGCACAGTAGACACATATCTACCTATCCAGTATGGATAGACTGACCTCAAGTTGCTTTCCCAAGGTTATGTACAAAATCTATGGCAAAATCTGGGACAGAACAAAGAATTGAATCTTGACACATTTTTAAACAGTGTCAAAGATCAGTCATCTTTAATAGGATTATTATGGGTATTTCATAATAGGTCTCCTTCAGTTCAGTCCTGGGAATTGGTTTCAGGTTGTATATGATATAATATATAAAAATATTATGCAACAAGGAAAAGGAAGCATACCAAGAGATAAAATGAAATTACCAGTCTGGAAGTTCTCCCAATGCCAATGTGGAGATGTCAAGGTTGTCAAAACCTGCTGATGGGAGATTACGAAATCCTTTATCTTCTATTTCCATGCTAGCATTACTGATTGTCTTCTAAGTATCTAGGGTAAACATAAATGCATGTGGTACAATTTCATATACCATAAGAGTGACAAAAAGTACCTACTGCATTAAATTAACTGTGAAAGCATGTTTTTGTACATTTTCTGGATGTTACCAAATACAACCTTGAATGTCAGTATCTTAGAAATCATTAGTTATGCCCTATGCTAAATTAGCATCTAATGCCAAGAAAAAAAATGTTAAATTGGACTGTATGAATTATTCATTGTCTCCAATTCAATATGAACACTGTTCCAGCTGAGTGTTAAGCACTTTTGAGTAGTATCATAGAAGGTGAACACTCTTCTAACAATAGAATACCAGAAACTATGACGTGACATTTATAAAATACAGGTCACAGAGGATAAGAGGATATACTTAATGAGAAGAAAAAAATGTACAACTAGAGATAGCCTTTGTTAATAGGGTCATATAAATATTTGCATAACATATTTCAAATCAAATCCTTTCATAAAGGATTAAGATTCTCAAAAATAATGTTAGAAATCTCTTAGCACATCATCTATCTCCACTCTTTCAACAATTTTTTCAGTTGTGTCTTCAGAGTTAATTTACATAGCCTGTTTTGCGTGTGCCCTTTGGAAGACTAATCTCTTCCTTATGTGAATATTCCTAGAGCAATTGTTGCTACTGCTCTCGTTTGGTAGCATTGTGCCTGTACTTTACTGAGGATGCATGTGGGAGAAAAATGGTGAAGTGGGCTGCCGCTCTTTACATATAATTTGTTACAGTAGCTACATTTCCCAAAGTTAAATGTTTAATGTCAGTTAATGAAGGTGATAATTGGTTTTTAATTGGATAAAACATTATTGTCACATGACTACTCTATAGACTTCCACATTTCATACTGCACACTTTGCAGGCTCCTTTGCTGATTCAGATAGATTCAGGTCTCACAGTTCTCACTTTCCACAGGGAAAAAATAACAATAAGAGTTAGCATGGGAGGAAAAGTTAAAAAAAAAACAACAACACAAAACTCAGAAAAAGGGAGAAGTGACTTCATGACCTGAAAAATCTGTTGTGACCTGATGACCCGAAGACCTCCAAACTGAGGTTATGCAACTTGCTTTCTAAAACAGATTTTAATATGCTTAGTTTATTTTTATTTTAGCTTATGTTTTAAATTAATATTAATTGATGTTTAGGAAGTTAATGTATACTATTATTGCATACGAAAAGTTAGATTTTAAAAGCTAGAAGTTAATTCTCCGTAGTAAATACTTTTCCACGGAAGCTGCTTTACATACTGTTTACAAAATTACTAGTCTCCAGCTGACCTTAGAGTCTGCCAGCTTGAAGGAAAAACTATAGAGAAATGGAAGGATACAACAGCCATATGAAGCACAGCAAGAATCTTTAGAACCAGGAGAAAGCAGCAATGTCCCCCCACACACTTGTGTTCTTTCTATGTCATACTGTACATTACACATGTTCTGAATTTTTCAGCATTTTTCCTAGTAGTTAGTTAGTTAGTAGTTCTCTTAATTCTCTGTTAGGTTATTACAAAGTTGATTCTAAGTATTAGTGTGATAAAATCCTTTCTTTATATCTCCAGATACCACGTCCAGCACATGATCACTGCTTAATATTAAGCAATGAAACTTTGTTGTGAACCTTAAATTTGAAATAGTATCTTCACATAAGTTAAGAGTAGGAAAACCAAGAGGTGTCCTAAATCACCACTTTCCACAAAAAGGTCAAAAATCAGCTATTCTCAACATCTAAGTTCCTGGTAGAAAAATCTATAGATATAGGGAAGGTGTAGGGAAAGACACAAATAAATTATTGTTTTTCCTCTTTTTTGTTTTTGTCCTCCCCCCCCACTTAAAGCATTGACACAATTCTGTGATGCCTTCAGCTTCCTCATAGTGCACGCACTTATGCTGGTAAGTAAAAGAGAGTCAGGGAGTGAACTTGAGCACTGGATGCTTGATTGTATTTGCTGTTTAGCTCTTAACTCTCTCTTGAGTTTAGACCACTCTGACCTAGCTCTTGGACGAAAAATTTGTTATAAAAGAAAACAGGTCTAAGCAGTGTAGGTAGAAGATAGTAGTATGGATGGGTCAAGCCTATTGCACTTGACTCCAAGCCTCAGGACTGATGTTTGCCCCTTTTTTTATTTAGTGGTCCAGACATAATCATTCTCTCTACCTAGATTTCTAAGTGCAGTACCAACTTGAAACCAGCACTTTGAAGGCTAGATGATCTTAGTCACCTATTCATCTTACAGAGACAAGCATCTGAAGAAAACAATACATTCACTTACTGAGGAATCTTACCTGAAGATAGGTCTTGGGTTAAAAGTTGTCGATCTCTAATTTAGTGCCTAAACTAAGGTGGGACAAAGTTAGTGCCTAAAATGAGACGGGACAGCCGTACATTTTATACATTTATACTCAAAATTTAGCAGTAGTGTTAGTGCTTACGAAGACCTCAGTTTGTAAGGGAGAGTAGAAAGGAGTCAAACCGTCTAGCTCTTCAAAGTAGAAAGTTTTAGTAAATAAATAAATAAATAAATAACTTCAAAATTATGATTGTAAAGATTCACTAGCTTCTATTTTATCATAATATTTTCATTGTCTGCTTAATGGAATTGTATTTTGTGAAAAAATTCCTAAAATATTTTTAATGAATCAAGAAACAGAGACATAAAAAGAGGGACTGTCATTCAGACGATAACCAGGCACTGTATGATGTAAACTGGCAAGTTACTGAATCTGTTGTAGGTGATGGTCTGAGACCAGGGTTATGCAGCACTGACTAATAGCACATCTGCTATGGTTTATAGCTATACGGGTAAATATTTATCTACAACTAAATTCTGGTACACTCTAAAACTTGAACAGTGTGGAAGTAAGATTTCTATGTTAAAACTAAAGTGCCAGAAAATATATTAATGAGTACATTTATAGTTATTTTTTTTGCTTTAAAAGGTAAAGGATTTAAAATAGCAACATGTATGAAACAAAAACATTAATGTATTTCAAGTATATCCTGAAAATGGAAACGTATACACTGATTTTTACATGATAATACAGCAGTTCTGGTTTTCCTGGTAGAATTTCTGTACAAAAGGGTAATAAAAAGAAGCAATCTGGAAGTTCAAGAATCATGGGAAATGAGTGCAATACCCTGCACCTACTATTATGTAAGAGTGGTTCAGAATAGTAGAATGTATCTATACAATATTGAAAAAATTTCGATCTGTAGCTTGACAACTTTTACTTCCTTTGTAGAGCATAGTTTATTGATAGGTGCATACAGAAGCTTGATGCAGCTGTCCATGCATAACCATCTGGTATTATCTGAGATGCTCTAGAGAAGATGCAACAGTTGCATAAGTTTATCAGCTGTGACACAAGATCCGCAGGAGAACCTACCACCACCAGAGGACCATTTAGAGCTAGGCAGGCTGTCACTGAGAATCTCAACTTTTACCATCACCTCTGTGTGGGCAACTGAATCGAGTCAGAAGTTATGCCATTAAATAACAATACAATAATGAAAAACAAAACTTGGCACGAGGCAATTTAGTTTCCTGAATATAGATGTTTCATACATTTTTAGGTATTGAGAATTCTCACTCCTACCTTCCATCTCTAGAAACCCATAGGTCTCCTGTAGCTCTCAACTCAGATCTGTAGTAGACATCTAAAGAGCTTCTCTGATGTCCTAAGTCAGTAGGCACCTATGCTGACACAACTGAATATAACCCCTAAATTTGATGCCAAATCATCTCTGATGGCTTTTATTTCCACTTTTTTTTTTTTTTTTTTTCAGCTGGTCAATTACTTATCTGTGTCTATGAGCTTTCTTTTCTGAAATGAGACATCTCCCCATGAAGAACCAGAAGTGATACATGATACATAAATATCCAAACCACTACAAAGGTTTTAAATCTTTCTGTGATTCAAGAATAAATAAAAAAAAAATCAAAGAAAAAAAATTAAAAAGTGAAAAAAGCACCAAATTTATCTGGAAAGCTTTTCTTTTTCATTATCCAACCAATTTTTATAAGTATGCTGATAAGAAAAAGACACAGAGGTGTGTGTTTCACATATCAAATAGTGCTTGTTATTCTGTTCTTGAGGCTGCCCCAGCAACCAGTGACCTATGTGAGAACCTGTGCTGACAAGCTCCACAGGTATCCAAGCTTAATGTAGCTCCGGAGTGCTTTTAATAGATAAGCATGCTCTATCTGCTCTGGCAAAGAAAAATAGGGCAGGCAATCAGACAACCCTGAGTGGAATACTTAACATAAGTCAAGGGTAAAGAAAACAATCTTCCCAGAGCAATGCCTTGAAATGCCATTGAAAGATCATTTGTGTTTATACACATATGTGTATATATGTGTGTGTATGCATGCATTTATATCAATAGGAATACAAAAATGAGAGATTGCTCCTTTGTTTTCTCTAAATATATTACTTGACAAAGCAGAAACCCTTTCTACATAACAGTCTAGATATTGTATGTAATAAAAGGGCTAGAAAATTTCCTATAAAACCAAAAATACCTAATGACAAAAAGGTGTTGACCCATGAGAAAAAAAAGTTTTCCTTAGTCGTTCTGGTTGTCTAAAAATGAAAATTCTAATGTTACTGGATAAGATAGTACAAAAAAAAAAACACTCATAAGATTTTATTTTTTATCACATTTTCCCTTTTATTGAGTTTTATTCCCTTTTTATTGCCAATAACAATCTAGAGTAAGATGATTTTGGTACAATACTGTGTATTGCAAATTCCTTCTACTGAATTGTTTTTTTCTTTCTGTTGATTTATACACAGACACATCTGAGAATAGAGTAAGGCGGATTTTTTTTTCTTAATTTGTTAGATTTATTATTATTATTATTATTAAGATTTAAGACTTAATTTCTAAAAATTACCTGTTCATCTTCAAAATTTGCTGTGTAAGTTTCAGACAAGTTTCTATAGGGAATAAAGTCTAACACCATGAATTTAAAAGACTAGAAGACAATTTATTAGCTTATTGGTTACAGAAGCTTTAATCACTTTTGAAGTACAAACATTTTGTGAATTAGAAAAAATATCCCCTTGGACCAATGAAGTTGGAGTGCCAATATGCTGATTAAAAGACAGAGAAGTTGTTTGGGTAATCCCATTCTCTCTGAACTGTCATCTCACATGACATAATCCATATCTTAGTAACATCAGTTTGAATGTAAGATGAATAATTCTGTGGAAGTGGATACTGGCACCTGGTCAAGTTTTTGAAGTGCTGCCTGAAGGAGAATTTTATATGGAGAAAAAAAGGAACTATTGGCAGAGAAAGAAGGCATCTAGGAACGAAGGATTAAGTCAGAGTCCTACTGAAATAGACGTTATGATATAGGGGAAGACTGCCCAAACATTCAGCATTTCTGATCCTAAATGTCTAAAAATCATGAGGTTGGAGAGCTAGCAAAAGGTTCTAATTCTTCTTTGTGAGGTGGGGCATACTTATGTCTTCAGAGCTGTAAAGATTAGACACTAGATATGTTTTTTCTCTTTAATGAAATCTGAAATATTTACATAATCATCTCTTTCAAGAGCTAGATATTTATGTAAAACATTAGCTATTAAGAGATTTATGACAACAGCATGAGAGCTGACAATATTGTCTGTGCAAGTTTGTTAAAAAAATGAACAAAAGGAAAATTATATGTATGAGTTGCTGGGGTTCCTTTGCTGCTGTAATATGGAAGTCAAGTGGTAGAGGATAGTGTCTCTTAAACTTACAGTCACTCACACTTTTTTACTACCATTTAGGAAGCTATCATAGAAAAACAATATATGCTATCTCAACCAGAGATGTAAGAAAAAGAGGTGTGAATAGCAATTTGTTAAAAATAAAAAAAGTTTTATTTAAATATTACTTAATTTATTTTTTAGTGCTATGTTCAGTGAAACAAATTCTGAGATGATAAAACGAGGATGTTAAAGATTGAAAAGTAAAAGTAAGATGGAAGCCTGTATCTGTGTTTCAAATATGGTATGTTGGCTCAACTTTTCCCTTTACTCTCTGCTCCATCTCCTAGAAACTGCTATCCTCATCACATAAGGTGAAGCTGATCCTGAACTACTATAGTTTCAAGCTTAATGTATAACATAAAGTGCTCATAAATTCAGTTTATCTTTGTGTACATTTAGGTTCTTGAAAGGCAGGGGCTTACGAACTTCATCTATTTCTAAAGGCATTCTATCACAGTACAAATCTGACACCATATAAGATGGAAAACATGGAAGTGCTAGTATAGCTTGCTGCAAAAATAAGATACAGCATAAACTGAGAATAAAAATTATCAAAAATAAAACATTAACAGAATTGATTTTTTAAACCAGAGAATATTTTTTCTGTTTTTCTTCACCAGCATAATTTCCTGTTCCTTTTTCAGCATCTAAAAGAAAAGAAGAGTAGGAATATAGGAGGAAGGAAAAAAAAAAAGAAAAGAAAAAAAGAGGTGAAAATTTTCAAAATAAATAGATAAGTAAAGAAATAATTCAAACTTTGAAGAAATGAAACATTAAAAAGGAAAAAGAAAAACCCAAACCACAAGCCAACTCTTTTACTTGTCTTAAGCTATAACTCTGAGGTACATCCAAACACTCAGAAACCACTCTAGTGTCCAAAATGTGCTGGTACACGATTTGTTAGATAGTAAAATCCAACAGTAAAAATACTCTCATTATTTTCCTTCCATGACATATATTTCAAGCATACAGATCCTGAAAAGCAATCATTGTTCTTAGGTGAGACTTTCAAGGAGTTGTCTTTTTACTCATCACTGGAAGCAAGGTTTGGTGGTGAGTCCCATGCTGGTACTGTGCTGTTTTCCAGGAAAGCAGTTGTATCGTGTTTAAAACAGGGTGTATATACTGTGGGTAAATATCCTATGAAGTTTCTGTCAGTAACAATGCTGAAACATTTCAAGATCTCATTTGCTTATGAGCACAATGTCTGCAAGGAATGATGAAAGTTTATGTGGTGTGTTTAAAGGGGAGGGAAAAGTGCCATCAGTTTGCTCAGTTCAGCCAACTTATTTCCACTGCATGTGTTACCAGGCTATCCATCTCCCAGCCCGGAGTACGGTTAGTTTTAAGCTGTCCCTTGTTACCTATCTTTTTCTTTAATAGTTTAATCTTAGGTCATCCAGAGGTCAAACTAACGTATGTGTTCCTGAGATAAGGCTATATACCATATGGATGAAACAATATACTAGTTCATGATTACGGAAAGGCACGGTATACTTTCTTCCACTTATTCTTTCTTTCAGCTTTAACGAGGGTGAGTGAACAAGGTTGATAAGAGTTACATTTTAGGCTTCTCCTTGAGGAAAGAAGCGGAAAAGTGAGATTTTATGCATGAACAAAGGGATTAATCTAAAAGAAACTAAACAGAGTTTTTCCCTGACTTACATGGCAGTCAAATATTAATGTTGAATGTTGATGTCTCAGTGTTTTTATAGCATATAATCTTAAGGATTTAAGATTCTTGATGTAAAAAATATGTGTAGTTATTAACAAATCCTGTAGTATATATATATAAAAAGAAAAAGGTTATGGTATGATTTTGTTAGGTGATTCTGCAAACTATATGTAAACAAAGAGCAAATACTATTTTACGTCCATATGAGTTAATGTTATTGATGTGATCTATGGGGCAGAACTGATCCTGGATTTAGATCCTCTTTTTTTGTGTCTTTTCTTAATAGTCAAGCAACTTTATTCTGACACTACTCAAAAAGGAAGCTGGCTGCCACTGCCAATTTATCTTTCAACTAAATTGCATAGCACCTTCAAATTCAAGCTTTGAAGCTCTTTCTCTGCTGGGCCAGACTTGAACAGATATTGTCATTTATCTTGCTGACATTAGTGTCCTTTTTGATAAAATGCAATGCATCCTACTTTGGACAGTGAAGCTAACATAAAGCACATTTTGCCACCGTTGCCGCCATTGCATCCTGACATTTGAAAATACACATTTCAAGTCTCAATGTATAAACCCATTATTGTCAGAAATGGAAATTTATTTTTTTTTTATCCTCCAAAAGAAATATCCAGAAACTAGTTAGACTACATGCACTGCTCAGTTTGTTCTAAACCATAATAGCAACATTTACTTTCTTGTCAATAAACTCCTTCAAAACCATCAAGTTACTCACTTGGAATAAATGATTGGTTGACCTCTGACAGCTGTGGAAGAAAAATCTATTAACAGAAAGATATCACTTATGCCTGAGGAAGTCCCTGAACTGTAGATTGTTTAAAGCTGGGAAAATAGCCTGTAAAGTATCACACTTTACATACTTTTCACTAAACATCATCTACAAGTCATTATTAGACGAAAGGCCCCACTCTACATGAACTTTGGTCCAACCTACTTCACTTCCGTTGTTTGTTGAGTCATTTGTTCTATTTTCAAGCTTCTGTTCTTTTATTATTTTAATTATTAATGTAGTAGCCAGGGGAAGCAGATTTAGGGCCAGTCCAGGAAAAGCAAATTCAAATTTTCTATGGTATGATGAAAGACTAAGAAATACAAACTTAAACTGCACATATTAAAATGTGCACCAAACAATAAAGGCATCAACACAGTTGAGCACACACAGCAATCTGGTACTATTTGACATTCCTTAAGGCATCCAGGATCCCACAAGGGGCTTGCAGATATGTTATAGGAGCCTCATGTCCTCCTGAAGTTGCAGCCCAGAGTCAGGGAGGATAGCCCTGAGCGGCCCAAACAGCACCAGGCATCTTTGGTTAGGCAATGCCACTGAGCCTGTAGTATCTTCATGTTGATATGGCATGTCCTTTTGCTCACTTATCACAATGAACTTGGAGCTTTGGTCTGCAATCTGCCACTAAGTAGTTTCTACCTAAGCCAGATCTTGCAAGCTTAAATGTTTTCTTGGGTTTTTTTCAGCTTCATCAGCTTCCGATTACTCTCACCTGCAAACACCACCTCACTTGTATCCTTCTATTATCATCTCCACAGGTTATTTCAACAAGAGTACTGTATGGTGTTATTTTATTCTCCATGACAAGTGCAATATCCTGCAGTCCTGAAAACAGATTAATTTTTGTCTGTATGCATTTCAAAGAAGGACAATCTTTGCCAGAGCTGTGTATTTGTGTGAGAGGAGACTGCATGGATCATGGAATCAATGATAAATTTTTATTGACTTTTTTGTGTCTCTTAAAAGATGAGAAATCTGACGTTATTATGCTGAGAAAGCTAAGCAAAGTTTTAGAGACTTCTGAGAGCTTCAGATATTTCTATACTAAATAAGACTCTTGCAATGTTTGTATCTTTACAGAGAGGAACTTCAGCACATTGTGTAAATGGTTTGTATACCTAACATCATTCCCCTGAAGAGAAAGTGAACTCCATTGCAAATCTGATATGCAGGATTCTGTATTGTTTTTTACTTTCATGTTGAATTTCTCCATGGTTTCCTTTACTACTTTATTGGTTTTAATTGTCTTTTCACTTAGCTCAAAACACCATGAGCTTTACAACAGAGGGCATCTGTTAGCAACAAGGTTGTTTTCATTTTCACTTGAATAAAAGGTGGCATTTATGTTCTATTGAAAGAAAAAGACCAGAGGATAAAAGGAGGTTTTGTTTCCTTGTTTGCTTTGTTTACATTTGCCAGAGTCCATTCTGGGATGCAAAATACAGAACACAGTGGTAGATATTGCACTAACACTATGTGGTGCATTATGAAAAGCTTTTATCACATTGAGAAATAAAAGAAGGAGATTGTGTCACAGTTTAGAGACATAAAACAGTCAGGCATCTCACTGTGACTGAAGGAATAGAGTTTACAAGAGCAAGTTCTTCCAGGTCTGCGTGCCATGCTCTCTGCTGGAAAGCCTTGAGCACTGGGAAAGAGAATTCATCCTGCAGAGAAGCTTGACACCCTTTTGTGCCAGTCACCCTGCGGACTAAGAAAAAATATTGCATCATGAGCTGATTTCCTTTTCCCTTTACCTCCTTTTACAGAATCTTTTCTTTTTTCCCACAAACAAGTAATAATATATTGCACTAAGTCATTGACATTTGAAATATCTGCTGCACAACCAAACAGAGTGGGAGGATATAATCATGTTTACTCACCCTCTGTTGCTCATATATGGGTAAGGTCAATGATGAGTCAGACCTGGGGATAGCTCTGTTTAAATCCTGTTTGCTGATGCCAGCTTACTTGATTCTGGGTTGAAAGACAACCTAAAATTCTGTCTTTTCAGGGCTTATCAGAAGCATTACAAAGTTAACCTCCAGGGCTATTCTCCATAAAACTCTAATAAGCATGTTTTAATAGTTCACAGTCAGCTAGAGTAAGACAGTCGCAGAGAAAAGCACCATACTGTTTCTCAACAAATTAATGTTTACTGTAAACAGACATCATGGGAAATACTAAAAAATACTACTATATGGAATTCACTACTTGCTCTTTAAAAGGAGTTACAGTCCATTTTGAGAAAGAATTCGATAAGAAGTCTATTGATAAGTTTATTCACACTCCACCTGCTTTTATTGGTTGTGTACTGCACCACTGCATGCTGTCAAATGTTTAAAGAGGGAACAGCTGTATATATTTACATCTTGCTCAAAAAAACCTGCTGTTCTTTTGATGCATTTTTTCCTAAAAATTCTACTTTCCATTCTGAGAAGGGATATCTTTTGTTTTCAAATCTTTTGAAAGATCTTTTGAAATCCTAGGCTGCATAGGGAAGAGTGTGGCTAGTAGGTCAAGGGAAGTCATTCTTCGCCTCTACTCTGCACTGGTGAGGCCACAACTGGAGTACTGCATCCTTTTCTGGGCTCTCCAATTCAAGAGGGACAGGGAACTACTGGAAAGAATCCAGCGAAGGGCAACGAAGATGATTCAAGGATTGGAGCATCTCCCTTATGAAGAAAGGCTGAGAGAGCTGGGACTCTTTAGCCTGGAGAAGAGAAGGCTGAGGGGAGAGCGTATCAATGCTTAGAAGTATCTAAAGGGTGGTTTGAAGGAGAAGGGAGCCAGACTTTTCAGTGGTTGCCAGTGACAGGACGAGGGGCAACGGGCATAAGTTGGAACATAGGAGGTTCCACTCAAATATGAGGAAAAACCTCTTCACAGTGAGGGTGACAGAGCCCTGGAACAGGCTGCCCAGGGAGGTCGTGGAGTCCCCTTCTCTGGAGATTTTCAAGACCCGCCTGGATGCCGTCCTGAGTAACATGCTCTAGGCAATCCTGCTTTGGCAGGAGAGTTGGACTAGGTGGTCTCTACGGTCCTTTCCAACTCTAAAAAAAAATCAGTGAAATTCAGTAAAAGGCTTTGCTAGAGTATTTTACAAGTCACAGATATATGCTGTCTACTCTGTTTTTATTCAAAGTCATGTTAAATCAGCATCAAGTTCATCATCTGAGCTTTAGTGTCTTTTTGACACGTCCAATTTTATTTTTTTTTTCTTCTTTTTTACATGAAGAATATCCTACCCTTTTTCTTGCTTGGTTTGAATTAACAATTATCTGCTTATTCAGGAGCTTCAGAAGCCATTGGAATATCTACCATTTTGTGGGAACAGTATTTCATTGACTAGTTTTCCACAAGATTATTTTTTTCTTTTTCAGTTATTGAGAGTGTTGTTCTGAATGTACCATTCTATTTCATCTAGAAATTATTATTTGAAAGCTTTGTAAGCAACTCAGCTGTAAAATTTCTCTTGAGACAAAGTTTGGCTTCCAAAGGCTGTTCCAACATAGAGGATTTTATTCAAATTAAAACAGATCAGTAACTTTAGTTTCTAATGACTAATGACAAAGTAAAAAACCTAAATAGAGAATAATGGGAACATACAGGTGCTGTTAACCTGACTGCATACAACAACCATGGATTAGGTTCTCACTAACTTTGGGAATGAAAACAACCCTTATTAAAGAATTTGTCAGAAGTTAGAGAAATTGTGTCACGTGAAAGTTAGGAATTTATTTTAATGAAAATTGAGATTGGCATAATTATGGGATCTGGAGCATGAAGGAGATCACAAACATCAGCCTTTTGGTAACTGGACATAGTATTGCTTCCCTAGAAGAGGGGTTATATGCAATCCTGTTCCTCATCCTACCTTTAGGCGTACCAACTTTTACATTTAAGAATGAAAGTACTTGTGAAATATGAAGGGTAAAGAATAAGAGTTTATACCTCTCCCTGGGCTTAACATTTTGTCATTAATCTCTAATATTGTCCAAACAGATGCAACATCATAGAAAGAACAGGGATAAAAGATTAACTACATAAAGTATTGCTCTGCTCTAATAATTGGCTTTTAGAGTTGAAGTTATATTGATTTTCTTAATATTTAAATATTTAAGTCTTCTTTTTTTCCCATTATTTGATATGAACATTTCTCTTCATTATTTGTTTGACACAGTATTCTTGTGTTATACTCTACATAGAGTTGTTTGCCCCTGCCATAACAATTCAGGAGATTCAGTTACAGAAATGTTGCATCAATAACTGAATTAAGAGTTTATTAAGTATAGAATATCTGGCTCAGTTTTACATTGTAACATTTAAAAAACTAAAAATAAAAGTAAAACCTTTTGCTATTACATGGTCATCATCAATGATGTATAAACAGGGAATCTGGTACATAAAGTTGGTTCATAACATGAACATGGTTTACATAAACTAGGAACGTAAACATAAATGCAAGATGGTGCAAAAAAAACCAAGTATGTGAAAGTACATTACCTTTGATTTTAAAAACAAGTAATTCTTGTTTTTGGGAAGAAGCATCAGCCATGCTTATGCTGTATAACAGAGTGCAGTACAACAGCAGCTGAGCTAACACAGACCTGACTGACGTTGTTAGGCTCAGTGTTACACCAGGTAGACCTAGAATCATGCACTTTAAATGCACACTGGCTGCACCAGCCTGTTGTTGCACCCTGGCAAACACACTGAATTCGTTATTACCTAGGCACTACACCAGGCTACTACCATGTTAATGAGTATGTTGCATGTACAGCTTATATTTGGATGAAAGCCGGTTGGCAAAGCAACAGTTTGAGTTTTACACTGCCAGGCTGGGGTGTCTTTCTCTACTTTTTTTCAGTAAGACAATAAACACACTGGTCCAAACTGAAACATCATGTGAAAGTTTTGCACCAAGCCTCAGTGCGAAATTACTGTGAGGTGAGATGACCTTAAGGAACTGTTTGTTCTGAAAAGGCATAGATCCTAAGTTGTGGCAAATGTTTTCAGCTACCAAAATAGATACAGTCCAAAGAAAAGCAATTTTTAGGGTATTTTCCTAGTAATTGTCATCTGTGAAATAAACAAGTAATAGAATTTAGTCTCCAAATTCAGCTCAGCCAAGAAACATCTAAGGCAAACCCTCTATCACAGATCTGTTGCAGAAGTTGTCCAGTAGAGCATTTATATAATTCACTATCTGGAGCTTCATTTGTTTATGTTTCACTTTATATATCCATTTATTTATTTCAACAATCAAACTTATATAGCAAAAAATTCCTAAAATGGAAAAGTAGTAAAATGGAACATCATTATTGTTGAAGTAAAACAGTGTTTGTATAATAAACATAAGAACATTGAGTTAGTGAAATAAAGAAATTAATTGGTAGATTTAAAACAGAAGCAAAAGTAAGGCTTCCTGCTCTGGTTTCTGCCTGTAATAATCACAGTTAAAACAATTTTGAATTAAGATATTTTTCCAGTTTAAATTCAGACAGAAAAGAAGATCTATCAGTTGTTTTTACAAAGCAAGAAAGACTGCTTTTTTCTCTCCATTCTTGGTCTGTAGTATTGCTGTGTGTACCACTTCCTGGTTAATAATGTGGGAGGACTCACTCTTTCTCAAAGGAAACTGTTTTTTTATTAAACGAACCAGCAAACACAAGCAGCTTCTCACTGTGTTTGCAGACTGCTTTCTGTTGTGTTTCTTCCAAAATCATAACTCCCATAATTTGGGAGGTTTCCCCTGGGGAAGTTGTTATTGACTGCCATCTGCAAACCCGGTCACCCTCCAAAGGAAGAAGAGGTCATGACATCCGGTCTCTAACATTCGTTCTGATATCTTTCCTACAAGGAGGAAACTATGATAGCCAAAGCACTTTGGTATTTGATGTTCATAAAGAGGGCTAGTGAAGCCCTCTAATGGAGGTTCTGCCCCCATAGCATATGGCCAGCAGTGTGAGGCTGCACAACACTCTGAGCCTCAGGACTGGCATGGATATTGGAGGACATCCTAATGCTCTACAGCTGCCCTCAGATGTGTTAGATATGCTTTCAGACCAGAGTACTGGGATATGAAGGCAGCTTAAGATCAATTGTGCCCTGGAATAAAAAGGGGATGAGAATCAAGCAACGAAAAGCATAAAACAGGGAGGTTAAAGTTGACACCAAACAGAGCTTCTTTTCACTCCCCTAAGTCCTCCAGAGAGTTGGATCTGCCCAGAGATGTGACAAAACACATGAACCAAAAGTGGCCACTTCATCACCAGCATCCTTTCCCTCCCCTGAAACTTATTCCTTAAAGACAAGATGTTGTGGTGGATGAATCTAACCCTACTATTGTCTTCATTGAATTATTTTCTGAATGCAGATATGAGAATATAAGAGCTTCTACAGCAGTTCCATTGGGTTCATAGCCTTGCCCATCTAATCCAGTATTTTATGTCTTAAAAGTGTCCCCTATGCAAAGTTTAGGTAGATGCAAAGGAGCAGAATCTACAATGATGCTTGCCTGCATGAAACAGTCCCCACTTCTAGTGATTGGAAACAGACTGCAAAGTTGTTTCTTAGTGCTAATGTGTTTTTCTTTCATGATTCTAATAATTCGTGAGTCTGGAATTATGGGTGCAATGTTTTAGTTATTATTTTAGTTATATTTTATTTATATTTCTTATTATCTTTTTTCTTAAATGTCCACTACCTTAAAAAATCATGTTGACACCACTTCTTGCACTGAAAGCAACTGAATAAACATTTCCAATTATTTCATTTCTCATATAGGTGATTCTATTTCACACTCTTCTCCAGCTCTCTCCTTCAATGAGTTCTAGTGTATTTAATTTCTCCTTATATAGAAATCATTATATAGAAATCTTCAATAAAATTTGTTTACTTTCACTGTGTCTCTTCTAGTTCTGCTGTACTCTTTTCATAAAGGGGAATCAGAAGTCCATACATTCAAGATGCAGCATGTTATGATATAAGGACACTTGCACCTTTATTTCTGTTAATTGTCTAATAGTTCTTATATTTGCTCTTTTTAAACAATGAACATGGAACCAAAATGTTCATAGACCTATCTTTAGTAAATTATAGCTCTCATCCCTCTGTGGAAATAGCTGTTTAGTATCAGTCATTGTATGTAGTTTGGCTTGTTTTCCTATGTGTACTAATTTGCACTAATAAACACTGAATTTCATTTGCCACTTTATTGCCTAGTCAGTCAATATTTTGACATCCTTCTGCACATCTTCACAGTAATTTTTTACTTTTATTATCCTGAATAATTTAAGATTAGCAGCAAATTTTATTCTCACTACTTACCTTCTCTTCCAGACAATTAATGAGTATGCTGAACACCACATTCTAGGACAAAGAGGGACCTAATTTGAATACCTTCTACTGGGAAAAAAAGACTGCTTATTTTAGGGTTTATTTTCCAATTTTTTCATCTGCTGTGACTGGTATAATAAGGGGCTTTTTATGTTTGTTTTGTTGTTTGTTTTTTTTTTTTTTTTAAATAGTCTTTCTAGGATACTCTGAAATTTATCTTTAAAAATTTAAAATATATGATCCCAATCTTTTTTTGATTTTTTTAATGCAAGATCTCCTCCTTCTTGTTGGCTTATCCCTGCTCAAACATAGTTTTTACTGTGATTTTTATTAGTAGGCTAGAAGAGTATTCAGCTGTATTGATTTGTAACTGTGAATCATCTCTGGTTAAAAAAAAGTGGAGTTACATTTATCACCTTCCATTCTTCTAATCCAAATGGTCATCTAGGGGTTTGGGTTACACACTGCAATCAATAAGTAGATTAACACACTGAAGTCCCAGATATTTGTTAATGCTCATTTTGTCGATTTTTCCTAAAATTTTTCTTATGATTGTCAAGTTTGGCAAACTTCTTCTGTGTTTACTCATAAAAAAGAAGGAAGTGTAGGCATTTGCCTTATTTCTGTCATGGTGAACGTCAACATAATGCAGTCACTTATCAGTTACTACCTTTTTTTTTTTTAGGCATAACTTTTGCATCTTGCATTGGGGCTCCAGACCCCACTTCTTGGTTTTG
Source organism: Tringa tobata (assembly GCA_033628505.1). Classification (NCBI taxonomy): domain Eukaryota; kingdom Metazoa; phylum Chordata; class Aves; order Charadriiformes; family Scolopacidae; genus Tringa; species Tringa tobata. Next base: position 15,188,837 of record JAHREE010000279.1, on the reverse strand, counting down.
AGTCTATTTATGGGATTAATTAATATATGGGAAAATGCAAAATCTAAGATTCATGCTTTTAAGAAAGATATTCTTCAAATAATTTTGCCTTACCTTACTATGTGGGGTTTTCTAACTTGTACTTTTCTTTACATAATTATTTCTATAAATTCCATGAAGAATCTAGCAGCTAGCTCAGATATACACATTCACCCTCTAGAGACAGGATGCAGCTCCAATTTGTGATTTGTAATTAATGGTTGTCTAATTAATATAAGCACTAGAGCCTGGTGAGTTGGACAGTACACCAAATTCCCCCAGATTTGGGCAAGCTGAAGAACCTTTGAGATGTCCAGCTTGATTCAGTAGCTCACAGAACATCCTCTGTGAAGCTAAACCCTACCATAGATATAGGCTCAAAATAATAACTTCTGTTCTGGGATACTGCTGTTTTGTCTATGCGAGGCCCTACCATTATACTAACTTTTCAAAACAGCTGAACCTTCAATTTTCACAACAAAATGTTGGACAAAAATAGTTAACAATTATGTGACATTCAAGGCTTCATTCCATTGGGTCACAACTGGTTTTATAGATGTAGATATTTAAAATTATCCAGTTTAAATCAGACTACCATTTTCTGAAATAACACAGCAATCTTGTAAGTATAGGCACTTCTTTCAAAATTTGCTCATCACTTTTCAAAGAATCATGGAATGATTTGAGTTAGAAGCGACCTTAAATATCCAACCCTCCTGCTGTGAGCATAAACACTTCCTGCTTGGTCAGGTTGTTCAAAGCCCTATCCAGCCTGGCCTTGAACACTTCCAGGGAAGGGCCATCCTATTTGAAGGATGGTAACTTAAGCAAAGTTCATTTAATGTAGATATCCACTGGTACAACTACTGAATACAAGAAAACCATATCACAAGATTGTACGAAGCTATGATTTACTTCCTGACAAAATAATTCTTGAATACCATCAATACATATAGGTAGCCATGCACCCCAGGAGAATATTACTTCTAAATTTCTTTGTACCTGTACTAGTTGTCTTATAGCCTTAAGTGGCAGTATGTGTTCAATGTTTGCAGTGGAAAGAAGACTGCATTTGTATAGATACAGTCAGTGTACTTCTAAGTGAATGATAACCTTTGCCTGATTAAACTCATATTTGCTTAGGAAACACTCAACTGTTCCTCATCTCAGTGAGGAACAAAAAACCTAAGAGGGAGGGAATATTCTCTTCCCTTACAACTGGGAAATAAAACAGAAAAAAAGAATGCTATATTAGGGAAAAAGAATCAAACACATTTTTGAGTTTAAGACTAGTGAAGTACTGGAATAGGTGACTGGGAAGGTTGGATAGCCTCCTTCACTAGGAAGCAGGCTAGACAAGTCTGTCAGGAACTATTTAAACATATTTGAGCCTAGTGTGGAGAGAGGGCATGGACTCTATGATTACTTGCATTTCCTGCCAACTAATTTTTTTCTGATTCTAATGGAACTTTAAATCACCATCACTGAGCTCTATTTTTTGGTGTTAAACGTAGAAACATTGCCTTAAGATACACAATTTAGTAGCATGTTGACAGGGACCATATGCATGTCACTGCTTCTTCTGTAAGAAAACTGCGATTATGTCACATCTTCTATTTGTTTTGAAGTTTAATTTTTTAGCACTTGTTTCAAACTGCATACACCAAGCTTTTAGAGACTCTTGTTCTGTGCATAAGCAAATGAAACGAGTTTTATCCCAGAGCTGGAAATTCATAGACCCATTTTAGATTTGCATGTTTTGCAATATTTGTTCACAATAATAGACTGTAGACTTCTGGACTGTTTCCACAGAAAAGACAATCCAAAATCTGGTTCAGGTCATTTTGCTGAGGGCTGAGTTGTTACTCAGATACTCAGATAAAACATTTACCAAAGTTAAAATCTTGCCAGGATCAGAAGTCCAGAATTCTTTTACTTTGCATTTCTCCCTACTGGTTTCATCTAGTATATCTCCCTTACTGAGGCATATCTGTGGAACTTGGCTCAGATACCTACATTTACTTACCTAAAAGAATATGTCATATGACATTTTAGATGTCACAGTGTTTCTAAGACACCTACACAGGGATGGCAAAAGTAACACATGTTCGATGGGAGTTCTGCACCCTTTGGATGGAGCATCTGAAAAGCCAGGGAGCTTATCTTAGGCCATCTAGAACTGTTAGACATCTGTGGTTAGACATCAATTATCTGACAATAACTGAGACATGCCCTTCAGGTCTTCATTTTACCATAAAGTTTCAGAATAACAGTCAAATGACAAATTCAACAGCTGACAGAAGATCACTCGCTGATTTTTGCTTTTCTTGCTTCACACTATCACACTCCTTGTGCTGTTTTTGCCTTGTTGGAAGTGCTTTTGCATTTTTTTAAAATAAATCTTGTTCTGTGTCTTTTACACTCTTCTTTCTTGACTTGTTCTTCATTTGTGGCCAGATGCATTTTATTGCAGAAGCTCTCCTTAAGTACCCAAATATCCATAGTCATTTGCAAAGTGCAATCCACTTTCAGAACAGGTCTGTGGTGATTTGCTTGTTAATTATACGCAGACATAAATAAATTCATATTCCGTGTAACGAGCCCATGTGCTAAGAGCTTACAGGACTTCCCAATATGTCAGGGCACAAGCAAAAATGTTCTTATGCCTCTAGCTGAAATAGTTTATGAAATTATTCCCCACAGCTGCTTGTTACCAGCCTCACAGCTGAGATGCCATAGCTGATCATGTTAATTTTCAGTCCATTTCTGTGCAAAGTGAAATAGATTAGTTTAATCTACCACTGAAGCTGTTTTAAACAGATTTACTTCTTTGCATTGAAATGGAAGAGGTTTTTCCAGTGAAACAGCTGTGACTCAAATCGCTATTGTTACATGGAGAGGAGTAAAACTAAGAAGAAAGGAGACATTTGTGTCCACTTCTAACTGAGATTTAGTCAAAAAAAGTAAGAAAAGTTTTTCTTTAGGAAAAAAACCCTTTGATTTCTTATATTATTTGCCACACACTCTGTATTGCCTAAACCACAGATTTTCTGTTTGATTAAATAAATTGTTGCTTTATTAAGCCAAAATTAAATACGTTATTTCTCTGAAACAATCTTAACCACAGCAATTCCTTAACACAATTAACATTTGCAAAGTCACAGAATAATTACATCAGAAATTTTTTCAGAGCTGTAAAAAATTGCCAGGAGGTAACCTGAACGACATCAACTGGCTTGAAAACATGTAGTAGAACAAATAAATCCTCAGGGAAGAAGCTGCTTAGTATTGTTCCACATTTCTCTTATTTTTCCTTTCCCTCAGGCTGGCTTGAATCATGCTTCCTATGCTAAGGCTATATATTCAATGGTTAAACTTCTCCATCTGAGATCAAGGAGGTTAAGGGAACTGATTTCCCTGCTTTCTTTCTTCCTGGCCTATTTCATATGCTCAGTGACTTCCCTTTGGAAGCCGAAATTCAAATGTCTTCTGTGGAGGAGGCAGCAGGGGTAGCATATATCCTTCATCATCTTAAATACTGTCTGTACCTGTGTGCATTTATATTCACAAGCATCAACACACACGGCATGGTAGCAGAGATAGCACCACAGGGCACTGAGGAGGTCTGGCTCTTAATAACATCTAACATAATCTGTGTTGTGAAGTACTCCGGACTCCAGTGTGAGCATCTCTCAGTCACCACAGAAACCCCTGTCTTCACTGGGTCTTCACCAAACAGAAGCAACATCACTAAAATAAACCAGTCCTTAGCAGTTACCAGCTCCCAGACGAAAAAGTCAAGCTGCTGATACCAAAGGCAAACAGGACAGAGGTCATGTCAAGTGCAGAAAATACTTGCACTTTTATGTGCTCGCAGCCACAGCTGGATGCTTCATGGCCACAATTAATTAGATTGGGAGGGCTTCTGCATTGCTTTCCAAGAGACATCAGCAGCTCTAAGAACGCACCACATCCAGTTGCTCAAAGCCTAGCAGGTTATGACCTGCTCTCAGATATGTGTTTTACCATCTGGGCTAAGGCAATGCAACATACCTGGGCGTGAAACTGGCAGCCTGGAAGAAAGTCCAGCTACTTCATGATTTATGGCAAATCCTCTTACCAATGGAATCAGCAACTGCAAACACACAATTCTCTCATCTATCTATCTATCTCAGAGTACTGAAATATGAAGGAGGGTGAGCTATGTAAGTAGCCATTCCTAGAGCTCTGGAAAAGACGCTGCACCCTATGAACAAGCTTTTTGGGAGCCTACTGTGACTGATCATGGGCAGAGCTTAAGTGACAAAGTTGTCTTTACAGATGCGAAGTGGTGGGGTTTAGCCTACATATTAGTGATTCTGACAGCATTTCTGAGAAACTGGGAATTTTGCAAGAGCACCGGGTCCAATAGGCTGTGATCTGCATGAATATATGGCATGTATACGCTTAGGATCTTGAGCATTTCTTTCTCCAAAACTTTATTTCTCAATTTCATTTTTATGTGAACAAAAAAAAAAATTTTTCCTGTTCACTAGACCCGTCTAGCAAGGGAATAATAGTAGTAAAAATGAGTTGTCAAGGTTATCTAAACACTGATTTAATCATGATATAGATCAGCTAGGTGAAAAGGGCTTATTGGAACTCCCTTACCTTTCCCTTTCCTCTTCACTTTCTTACTTTTCTAAAGCCTTGGGAGAGAAAATAAAGACGCTAGACTGAGCCTAATAAAATTCTTTCTTTCTTTTTTTTTTTTATTTTTAATGGAACTGCTTTGAGCATTGCTAGGCCTTGCCTCCTAATGACCCTTGGCAGACAGATTACAAAGAAAACACTAATATATTAAAGTATAAGGGATATAAATACCTTCCTTTGAAGTTTACATCAATGACCTCAGGAATAGGCAAGCAAAAGGTTTTTCTGAGCACAGCTATTTTTCTCCTCTAATCTATTTTTTTGACTTCTAGGTTGCATCAGCTCTATGCTAGCCCAAGCTTAAAGAGAAACTGTCTCTAAAATCAAGCATCCACTTTTGATACACCTTTGAATAAAAGCACCCTAACCATTGTATTCTGTTTCTCAGGCTTGTAAAAGATTCTGTGATGGAGCTTTCATCTTGAAATTTTACTTTCCCAATTTGTCTGTCTACTTTCATTCTAAAATCAAATGCAGTTATCAAGCAAGTCCAAGGCTGCTTTTCATCTTGGATATAAAAAAGAGCTCAATCTGCATCTAAAAGCATGCTCAAACCATACAGTTTGTTCCCATTATAGAGACAGATACTGAATTATGCAACAAGTTCCCAGTGAGCAATTACATTTTAATCACTGTAAAGATTTTTTCTGCAAAGACGCTCCTATAGATGATTTATTTCAAAAGATAGGAATTGTGCCCATATAGCTTAACTGGGAAATTGTTCACTTTCCCCAGACAAATTTCCTGGCAGGCAGAATGTTTGAGGGGACCAGTAACTAATATTTAAACCACTTTTTTTCTTTTTTCTTTTTTTTTTTTTTTACAGTAAATCATTAACACAACATGACCTATAGTAGCTAAGTCTCAGTCTGCAGTTCCATTTGGTCACTCACAGCTTTCTTTCTTGGATTAGAAACTCTATGAATTATTTTTCTTAAATGGTTTGTGGTGTTTACAGTAGATGCCTTCTGTGCTACTAAATTGAATAACCATATAGTACTTCAAAGAATAGCTCAAAATAGAAATGTATTAAAGAAGAATGTTCCACTGCAGTTAATATTAAAATGAAGGTTTTACTATAGGTGAATAGATATGATATTGTTCAGAATTTGTTATTTACTTAGCATCATGCATAGGATACAAATTGTGTAAGCTAAGATTTAAATTCAAAAATACATTAAAGATGCTTATAAACTGCATCAATTTACTTAGGTTCTGGCTTGAGATAAATTTCGAAGTGTGATGCCATAGTGCTACCAGGAACATTTAGAACATTCAAGAAGGAAAAATATAAAAAGAGATCAGTGCATTAAAAAAGAGATGAGACAACTCTTTTGTTGGTTTTTACTGAGAATTTGAGCATAATTTATAACTGTTATTTGTGTTTCTCAGAAACACCGAAATCACCACATTAAGTTGCCTGCACAATCACTGAAACTCAAAAGCATTATTTGGTTTTGGTTGGAAAAAAAATTACAGACCATGGTAATACACACGCCAAATGAAGCAGTGCTTTGCATAGAACAAGTTTTTATAGCACGTAGAAGCAAGATTGGCTGTGATTGCTCAGTCCACCACTGGCATTTTTACCAGCACCAAGGAGCAAGATCTGAAATGGCAACTGCCAATCCACTTGGGCATTTTCAGAGCAAACCCAAACATTTCAGCTCGATTCAGGAAACCACTGGCCAGTGAATGTTTTTTCTGGAATGTAGATTTCTGCCAGGCTGCTGCAGCCTGCACCACCCCAAGGCTGCAGAGTGACTTGTGTGAAGTACTTCTTAGCTACCATAGGTCGTATAACTGGTTGCCTGAATCCATGCATATAGATATTTAAATAAATAAATAAATAAATGCTTAACATGGATCAATGTTGTGCATTGCATAACTATGCAGTTTTCGTCACAAGACGATCCAGGACTTACATTTTACAAGCTGCAACCAATTTTATTAAACTCTATAAAAATGTAAATGGATAAAGAAATTTTATAACCTGGACTGCAGGATGTTTTCTGATCTTCTCTAAAAGCTTTATATTTCTAATGGTTTTGTACAGGGGAAAAGCTTTGATTGTTGCAATGCCTAGCTGTAAACAAAAGGCACATTAGGACATTGGGGAAATCACTTAGCACAGCTTGTTCCAATTCTTTTGTATTCTGGAAGAGGTAGTTAGAAAGTTATTTTAGTATTTCTTTCTAAATTAATCAATCTCAGTATACAATTTTCCAGACTATTATATTAATATTCAGTAATAACTAGAATTTAATTACACACAATGATTTCAGGACAAGATACTTTTGGCAGTACTTGTTGACCTTGATCCTTGCAAACCCACATGCTTGACTAGCTGTTAGCCAAAGTCTTCACATTTTCTTAATCTTCAAAAATTTTCAATATGTTAAAGAACTATCCAGGGGTAAAGATAATTCTTTCAGTAATCTATATTATCCACACTCACAATGTTAATGTGTCAATGAAATTACCTATTTTTCTTCAAATCCCATCTGTTGGGAGAGTAATCTGATAATCTCATCTTTTATTTGTTTATTTATTTTTCAAATACACTCAGAGCTCTCATTGTTACAAAAAAAAAAAGAAAAAGAAAAAGCTGAATGTGTAATCCAATTGCAATATAACAGCTCAGAAATGAAATGGCAGCCTACACAGAGACCTCAAATCTATTTATGTAATTTCTTGAGTATTAAAGACAATGTTATTATTTTTTCCCCAATTCTGTATTTTTCAAGTGCTTGAAATTGTCGATATGAGGATGCAATAAAACTGTGATTAAAGATTTTCCTGATGAGACCCATGACATTTAGTGTACGAAAAAAAATAATAAACAAAACAAACACACAAATATTAGGATCTAGAAGTATAAATAAAGCAGGGGAATTGAAGCTAATGCACTCAGATGTTTAGCAAGGTTTGTTAGGAACAGAAGTCTGTAATTCTAAACAGTACTTTTTTCTCCTGTTTGCTCAAACAACTTCTCTCACACTTATTTATCCAGTCCTTTTTTACTGTTTAAAGTCACAAACTCTATGCGAGCTGAAAAGTATAATCCTCTTGTCTGGATTCTTTTTTTATTTCATCTTCTATAGCCAACTTCTCCATCTTACTTTTTTGGAGCCTCCATTTTTGACCCTTATATGTAGATCACGCTACCATGGCAATTTTCCATCCTAGTCCTTGCCAGAAAATCTATTTCTTCACTTCATGCAAATTTATCAGCATACCTAGTGCGCTTAGTGTTAGCTCAAGACTTTGAAGACAGAAAGTGGTATGTAAAGGCTTAGCGCACTGTGTTATACAGTCAGATTCTGTTTACATCATGTATCCACTGTATTTATAGAATAATTAAAAGGTGCTTGGGTCCTTGAAATAACAGAAGCATGTTTCATTTTCCACCATCCTAATTAGGATATGTTATATTATTATCGGTGGAATATTCTGTTTCACTGAAATGTGAGGAAACCTCAAGAGTGAAGTCAACAAAAAGCTTTGCCTTGGCATAAAGCTGTGATATAGGGTTATATTGCAAACAGTACATGTATACCAACTTCTCATTACTCTTTCATAATATGAGACTTTTATAAGGTTAAAAATAAAGGGTAAAAGGCTAGCTGCTCTACGATTAATGGAAATTTTACTGTTGGCTATGTAGGGGCAGGATTTCATCCCAAATTTCTTCTGTGAGAAATGAACTGACGAAGATACTGAACAGTTAGTTTTATTTAGAAAATACATTTCCATTACAAGTTTGCATCAGATTAGTAAATATGAGGCTTACAATCAGAAGGACAATCCTAACAGACAGAACAATGTGATTACTTTATTGTATGAAGAGTACAAGGATGTCACCTCAGAAGCTTCAAATTTTGGTCAGCCTCCTTAGTTTTGTATTGCTTTTCCATAGATGCTTGCCTATATTAAGAAACAGACTAATAAAAGTGATATTTAAATGGATTTTCCTCTAAAATTAAAAGTTGAATAATAAATATTTTCACCTTAGATTATTCTTTTTGTCCTGTCAGCTTGTGAAGATATAGTCACCCATCAGAAAACTTGCTGTTGCCATGGACTGCCTTTTTCCCCAAGTCCTGCTGTGTTTATTATACTCCTGGCTAGTAAGTAAATTTTATTCACAGGCACACAACAAAAGGAACTAGGAAATCTCTTTGTCCCTTCCTCTACTTCCATTGTGATCTTGCAAATACATCCAAGACATATTTGGATAACATCAGTACTTTGATAGGAACTTTTCTGAATCCATAATTTTTCTAAACATTTTAGCATTTCCATAGATAGCATCCCTTCACTTGCAAAGATTAGTTAGAATGAAGTGATTATGTCACTAGACACCACAGTTTTCGATTAACATTTAAAACTCATGAGAATAATGGTATGGGTTTCATTTAAAACACAGCCCTTGCTCCCCCTAAACTGTCAAAACTCTGAGGTACATAAAAATACCTTTTGAATCCCATAGAGATGTAAAATTGGTGTGGGAATAACTTGTAATTAGAGTAACCACTAAAATTAATTTTCTTAGCTTGGATAAAGATCTTTGCTGAAGAAAAAGTGTAAGAATTATGCATTCAAAAATTGTACATGGAAAGGTCATGAAAATAAATAGAGCCATGAACATTTGTTACTCTTTTTTAAAAATTGAAAATAACATTTTTCAAATTAATTTCACAACTATTCCAAGTCCTGAAAATAATACAAAGAACTCTGACAATTATTTGATTCCCCTACTTTAAAATTCTAAAGCATTGTTTTCTCATAACTGGAAAGGTTTAAAGGACTTGTTGGAGGACTTCTGCTGGGCCAGCATTTTGGCATCCTGATGACATAGAATTATTTTCCAACTCTGTGGATACTGTTTGAAGGATTCTGAGATGGTTTATTTCTTGCACGTTTTCCTTTTTAAATATTGCTGAGTTTGTGAGCAGTTTGGTTTTCAGGGCCACTCACTAACTTCCAAAATTTGTTTCTGTGCTTTCATTATGAGATGAGCAAGACATCTACAAATTACTAATGATGCAAATGTGCATCATAAATAATATTAAGGCAACAATAATTTAGTTTACAGCAGCGCTTGTTTTCTGATGCTCTTGTGATATTGTTTCTTTCACTTAACTGGGAAATAATCAGCTCAGGTCACCCAGAATTGATCATATTTTCTAGTGGAGTAAGGAGACTGGATGTTTCCCATTGCTGTTCAAAATGTCTTTTACATCCTGATGGCAATGGAAAATGCACAACAGTACCTGGAGCAAGGGCCAGGACTTCGTGCTGTCCTCCTCCAAATAACGTCTTAATCACCAGGTGACAGAATCAGGCTCCTTATTTATCGTCACTCACCTGACCTGGGCTTAAATGATGTCTGTCTGGAATAAGAAAAGGAAAGCATTCAGGCTCTGCACATGCATTTCAATGTTCTCCCAGTGACCGTGATAAAAATTCTCTCAAGCTGAAAGTAGGTGGGCAGAACACAGGTTTTCTGTTTCTATAGTGCTCACCTGAACAGATTTGTCTGAGGGTGCTTTTAATAACTGATTTAGATATTTTTAATGTTGATGTTTGAAAAACAAATAGTCTGAATTGCCTTCTGCAGCTCTGAATTTATTTTGTGTTTTCCGAGCTGGCTGAACTTAAATTGGTTCATGCTTCACACGCATTAACAGCATGCTGTAACAGACCGGATATTCTTTACTGAGAGGCAAGATGCATTAGCTCAGGGGCAGGATAAATACAGCTGTGTGACTTCTGAGCTGGGTCGAGGTTGTTCAGCTAAAACTGCAGAGAGAGAAGCTTGTGTCCATCCTAACCCACCTGTAGCCAAGGAAAATGTGTCCAAAGTCTGCCTGTACTAGCCTTGTGCAGAATATGATATTCTAAATGTCACCTCTAGAGTTTTGGGATTCGATTCTTCCCTTCGTTGGAATTAATATATGACATCCACGGCTTCACTTAAACTTTTAAAAATACGGGATTTGGGAAAGGATAAATGGGATTCACATCAAATGGTGTGAATCATTTCCCTCGGAAATCATGAGAGTTGAACTTTAAAATGGGGGAAAAAGTACTGAAATAGTTCAGATTTACCTACAGAGTGAAAAACTAGGTATGTCTAGCTGACATAAGGCAGAATCATGCCGAGAATTATTGTTACATGAAAACTGTCAAGACAGAAAGTGCTGAGCTATAACCTCATACAGGAGTCCACTTTGTGTCCTATACTATTTTCATTAACAGGTTTTTGGGGTGAAACACAGAAGAGAGTAATCTAATTCAAAGAGGAAAAAACTGAGAAAAAATGCAAAAACTTTTGAAGTAAATGCTTTTGATGACAGAACTTTAGAAAAATATTATCTTGGTAAGCTGGAGGAATTGCTGATGTGGTTGAACCTAGATTCAATTACAATTTTATAACATTCACTTTTCTCTTAATGGAAAAATAAAAACAAGGAAACTTTGTTGCAGAGGAACTCAGGAAGCAAGGAATGATTATAAATAATCTGATTTTTTTCTTCCTTCACTTGTATTTAATAAACATTTAGTGTAAATATGCTAAAGATGTCATTTTTTGAATAGTGCTTCATAGTGAAGTACTATGTAGACATTGGATACGACAAGAGTAAAATCATGCTCTGAGAAAATATATGCAATACCCACCATTTGTAAAGCAAGCACCTGTTTACACCATTGCTCTGTTTAAAATAAAACGTGCATGCATGCATGTGTAGCAAAATCATAGATGTTGCTTAAAAGACAGATCACATATTTTGTTTTCACCTTTCAAACACTAAAAATCTGCAGCACATTTTGAGGTACTACAGTTATACCTCTAAAACTAATCTTGTTGAATTGCGTTAGAAGTAACAAAATACTCATATTTTAATAGAACACCCTGCTTAACTTATAGAAATTTCATATATGCTTTTTTCAAAGCAGAAAAAAAAAAGTCAAGCTTGTACAGTTAGTACTGTACGAGAGAAGCATGTATTCATAGTTAATAACTAACCCTTTTTATAAACCTGCAGCAGAACCTTTATATTACAATGTCAGTGATTACAAATTCTTAACTATGGTATTGCAAACATTCCTTTAATTTACCTTCACAGTAAATGCCTAATCAATAAAAGCTCATTAAAAAACCCAAACAATGACAACAACAATAAAAATGCAACAAAAAGATCAGTTTAATCGGGGAAATCTGCATATTTTAAATATCCAGTTGAAGGTCTTGTCCATCAATGTCTATTTCAATTCAGAGGGCACCATTGACAAGCAGCTCTGTGCTCCACTAAGAGACACTGGTGTGTGAACTGATTTGGAGGTCACCTGTCATTTTAAAAATACCATCAATACAATCCTGAAACGATCCTCAGATTCATTTAATAAGTGCGAAAGGAATAGGTCACTGATGCCCCAGTGAGTTGCCTGTTATTTTCTGAAAGGCTTTATTTTTTTATCAGTGTAAATCAGGTTCAATTTGTGCTTTCAAAAATAATGACATTTGCATATTTTCACATTGAGAAATTCCCTAAAGAAGGTATATTAACACAGTCATTAATAAAATATGGGTGAGACTTCCCATATTTTCACATTCATAATCTTGCTTTTACTTCTAACATAAAACCAAGCCCTTTTACTAGTTGCTAAATGGTTTGTCAATCTTACACCAGACAAAATAACATGAAATTAATATGGAGAGGCGATGAGAACTTAAACGGTGTTTCTTACTTTATGTGTGAAACCACTAACCTCTACAGGTAATAGTCAGAGTTTAAAATAAAGAAGACAATATCTTGCTTGACCTATTGTTAAAAACATTGTTTTCTGTTAAATGTACATGACAAAAATAATAATTTTTTTCAGTTGAAAAATTTAATTGAAGCCCTTTGCAATAAAATATTTTTATTGCTACTTTGTGACAGGAGGAAATAGCAGTTGGCAGTGATGAAAAGTGGCTTTCCACCAGTGATGCCTAACAATTAAGTTGATTGTTCTGTGTATTTTTGTCTACAGGTGGAGATTTTAAAACTGCACATTTTCTTGGAAACACAGAGAATATCTTGGGGAGTACTGTTAGAAAATAGCAGTAGTAGGGACTAGATCAGGATGACCAGGCCTCACTGAGGGCCAGATCTCGGCAGAGAGAGCAGCCTTGAGTGGTGGCATCAGCAGCACTGGTGGTCCCAGGCGAGGACAAGTGAGAGTCCTCCCTCCTCAATGGCTCTGGGTGGTTCAGCAGGATCCAGGCATAAGGGTATAAGAATTAGGGGAGAAACCAAAGGAAGGAGGAGCACAGGAGGAGCCTGTGCCACTCCAAAATGAAGAGTGCTCTGAACTACTGGAAAAATCTTGCAGTAGCTGCACGCAGTGTGGACTCTTTCCTTCTTCCTCACCTTGCCCCTCTAAAATATAAATGAACCAAAGCTCATGTGCCTGTAATCTTAGCAGATGCCAAAATACCTCACTCACAGCCAGCTGTTAGAAACAGACTGCCTGCCACCTGGAATGCAGCTGTCTCCTCTTAAATCCGACGAGATTTCGCCTCAGCACCTTTTTAGCAAAGCCTGATCTTGTTTGTACGCATCCATCATCCCTCATCTCTTGTGGCACTTGCTCCCAGCAGTTTGACCAGCCCTGAACTCCTGTTTGCTAGACATTTTGCTGGATTGCCTCCCATGTATCAGAGGTGGGAATTTGCCATGGCATATTGTCAGACCTTCCCCTTTTTCTGTGGAGACAGCAGTTTAGTGCTGTGGAAGAAATGATAGTACATACAGAGTGGCTTGCCACCAGCACTGACTTTCCTGGCCTCTGTCCCTGAGACCATAGGTCTTCAGTCTCAGTGACAAGCGCTGGAGCAGCTTATGCACCCTCAGCAGTGGCATCATCCTGATGTTTTCCAAGGGCTTTTGTTCAGCCTTCCCTGAGATGCAGCACCTATAGAAGGGCTGCGGGAGTCACGCCTTTTCCATGAGTGCAGTGCATGACCACCTCAGCTGGTGAAGACATGCATGCATGGGACATCACTGACTCAAGTGCTAATGGCTACTGACTTTGGCTCAGGACTACTTTTACACTTCTTTCTAAGACACTTCATTGTGTCTGCGGGTATATAATTTTTTATGATTTCCTTAGCTTTTTCAGATACATCTTTTTGCTTCTCTTTTCTGCATTACAGTAGTATGTGCTAGCTGGCTCAGGGGTTGCATCAGATGTTTGTGTACTCAGAAGGACAGCTTGGCATCCTTGTAACTTGCTGATTTCCCTTCATATCCCATAGACTTTGCTGTTCCTTTGCTGTTTGCATAAGCTGGAACTCCTCTACTACGTAACATTAATAAACATTTGTCCTAAATATGATCAGAGACTAAATTTTCTAGCTGGTAATGAAGCAACACCTCTTCTTCATTTTCTACAGAGTGACCTTGAATACGGCCACGTTTTTTGATGACTTGTGCAGTTTCATACTCCTTCCTGGTATACTTTAATATTTTTAAATATTGATATTTAATGTCTTTTAATAGGTAAAGTAGTCTTTTTTCTTACATTTCGCAGATAGTCATCTACAAAGATGGTGATAGGAGCCATGGGACGCTTACCTGGCCTATGCCTAATTCTTCCCTCGTGCAACCTACACTTCTTTTAAGTTGTAATTCAAATAAAATAAAAACAAATTCCAAAGAAAAAATAAACCTTCATATTTACTAATATTTTTTTTTATTTTAAAAACTTTACTAAGTCACCTATCCATACATTCTTGCAAGTATTTCCATTAGGAAAGGAGGCTACAGTTGACTTGTGGGAAGAAATACTCCAAGCTTCAGTACTTGGGATAGGACACAAACTGTTGCCCCATGCCTTGCTACACCAACTCACTTGGAACCACAGATCAAGAAAGATGAGGTAGACTCATGGCCAGGGACTAAAACTGTACAGTGTTGAACTAAAAGAACAACTTGAATCAAGGCATTGTATAGTGGATATGGTAGTATTTCTTCTTTTATATCCATGTCATTAAGCGTGTGAGACTCCACATGGCAACCCACACAACTGACTCACTGGTCTCATTCATTACTGAGGCATATTGCAAGCAGGTGTTGGTGTTCAAAACTTTTGTCCACATACAGCAATACACGGTTTGGTTAGACTATTTAATGGTAGCTGTACTTAAAAAAACAATATTTAAAAATCTTGTCTGTGTGTGTAAGTTTTGTTCCCTTTTACTTTCACAGAAATTAACATACTATTTTAGTAGATAGAAATGAAAATCAACTTAGTGGAGTTTTTCAAAAAGTTTCTTCTGAAACTCCTGATAGCAGTAATTTGGTTGCCACAACAAGGAAAAGGAATAAAATATGTAAACTGACAATTCAAGTGAGAGTTTTTGATTCTCACAGCATTGGCAAGAATATATTTCTTTATGCTTGTAGATCCCCACAGATTGTGTAGTTCTTTTTCTTTGTTTAATAGATAGGCAAAGCTGAAAGTTATATTCTCTTTCTGAATAGATGGATTTCTTCCAGGTTCAGTTGGAAACTTTCTCATCTTGGAAAGCCTTTATCCATTTCAAGAGCTGTTCATATTGCTGAAGCAGGAATCTTTCTTCAAGTGACTAAAATGGCAATATTCTGTTTGTTATTAAGGAAATGAATGTGATTTATATTGACATTTTTGTGCTTGCTACATTTCTGTGTTGTAAAAGCACAAGTATTTTAACTGACAAAATAGCTGTAGCTCTTTGCTTTTTCTGTAGAAAATAAAAATCTATAGACACATTTTCACGACAGAAGTCTTCACTTCTCAGCTGATGATTTTCCCAGGTAAAAAAGCAGGACAAACAAGAGTAAGTGTTCCTTAAGGAGGGGCAATGGCATCAGGAGCAGCATATCAATACCTCCACCTCAGACCTAGCTGATTAAATGTATTTGAGCTAGACAGAATCCCAAAGTTATAGTAAAGCTGTGTAACATTCAAAATAGCTGTGCAGGCAGGCAGAAGTGAGGGGGAGGAAAGTGAGTTAAAAAAACTCTGAATGTCATTGTTGTGTATATCTCTGCAATGGTCATTCTTGTGACTCTTACCAACAATATTAGCATTCTAAAATATTCGGGAAGACCCACTTCTGTAATGCTTTTGCACCCATCTCTACCTCATTTTTTCTCATTTTCCCAGCACTCAAAATATACAGACAAATTACAGAGTTAATAGCGCTTTCTGAAGAGCTGATGAGCCTTCCTTAGAACACTTGCAAATCTATTCATGGATTCCTTATCCATGATTCATGGAAGTAAACTCTTGCTCAAAATATGAATACTTTATTCATAAATAAAATGATATGAGATGGAGAGAAAATAATTTGTTTTGGTTTATTAAAACTCCAGGTGGCACAGTGTAGCCATCTACAAATACATTTCAAAAGCATAGTGTGTGCTGTATGCGTGAGAGAGAGATTCTTATTCTAAAAACAGCGTGTGTTAATTCAGCATGGATTTTCTGGTGGGAAGCATGGGGTTTTTATTATTGTTATGGAAACCTGGAGCCTCTTCATCCAGCTACAGGCCTAGCTAGACTTGTCTTTGCTTCAGCTGCACCTAGACTACACCAGGAGCAGACCTGAGTTAAGTGTTATGTTGTCTCACATCCCAGATGATAACTCTTTATCAGAAGAGGATGGCTGCACCCAAACTGCTATCAAGAACAGCTAACTTGAGCTTTGTGTGCATCTAACTGCTCCTGAGGGACAGCTAGTTTCATGGTGCAAAACTATGCCAGGGAAGGTACCAATAATAAACAGAAGATCTATCAATAATTTACAATTTACCAGCAATTAATGATTTACCAGTAAATAGTGATGACTATGGACAGTCTCACTTTCATACTCAAGGCCAAGAACCAGTTCTGCTCTCGGCACTGGTACAAGGCAGGAGGAGTAGGCTGCAGCTCTGTAGGAGCAGGCTGGCTGCTCTGAAATGACCAGGAGCTACAGCAAGCTCCGACATGACCAGCAGGCCATAGAATCATAGAATAGAATCATAGAATCATTTTCATTGAAGAGACCTTTAAAATCATCAGCTTCAACTGCTAACATAACACTGCCAAGTCCAACACTGAACCATGCCCATAAGTACCACATCTACATGTCTTTTAAATACCTCCAGAGATGGTGACTTAACCACTTCCCTGGGCAGCCTCTTCCAATGTCTGACAACCATTTTGGTGAAGAAATTTTTCCTAATATTCAATCTAAACCTCCTCTGGCACAACTTGAGGCCATTTCCTCTTCCTGCTCCTCATAAGACTTGTTCTTTAGACCTGTCACTGGCTTTATTGCCTTCTTGTGTGCCTCCCCACACCTCCACTGCTGCGCTGATGCAGCTCACAAGGGACTGGTAGGTCAGGTGCTCCCCGAGGAAGCTTGAGTGCCCTGTTTGCCCAGGCCCTTAACAGCTAAAAGTGATGCTTAGTTGGTGATACTACAACAGCGCCTGTTGTTTTTTGCTGCCTAAATAGCATACAACAGGGAGGATCTGAATAACTTCTTTGGCACAATAATATTTTCTAATAATAGCGCTGTTTTAGCTGTCATAATATTAACACAAATGCAAGAAAGTCTGCAGGGGAATATCTATTATTATGCCAGCTGCTACAGTTGAAAAAGAATAGCTGGAATGCAGAAGCAGCCCTTGATCAGTAGATTTCAATTATTTTGCAGAATCCTAGTGAATCTGGATGTGCAAACAATATCACCCGTCCATTATTTTAATTTCATGTTACTATAGCTAATGCAAAGGGGAAATTCTCAAAATTTTTCCTCACCAAAAAAAAAGGCTTTAAAATTATATTCTCTGGTTTGAATACCCTACTGAGACACCCTCCTTTCCCAAAATAAACAAAGCAGAAAACACCTGTCTTGAAATAAAGCAAATATGAGTAATCCCAGATTAAAATGCTTCTTTTGTTGATTGTTTTGAAAAAGATTGAAGAGGCTAGTAACCATAAACAGTACTGAAAATGGAAAAAGATCTTGCAGTTATCAAGTAAAGTATCTTTTTCAGGGCCTTTTAGAGTTTTTTTTCCCCCAACTTTTAATACTCTGCTCACTTTGACTCTGTTCTTGACCCATTGTGTCTTTTTAAACCATGTTGTGCTTTGCTTCTCATGTGTGCCATTCAGCACTATGTGAACATTTCCCAACTTCCCAAAGCAATTTCCACTTTAAGCATATTTCATGAACATTAATGTTATTTCACAAAACTACTTTAATGTTTTGACTTTGATTTTCCAGGCAAGTTTTTTTTTTTTATTTTGCAGTTTTTTTCTCCACTGCTTTCAAGCTCTAATAAAGTAACACCCTGCCATTTTTTTTTCTTAATTTGAGAATTAATAGATTGGCAAAAGGATCAGAAGTATTCATTTTATACATTTTCTAAAAAGCTTACTCCTTTGTGGTGCTGAACTGGGATTATTCTCTACTTTCTTGGAATCACATTTGAGGTGTACCAAAAACCAAACAATCTCAGTACAAGTAAAATGGGTCACTAAACCATTGCAAATCCCTCCATTTGGCCTTTTGTGTTGAGTATTTCCTGGGATCTGCTTAGTAACTTTATTTTCCATAGCATTCAAAAGGAACTGAAGATGCTCCCCATTTTGCTGGACTGATCATTTCTTTGTGAGTCTCTGCCACTCTCACTGAACCACATTAATGACATTCTGGCTGGGGATCTGAACCTGCATTTGCCAATTATTTTCTACTAACAAGATATTTCTAGGCAACTTATAACTTGTTAAACATCTATTTAGAAAAGAAAGGAAGAGCTAAATTCCGAGGTCTAGCAGCCTAAAATGACTCATGTACTTCCTTAAAATAAATCAATGCTTTGGAAAAGAGAGGATGGGCTTCAACACACACTGGCAGTCAGACAATGAAACAAAGTAGATGACCAATGATGCTTTGCATTTAGCCTCACAGTTTATGGCAGCTATCCTGCTTTTAGAAAAATAAAATATTAATTCATAAATCATAGAATCATAGAATGGTTAGAGTTGGAAGGGACCTAAAAGACTGAGTTCCAGCCCTCCTGTCCAGGGCAGGGACACCTCCCACTAGAGCAGGTTGCTCAAAGCCCCATCCAGCCTGGCATTGAACACTTCCACTAGGGAAGGGGCATCCACAGCTTCCCTGTGCTTCACCACTCTCACAGTAAAGAATTTCTCTGTAGTATCTAATCTATTTCTCCTCTTTCAGTTTAAAACCATTACCCTCGTCCTATTGCTCCACTCCCTGACAAAGAGTCCCTCCCCATCTCTCCTGTAGGTCCCCTCCAGGTACTGGAAGGTCGCTATAAGGTCTCCCCGGAGCCTTCTCTTCTCCAGGCAAACAACTCCAGCTCTCTCAGTCTTTCTTCATAGGAGAGGTGCTCCAGCCCACTGATCATTTTTGTGGCACTCCGCTGGACCCTTTCCAACAGGTCCATGTCCTTCCTGTGTTGAGGACTTCAAAGCTGGGCACAGTACTCCAGGTGGGGTCTCACGAGAGCAGAGTAGAGGGGTAGATTCACCTCCCGCAACCTGCTGGTCACACTTCTTTTGATGCAGCCCAGGATGCAGTTGGAATTAAAAAAAGGAAATGAAGAAAGAATATCCCTGTGCATACATATGCATTTATTCATAGGTTTGTGTAGATTATATAAAATAAATCTTTCTGGGGATATGAACCGGGGAACTCGTTTTCCTTTGTTATTTGTCCACCCTTCTTGTTTTGAAAAACAATGGCATTACACATTATTAAATACATTTCAGACACTTCAGTGTCTGAGTGTATTCACACATGATCAAAACATAGTAATATGGTGAGATTGCTTCAGGAAATATATATTCAGGTAAATTCTTCCAGAAATATTCAAGAAGATATAATTCCATCAAAATCTCTACTAGGAATGTTGTATAAACTATTGTGACTTTCATATCTGGCATTAATGTACCTGAAAATGTTATACTTCAGATTGAATAAGCTTCTGCTCAAAGACATTTGCTGTGCAAAAATATAACATAAATGCATGATAGTTGCTTATTTCTCTACCATTATGTAACAATATAAAAATCCCATATTTTTATTTGTAGTTTTTTAATTTTTAATGCTAAGACAAATAGGGACACAAATAGTAATACTAATACAAGTAAAGTAGGAAAAAGTAATATGTATGTGAATATACTATTATGCATGTTATACTGTAATCTTATTATTCATGTACTGATGCATTATCTGGACAGATTACAGAAATCTCCTTGAGAGGGCTCAAACAAGACATGATATACTTCCAGTACTTTTTAGCATATGAAATAACGTGTGCAAAGAAAATCCCTAACAACCAAATAAGCATAGTCCTCCCTCATAGATATAGCTTAGGTTTGGGAACATAAAGGTCTTTCCTCATCATATGAAGATAAATCAGAAGAAAACACAAATCAAGCAGTTACTAATGCATTCATACCACTTTACTATAGGGATTTCACTTAGGCAACGGCGTATTTTGTTTCTCCATTGTCTATCCAAGAACTTAATGTGACTGCAATCCTGAAACATTTTTTCACAGCATCCTAATTTACTCTGGTGAGGTCTTTACTGCCTCCCATTAACTGTAAATGGAGATGTGGGTAACTACATTCTTGCCTTAGGGATCTATGTTAGGTGCCACAAGCAGGTGGAATGACTCAGGTCAAAATAGTCAAGTACAGGAAACAGGTAGCATGCGCTGAGATTTCTGAGAATATGACATATATAAAGCACTTATACATCACTTCTGGGGAGCATCAAAAACAGACAGGCAAGCAGATTAGTCCACTGGGGTACTACAAACTTTGCAAGTGATAGAGAATAAGGCAGAGACTGGAGCAGTAGGATGAAAGTGTCACAAGAGTGAATTTATCCACCAAATTCTGCAGTGCCAGAGCAAGTATTAAAATGGTAGAATTGACGTCAACATGGGAGGAAGAAAAGCAAATATCAAAATGTTGCAGAATGTGTCTGAACACCTGAGGAAATGTTTAGTATGATTACTTTAGTTAATTTTGAAGTGGGCAGAAGTTACAAATTCTGAGAGGGCACACAGCCCACATTGATAGAAGACCATGACTAGTGTAGGAGCACAATCTGCAACAGAGGACTCCTTCACGACTGCAGTCAGGAAGGAGCTGGCACGAACATTCAGAGGAGATGCCAGAAGCGACTGGCAAGCAATTGCATGCTCTAACCTTTCAGCACTGTCCTCAGCAGTCAGTAGATGTGAATATCAAAGGCAGCTCTTCAAGTCCCATGTTAAGGCAATAATACCTAAGACTGAGCTTCCTACACAAGTGGTATGTTTATAGAAGTGGTATTTTATCAGTGCAATTTGAAGACTATATCGTGCAAATCAATTAGGCAAACAGCATTACTTGCTATATAACATGCCTACTTCAACATCACATTTTCTTTGTGAATTAACAGCTCCAGGATACAATGTGCAATTAATACTATGACTGAATTCACTTTGAGTCTGTGAAGAGTTAACTCCTGTTGGTTTTTGGCATTATTTCTTTTTCCTAGTATTGATTGGGTTGGTATTTGTTTTTTGTACTTCCAAAAATTTTGCTGGTTGCATTTCAGCAGGCCATATTTTCACCCTCCCTGCATTGCCTACCATCCCCCACCCCCTACTCCCAGCAAGAGGCTAATTAAGAAAGCACTGTTTACAGGGAACTTAGGTATAAATCTGCCTTTAGGGAAGTATCTTCAGGAAAACAAGTAGAATACATAAGAGTGTTCTACCATCAAATAAATAAGCCGCCACTAAAAATAAGCTGTTTAACATTTTTTTAGAAGTTCTGTGTCCACTCTTTCCTGCTGCCAACCTCTATTTCAAATATGAATATTGGAAACAGAAATCTTTTGCAAGTGTTGACCTTCCCCTAGTTACATTCATTTAACTGATATTGGAACCTGTGTGCTGTCAATAGAAGGAATCATGCCCCAAAGCTGCCCTTTTGCCTTTGCCAGAAGCTTTGTTTATCAGATGTTTTAGCACTGTGCGCTGCTTAAGAGCTGATCTCGATTTCCCTTGGTGTGGTCCTTTGTTTTTTGCTGCTCCTGCCAAGGGTAATACACAAGTGTCTTGGAGGACTGGAAGGACCAGGGGCCCATGGTGATCTTGAAGGAGCTGCTTGGCTATGGACTGTTGTTATGGTTGAACTCAATGATCTTAAAGGTCTTTTCCAACCTTAATGATTCTATGATTCTATGACAGAGATGTCAGGACAGGCTTGGTGCCCTGAAGGACACAATACTCTCATTTCCTGCTGTGAACCTCCTCAGTTTTCACAGCAGCTTTCCATCCTGGACAAACACTTCTCAAAATCTGCCTGTTTCCTTTCAGCCAGCCTTTGCATTTACCACTCCCTTCAACTCTATGCCTCGTCTGCCACCACAGATTTGTATTTTTTTTCCAAGAAGAGGAGAAAAAAGCTTATTTTGCCTTCATGTTGGGGGAAGCAAAACTCAGCTTTGTCTCATGGTGCTGAAAGCAGCTTTTTGCAGGCTTTGAAATTAAAAGTAATTGATTTGAATCTTGAGTAATCACGTCAAGGTTTAGTTTAAAATAAACAGTTTTAAGCAGATGAGACACAAGTAGAGGCTGAAAGGTTAAAAAAAAAAAAGGATAATTCATCTTGATTGAAGAAAACACCTATAATTTTAAAATAACTTCAGTAGACAGGTTAAAGCTCTTTCTTGGATGTTTCACATGCCATTTGACTGTTAAATAACAAATACAAGTTTCAGGGATATCAAATTTTTCAAAGAATCATTTGTTACTTAAAAATATATAAGCAGGCTTTCCTGAAACATCAAGGTAAAGATCTTCACATTCTGAACAATTTCCTGGAGCAGAAATACTATGTCACTGAAGGAAAATCTCAGTTTCCAAAATATATCTATGGTCTCACTTTTACAATATCCAGGTTTAATGATCCTAGATTAAATCAATGATTGTATACAATCTGACCTAAAAGCTCTTTCAAAGGTTCTGCTAGTGTAGAAAGAAAATCTTGGGACTGAAATCCAAAGAAATCAATAGAGAAATGACAAATAATTTCAAAGGGAAAAATAATTCCTCTTAGGAGTCAGTCTTTTTGTAAGGTTTATGACTTATTTTGTGGGAGCAAGTATCCATTCCTTGGACAGTGCCTACAGAGTTCTCTGTTATCTCAAAAAAAAGTTCTATGATTTTGAAAGACACATAAAAAAACACTCAAAATTCTAGTAGAGTAGGAAAACTAGCAGTATAATAATGCTGGCTTAGGTCTCAGTAAGTGTAACCTGATTCAGATAAATTGAGTTAATAGCAGCTGTGAACTTTTCTGGAATTATTCTGTGCCTGTGCTTGCGTAATTGGGAGCAGGAATCAAACCTCAGCTGCACAGCATCCTGAGTATTAGCAACACTCGAGACAACCCACCTGGCATCTTTCTGCCACGTCTGCATACAAGGAGGTTACATCTGTTTTTTAAATGTGACTAGGGGATGACACTTAGATTATATCCATTGTTCTGTCCTTCCCACCTTTCCAGAAGTGAGGAAGCTTTTCCATGGTGTTACGCCAATTTATCCTGACATCTCATTGCCAATAATCCAACGCCTCTGCACTTCAAAGGTTTAACTTTGAAGGTTACTAAGTAACCTTCTTCAGTGTTGAGGTGCATATAAAAATCTATCAGGTTTCTTTCTTACAAGAAAACCTTTTTTTTTCTTTCTTATAAAAACATTTTTTATCACTATATATGTGGGGTTTTTTTCCTATTCAATTATAATACATATTAGCTTTTTCAGTCTTCCCCATTAAGCATTACCTGCAAATTCTTCACTTTATAGTTCTTTCCTAGGTCCTTATCAGAGGTTGTTTCAAAACAGTTTCTTTCCTGTGAGCTTAAAATGATATGGGTGAATATAGTATAAATCCAGTGCTGGGAACTTCTGGAGGGATAAAATGATACTGCTGTATTTCTGTATTTGCATCTGTCTTTTATGTGCATGCCATGTTAAGCATGTCTTTAAACAGAAATGAATAACAATTCAGATTTTGCAAGCGATTTTCTTCAATTAGATGGTTAAAGCATTAAACAGTTAGAGTGACATCCACAAAGAAAAGTTCACTCTCTGTCAAGAGATTCAGCTCACTGACCTTCAGTCTTCTAACATTAGTAACCTCAGTATAACATATACACTGATAAGCCATTGATTATAGAAAAAATTGAGATGGAGCTACAGTAATTCATGCCACTTACCTAATGTGTCATCTAAGGATGCTTCCTTGTTTTCTTGTCGGTCCTGTGTTATGCTTATGGCTCATACTTAAATGTGCAACTTTTATCCAGCTGAAAGTGAGCTGGAGGCTGTTCTAAATATCAAGCCTTTTAGCATCTGCCTGCTCTTAGGCCCATTTTAGGCACCAGGGTTCCTAATAACAGGAATGGGAGAAATTATGCCTTTTCTAGTAGACTTGTAGCAGCTACATCACTGCAAGATGAATTGTAAAAGACAGCAGGAAGAACAATGAGCAGAGGAATGTTGTTCCTAACACAGGCACCAGTAAACACATGTGTGTTTACTACCAAAAACTTTCACCACTTAGCTGGTTTGGGGCTTCTGTTTAAAAGATGGGCAATGGCAAGATGTTAAAAGCATTAGTAGCAGTCCTTCTGTCTACCAACCTGGATTGACAGAAACCTTTAAAGATCATCTAGTCCAACCCCCTTGCCATGGGAAGGGACATCTTTCACCAGATCTTGAATGTTTCCAGGAATGGGGCATGTACAACTTCTCTGGGCAATCTGTTCCAGCCTCTCACCACCCTCATAGTAAAAAATTTCATTCTTATGTCTAATTTAAATCTACTGCCTTTCAGTTTTAAACCATTTCTCTTGACCTGTCACTACAGATCTTGGTAAAAAGTCTCTCTTCCTCTTTTTTGTAAGTCTCCTTTAAGTATTGAAAGGCTGCAGTAAGATCTCTCCGGAGCCTTCTCTTCTCCAGGCTGAACAACCTCAACTCTCTCAGCCTTTCTTCATAGGAGAGGTGCTCCAGCCCTCTGATCATTTTTGTGGCTCCCCTCTGGACCCATTCTAAAAGGTCTACGTCTTTCCTGTACTGAGAACACCAGGACTGAAAGCAGTAAGCATTTAAGCTCAAATCAAACCTCACTTTTGGGTCAGTTGCATTGTCTATATCTGGTGTTACTCAACTAGCTCTTTTGGTAAGGATAATGAGATATGGGATGGACTGTCTAATGCTCTGTCATTAAATGTTTTCAGGACACAACTATATGGCATGATCTGGCTCTGAAAATTCAAGCCTGAATTTAAAAACAGTTACCAAAAATACTTTGTTGTGCTATATAGCACCACAGCTTTAGTATTTTTCTGCTATGGAACTTGCTTACCCTGTCCTATGGGGCAGGAAGACAGTAGAGAGCCCTCAGGGCCTGCATTTTGCCCATGAACCTTAGAGGTGAATGAAACTTCTGTGGAAGGAATGCAGAAAAGCACCTGACCACGGGGTGGATGGATCTGGCTTCAGATCTTGACACAGATTGTAGAGATTTTCCAGTTAATGATGTGTCAGAAATAGAGCAAGAACTGCAATGGGAAGAGAATAAGGGGATAAGGATATTCATTGCAATCCTCCAAACAACTAAGGAAAATACAGTGGTGGGGGTTTTTATGTCCTCACCTTCTCAAATAGGTTTGCTGAAAAATTTAAATGGTTCTGACTGATTATTTCCAAGTTACACTATCAAATTCTTACGGCTATTGCAGCTGATGACTAAAGCCTTAAAAAAGATGAAATGACAGGATTCTCCATTTTCTTATTAGTAGGGAAACTGAACAGCACAAAGTAAATCTATATCTGTAGTATCTGTAGCTCATTTTTAATTTTTTCTTCTTTTTTTTTTAACGTTTTGAACGGACTTTTAATGGGCTTTTTGTTTATTGAGGATATTGTCTCTACCAGTGAGAAGATTTACAAAACCCCACATCACTAACTGAATTCCTGTAGGTGTCAGCACCCTGTGATGTGTGAATGCTGAGCTGCAAAATGCATCCCACGAGCACCAGAAAAGTACATTCTTTCAGGTACTTTTGCCCTTGTTACCCACCTTGTTCAGATTCATGTTTCTTGCACTGTGAGACTGGGCTTCCTGGGGCAGGTGTTGACCTCTTCCTAGCAAAGCATAAGCAAGTCATTCATTGAAAATGAAGTGAAAGGAGCATCTTTTTCCTTTCTTGTGGGATTACTTTTACTTAAGAGGAAGACAACACAGAAGTATCTACATTCTTTGAATCAAAAAATAACTGTCATTCTGTACTTGGCTACTCTTAAATAGAAACAGACTGGAAACAAGAAGAAAAAGTAAACTGTTCTCCTCACATGTTTTTTAACAATCTTCCAAAATAGACCATTCGTTTTGGTATTTCCACCAGCAGAACTCCCAGCATTCTTCTAAAAAATGCTTATGTTTAGGGTGCGGCTTCTCACATTTTTTCATTACTGCAGAGACAAGTCTAGTCCCCATGCAAAGTCTGGGAAATCGTGTGTTATCAGACAGGGAAGGTTATCACCAGTTGTAAAGTATAACATTTTCATCCTCTTCTTTCTATGATGGCAGTTTTCCCCCCAAAGCATTTTTGAAACTATTAAATTCTCATTTAGATATGTCTAGGCAGGAAGGGAAGGAATTTTACCTTACCTGCCAGTATCCTTTCCCAGTCTGTGCAGCATTTGAAACTCTAGCAAAATAGTGTCAGACACACCTCTGATAAGCTTCAGACGATTCCAGCAGAGCTGGACTTCTGTGAAAACGTACTAGCAACATTGTTGGCCGACAGGGGGCAGCTCATTGTAGCATCATTCATCCGGCAGTGTAGCGCTGGGCTGTAGGCACGCTGCCCTTAGATCCCTACCAAAGAGACATGGAGCTGGCCAAGGAATCAGGGGAATATAGACCAGGGAATAATCAGGCTCTGTTCCTTCTGCCCTTTGTTTTAATCCAACATCAAACGCCTTCCTTGTGCCTTTCCTTGCGACAAACTTTGAATGGAAAAATGAAAGCCTCAGGAAAGTCTCTCTGAAGTAGAGATGCATCAGTAATGATGCAGTTTGCTCCCTACCTACAGCTTTGCTTAGAGTCACCACATAGCTTTACAGAGTCTTTTGTGTGTTCTTTAAAGATTATGGGTTTCTTTTAGCAAAATGTTACTTTGAATTGTAAAAGGCCTCCCTTTCTCTGTTACTACTGATGTTACCTTCAGTGTTGCATGAATAGTTAAGTAAAAGACTGAAGGCACACTCCTGCTCCTTCTTTCAGCTGCCTCTGAGCGCTAACTAGCATTGCAGCTCATGACGTATACGGGCATCAAGTGCTATGACACGTGATGTCTTTGAATCTTAGGAATATTAATGCAGCTGGGAAAAATGACACATAGGACCTCATCATTGACAGAATATGAAATTGCATTATATGATAAAATAATTCAGAAGGAAGTGGTTTCAGGCCTTTAGCCAAAGATTCTGCAGTTAAATGAGTTTATGTGAAATCTGTCTTTTATGTTTTTACTTTTCTGAGAGTATATCTAATATAAATGGCAGTTTATCCTTGGATGCTGATATCAACGTACTAACTGTAGAAATTATTGGTACTCTTTACCTCCAGTACCCTGCACAAACAAACTTTTTTCACTGCTAAGAAAAGCACACATCGTGACAAAAGTATGGCTTACTTTGAGTTACATCTCAGTACTTATTCAGTTAAATTGAAATTATTTTATAGAAAAAATCCAGTTAGTTGCAAGTGAAAACTGAATAGGAAGTGAATTTAAGTGATGTCAGCACTCTGTACTGCTAAATTGGTTTTAATTCAAAGAGACAGGCAGTACTTTCAATTAATCTTTTCCATATAAAATAATGGTGAAATTTAGAATTCTATTAAATACCTTCAGAAAGCATGACTTTCCAGAAATACTGAACTCTGCCACTCTGTAATTAACAACAATATAGATATAGGCAGAAACTCGAACTCTCCAATTAAACACCCATTACATTTTAATGCATCCTGTGGATAGAGGGAGACTAGTGTTGTGTGTCTTTATTTTAGAAGGGCTTTGGAAGTTATCACATGACATTCTTGTAAACAATCAAGGGAAATACTGTCCAGATTAAACAAGAGTAATATGAACATGACACTGATGGAAAACTTTTTTAGGAAAGAATTAACTGTGGCTTATTGTCAGAGTGAAAAGATGTTTATTGTGTGATATCACAAAAGTCTATCCAAGGCTCTGCAATATTTTCACTCATGACAGTGGAAGAAAGAGCATCTTTATTAAATTTTCAGATGTTATGAAACTCTAGGTGTGCAAATACTTTAGAAGATAAGATAAAATTTCCAAACAAATTGACCTGTTGTAGTAGTATGCTTAAGTAAAATATAACTCAGTAGGAAGAAAGGATTGTATTTAGGCAGGGACAAACTATGATACAAATGCAAAATAATAAGTTCTGCGAAAAGGACCTGAGGGTTATTGTGGGCTGCAAAATGAACATTTGCCAACATTTATTGCAGTATTGTGAAGAAACAGTTTCTCTGTTGGAACACACAAGCCACAATGGAATACAAACTATTTTCTAAAAGTGTTTTCACCTTTATTCCTCTCACCTTCCTTTTCGCCATTTCTTCCCTTCCAATTATTTACTCTGAGCACGAAGCCAAAGAAATACAGAATAATTCAGATCAGAAGGGATCCAGATGGAGTTTTTTATCCACTTGGCCTTCCACTGTTCTGAGTCCAATGTGGTGTGATTTCAGGAATGGACATGAGCCGAACAGGGCATGGGCGTATTGATAATTGTCCAAATGCAACAACAAGCTATTTCTCACTCAGTACCCCTGCAGTCAGATAGGGAAGAGAGTAAAAAGGGCAAAAGTGAGAATAATGTGTGTCGAGGTAAAGACAGTTTAATAAGTGAGGTAAAAGGAATGGGAAAAAAAAACAAACCCACCTCACAAAACAAGTGACGCAACGGCAATCATTCACCACCTCCCACCAGCAGATCCATACCCAGCCAGTCTCTGAGCAATGGCTACCTCAGAAATACTCCCTGCCCTGCACCCACTCAGTTTTATTGCTGAGTATGACACCATAGAATCATAGAATCATAGAATCATATGGGGTTGGAAAGGACCTCTGGAGATCATCTTGTCCAACCCCCCTGCCAAAGCGGGTCTACCTAGAGCGTGTTGCACAGGAATTTGTCCAGGCAGGTTTTGAATGTCTCCAGAGAAGGAGACTCCGCCACCTCTCTGGGCAACCTGTTCCAGTGCTCTACCACTCTCACAGTAAAGAAGTTCCTCCTCATGTTTAGGTGGAACTTCTTATACTCAAGTTTGTGTCCATTTCCTTTTGTCCTGTCAGTGGGCACCACTGAAAAAAGACCAGTCCTGTCCTCCTGACACCCTCCCTTTAAGTATTTGTACGCATTAATCAGATCTCCCCTAAGCCTTCTCTTCTCCAGACTAAAAAGACCCAATTCCCTCGGCCTCTCCTCGTAGGAGAGATGCTCCAAGCCCTTAATCATCTTTGTGGCCCTGTACCTTCTCCTGTACCCTTGTACCCTGTACCCTCTCCAGCAGTTCCCTGTCCTTCTTGAACTGGGGAGCCCAGAACTGGACACAGTATTCCAGATGGGGTCTTACCAGGGCAGAGTAGAGGGGCAGGATGACCTCCCTCGACCTGCTGGCCACATCCTTCTTGATGCCCCCCAGGATGCCATTTGCCTTCTTGGCCACAAGGGCACATTGTTGGCTCATGGTCATCCTGTTGTCCACCAGGACTCCCAGGCCTTTCTCCTCAGAGCTGCAGGTCAGCCCCCAACCTGTACTGGTGCTTGGGGTTATTTCTCCCCAGGTGCAACACTTTACAATTTAACTTGCCCTTGTTAAATTTCATGAGGTTTCTCTCGACCCAACTCTCCAGCCTGTTCAGGTCTCTCTCTATTGTGGCACAGCCTTCTGGGGTGTCAGCCACCCCTCTCAGTTTTGTATTGTCAGCAAACTTGCTGAGGGTACATTCCATCCCTTCATCCAGGTCATTGATGAATATATTGAAGAGGACTGGACCCAGTACTGACCCCTGGGAAACACCGCTTGTTACAGACTTCCAGCTGGATTCTATGCCCCTAATAACAACCCTCTGAGCTCCGTCTTTCAGCCAGTTTTCAATCCCCTGAACTGTCTATTCATCTAACCCACACTTACTAAGTTTAGCTACGATGATGCTGTGGGAGATGGTGTCAAAAGTCTTGCTGAAGTCAAGGTAGACAACATCCACCGCCCTCCTTTCTTCTATCCAACCAGTCATGCCATCATAGAAAGCCATCAGGTTAATCTGACATGACTTTCCCTTGGTAAATCCATGTTAAACACTTCTGATAGCTCTCTTTTCCTCCATATGCTCTGAGATGACAGCCAGGATGAGCCGTTCCATGACCTTTCCAGGGATGGAGGTGAGACTGACTGGTCTGTAATTTACTGGGTCCTTCTTCTTGCCCTTTTTGAAGACTGGGATGACATTGGCCTTTCTCCAGTCCTCGGGCACCTCTCCTGTTCTCCACGACCTCTCAAAGATGAGGCAATGACTTCTGCCAGGTCCCTCAGCACTCTCAGGTGTACCCCATCTGGACCCATGGACTTGTGGATATCCAGCCTTCTTAACTGATCTCTAACGTGGTCCTCCTTCACCAAGGGAAGATCTTCCTTAGTCCAGACTTTCTCTGATTCATCCAAAGTCCATGGCGCCTGGGGGTTGGCCTGAGCAGTGAAGACTGAGGCAAAGAAGGCATTCAGCAACTCAGCCTTCCCTGCATCCTCTGTTACCATGGTGCCTGACTCATTCAACAGCAGGCCCACATTTTCTTTAGTTTTCTTTTGGCTTCCAATACAATTGAAGAACCCCTTCTTGTTGACTTTGACATCTCTTGCCAATTTTAATTCTAAGGAGGCCTTGGCTTTCCTTGTTTCTACCCTACATAGTCTAACAGCATCTCTGTAATCCTCCCAAGTAGTCAGTCCTTTCTTCCACTCTGTGTAAACTTCCTTCTTCCACTTTAGTTTTTTCAGAAGGTTCCTACTCAGCCACCCAGGTCTCCTGCTTGCCTTGCTCGATTTCTTGTTCTTGGGAATGCACTGATCCTGAGCTTGGAGAAGGCAATGTTTGAATATTTCCAAGCTCTCTTGAGCCCCCTTTCCTTCCAGAGCCCTAACCCATGGGATTTCGCCTAGCAGTTTCTTGAAAAGGACCAAGTTAGCCCTCTTGAAATCCAAAGTTTCAGTCCTACTTGTTGTTTTTTGTATGTTACCCACAATCTGAACTCTATCTTTCCATGGTCATTGCAGCCGAGGTTGCCCTCAACCTTGATGTCATCCACCAGTCCCTCTTTCCTGTATGGCATGGGATGTGCCTTTGTCCCAGCTGTGTCACCTACCAGCCTCTTGCCCACCCTCAGCCTACTTACTGGGGGGACAGAATGATAAACATAGAAAACATTAACACTGTGCAGGAACTGTTGAGCAATATCTAAAACACTGGTGTGTTATCAACATTTTTGGTCAAAAATCTAAAGCCCAGCAATGTATTTGCTGCTATGAAGGAAGTTAACTTCATCCCAGCCAGACCTGGTACAACAGTTTACATAAATATATTCAGGAGATATTTTACTTTTAGCTGTGCTTTCTTTGGGGTGCAAAGATAGATGATACCATCCCTCTGGGTACACTTACACGGCAAATGGAAACAGACTAAAAGCAAGGCATAAAGTCACATGTACAGCTTGGTTCACAGCTAAACCCTCTTGCATCCAAAAAAGATGATGACTGCGCCCAAACTTATGGGAAATATTCCTGGCATAAGTTATGTCCGGAGCTATGCCCAGGCATCATCTGGAACGGTAGTAGATGGGAAAAACCAAAATCATTAACAGGAACCATGTTAGGTATTAAACAGCATGAATAGTCATCAACTAGGCCTTTTACTTATTTATATGGACACATCTTCAAAGTTTCTCCCAAATTGTTCTCCTATAAATATAGTACATTGAAGCATATTGTGTCCTCTTTTGATAAAAATTAGGTTGATTAGTTGTTCTTTTATCAAAAGGAAAGTCTTTACCTTAGCAGTATGACAAATTCTTCAGTGGTGACACAGAGTAAAATCCAGAATAAATTACTCATCCTGAAAAAGAAGAGGGAAAAAAAAAAACCAGACCCCAAACTATTACTTTTCACTGATATGGGAGACAAAGTTTAAGTAATTTTAAACAATCCTGGAAAAGTTTGCACAGAAGCAAACAGCACAGCCCAAAATGCTTCTAATGGAATATCTGCAGCTCTGTCTACAGACAGATAAGTCCCATCTACAGAAGTCCCACTGATGCATCTGATATGAGATGATAACTATACAATGCTTGTTTAAGTGTCTTTTTTTTTATGTAGTCTTTTTTTTAATGTAGTCTTTTTTTGTAACTTTTGGGGAGGAATTAAATGTAATTTATTTTATTATTAAATGTAAATGTCTTCTCAATATTTTATCTATTGTGCACTTTTTTTTTTTTTCAGATGGTTCTGTTTGATGAGAGACATTCACACTGTTTATGTTTCTTAATGTCCTAACTCCACATACTGAATAGGACAATCAATACAGTATGCAGGAAAAAAAATAATATAGAGTACAATCTAAAATTAGAAGTTTCCTACTTTAGCAAGTTAAATAAATATATATTTAAATTGGGAACATTTAGACTATTTAAATATTTCTGACACATATCAAGGAACGAGTTTACCACTCTCTGTATTAATTTGGCACATAAGTACATGCCACCAGTTTTCACTGACTACTTTAATCTCCAAAATCTGTTTTCTATGATTAACATTCAGAACTTTATGTTAATAACACATGACAGATTAATTTATGTAATTTCATCTGTAACTTGCTGTATTTTGTCTATTTATATTTTACAGTGAAAAAAAATGAAAGTAATTTTGCATATATTCTGCTAAGCCTTGTCGTAAATTAAAGCTTCGTATTTCCTTTGGATTTCATCTCTAGCTCATTTTAGGTCTGCTCATCTGTTGACTTAATAGGTGGTCTGTTACCAGGAACCAGAACACAAAGGAATTCAATCGATAGATACCATTATTTAAATGCAACTTACTTATTTTAAAGGTAAAAAGACTGTGTACTGTAGCCTGCCCGTCAGCTACACCAATAATACAACTGAATGCTAGGAGCAATGCTCCTTATCTCTAAATTTCCTGTTATTTTATCTTGGACTTGATATTTTCTAGAGGAAATACCATTTAGCTACTTTTCTCCATTGTTTCTTTCTTTTTTGAAATCTCTTTTTCTGTAACATGACTTTCACAAAGAAAGAAATGTTAAGCTTCTCTGAAAATGTTTGATTTCTTGAAAGCAAAAATTACTCAAGTTCCCCGTGGATCTAAAAGTGCACTTAATTAGTCTGACTACATAATTTCTCAAATAAAATCATTATTCCTATAGTGTAAATGAAGGTCAGCTTGAAATTCACTAAGATTTTCTGTCTCAGAATTGCACAGTTATACCTGTTTGCAATTTTTTCTTTACATGGGCTTGCAGATCTTGCTGAATTAAAAAATGCATGTAGTATAAATAACCATTGTCAAAAATAGGTGAAAAAAAGCCTGTGACTTCCTTGGTGTACAACACTTTCTAAAATATTTGCTACATGCAATTATGTGAGATATAGTTCAAATCACTTGTCAAGCAGGGTCAGTCATAAACCCTATTACTGTTTTTCCTTTAGGGCACAGAAAGCCATAGAAACCATTGTATATAGCTAGGAACTTTTGAAAAACAATTCATAAAAAACTGAAATGATCATGTTATTGGTCCTTTAGTGTGAATTTAAATACAGTTGTCTTATATCTCCCAATCACAAATTTGCAAGTTTCTTAAGTGAACAACTTGTGGCTTATGAGAGTGTTCTTAGTAGCAATCTGAGAAATTACTTATATTGTGTCAGGTTTTTAAGATTTTAACTCATTCTTTGCACTTTAAACTTGTTGGAAATATAAAGTTTTCTTTGTTTCTATCAAATATGCCCATAATTGAAAAAACGTAAGTATTCATA
Organism: Tringa tobata; assembly: GCA_033628505.1. NCBI lineage: Eukaryota > Metazoa > Chordata > Aves > Charadriiformes > Scolopacidae > Tringa > Tringa tobata. The sequence goes on along the minus strand of JAHREE010000279.1, from coordinate 15,154,846 downwards.
AGCAATGGCATTCTATTTAACAGGTTAATGATTAGATTTATCACTGCAACATACATATTAGTACATAGAAACCAGTGCACATACTGGTGTTGCAATACAGTAACTGCATTGATTTTTTTCATCTCCATTCCAGTGGACATCAGTGGGTTAGGCAATTTATGAGAAAAGAATAAAAATATGTTGTTTTCCCAAAGAGCTTGTTCTTTATACTTCTAGAGATAAAGCTATAACTTTTTGCTGTGTACACTTTTCTGAGAATCCATGCATTATTTACAGGAAATACCTTTTCTTTGTACTGCATCGGGATGCAGTTGTTATTAAAAACCACCTGCCCTTGTGGGGAGAGAGGATCACAGCAGCAGAATTCATAGGATCTACCTCTGAACTAGTGGCTTCACAGAAAGCACAGTGAGGTTTTGTATGAACACTAAGATTGACCTAATCACCTGAAGCTCATGGTAGGATTAGTAATAGAGGACAGTTAAAACACAAACATGAAAATAAGAACAAGGAAAGCACAAAGGTAAGAGAGAAAAGGATAATAAACCTGTGATATGTTCTGGTAGCCTGGGCTAGCTTGGAGCTTTGCTTGAGGAGTGGTTTAAACAATTCCCAGAAAAAAACCTCCACTCAGTTACATCTGTATTAGCAAATAAAACCTTATAGGTCCTGATTAGAAGATGAATATCAAGGCATTTTAAAGTCAAGTGGGTTTTCCTCCATTTCCTTCCAAGAAAAAAAAGTTATTGTTCATCCTACTTGTTGAGAACAGCCTGTGGTGTATTCTCTTCTTCTAATCACTCCTAGACTCCATCTGGAAAAGTGGATTAAAATCATGCCAGTGTGTGCTAGCCATTATTGAAGACAGATAGCCATATGTCAGTGATCAAACCTGTGCTCTTGGTCTGTGTAAGCTGTTGCTATAAATGGAGCTTGAGAGAACACATAAAGAAAGCGTTGGAAATAGCTGTGCAGTAAAGGTAGAAAGGTTTTTAGTACAGAGGCAATTTATGACACCGAATGGGGAAAATAATCTGTTTCAGATATGTAGGCTTATTAGTACCTTGGTATTTTGCATGTGTTCATGGTTTCACATAATGTAGATCAAACAATTCAAGGCACTACCTACTTTTCTTTTTTTTTTCCCTATGCTAACTTGATCTTAGCTCCTAACCATACACAACACACTATGTTCCCGGAAAACAACACAAGGGCATCTGTGTTGCTATAATAAGACAGTTCAGGGTCCATCAATCTCATCCACTTTACCTGTCATCTGTCTCCACTGGCTAGTAGTAGCTGCTTAGGTAAGGATTTACAAAAACAAGAAGAATACAGTGACCATTGATCATTTCCTGGAATAGTTTCCTAGTTCTTGTCGGTCTGCAACTCAGGGATTTCTTGAGCCAGAAGTAGTTGCTTTTGGTATTTAGCAAAACATTAATACACTTTCATTTTGACATCTCCATGCCACTGCTTAGATATGAGCTAGATGTCTAAACTTTAATTATAGTTAATGGACTGACATATATTTAATGAACTGTCTAGTCAAGACAGTCAATAGAACCTCAAGAGAGATTCAGTTCATGCTAAAGTAAACATCCGGAGTTCAGATGCATGACCATGAATGCCTGGTGTCGTTTGAAGTATCGAAGTATAAAGTTGGTATTAACTGTATGTTAGTTAACTATATGTCAGCTCATTAACTATAGCTAACTATAACCATAGCTAACTCACCAGCTCTGGTCAAGAAAAAAAAGGTCTCTTTCAAGTTCAACATCCACCTGCAAGTTTCTAGGGTGTCTGAAACGACATTCAATACCAAAGTTAAAGTAAATAAATTGAGCCTTTTGTATTTAATAGTTGCTGGACTTTGCTGCAGCAGGTTTACCAAGTTCCTTCTTGAACTTCAGTAATAAATACATCAAGCCCACAACATCCTGTGGCATGGTATTCCAGCACAGCTCATGTGTGTTTTGTGTGAAGACATGCTTCGTTTTTTTGTTTGTTTGTTTCTGTTTCATGTTACTATGTTTTGCATCTAACAATTGCTCTCTTCATTTCATTCTCTTGGATTCTTTTTTTCAGCAGGAAGATTAAATAATTGTGTTCTATTAAATTAATCATGACTTTTTAGACTGCCTTATTATCTAGTGACCTTTCCAGCTAGTAGGACTCCATGCTGATAATGTCATCTAGATTTTCCTAGACGTAATTTTTTTATAAACTTTGAAACACATCTTGCAGGTTCAATTACAACTTTCCAAACAACTTAGTTGCCCAAAAACTCCATTCATTCAGTCTTGGCCATTTTCCATTTGCTTGATTTTTGAGGCTTTATTCTCTTGCCAAATTCTAACTGTCTTGGGATCTTTTACTTTTTGAGACAGTCTTCTACATTGTCTCATGCACTGTCTACTGTCTGTCTTGAATGAAGTAACTTTCCTTTTAAGCACATATTTAAGTGCTTTTCTGAAATGATGCCCAAATTGCTAGTGTTCTCAACCAACATGTTTTCTTTCTATAATTTTATTCTATTTGTTTTAATAATTATAATTTAATAATTATATATGTATGTACATATATACATGTAAACACATATCTCCATATACACGTATATATCACACAGGTATCCATATGCACGGATACATACATACTTATATATAACTATATACATATAGATAGATAATCAGGTAGGCAGGTAGATCAGTAGGTAGATACAAAAATTCTCGTTATCAAGAGAGACAGAGAGGCTTTGTTTATTAAATCTGGGTATTTTTAAATTCACCTTCCTCTGTAGCATAAAAATTTGGAGAATTTTAAGGGCCATTCAAAAGAATCACAGAAACACAGAATTGTAGGGGTTGGAAGGGACATTTGGAGATCATCTAGTCCAGCCTCCCCTGCCAGAGCAGGTTCACCTAGGGCAGGTTGGACAGGAACGCATCCAGGCGCGTTTTGAATATCTCCAAAGAAGGGGACTCCACCACCTCTCTGGGCAACCTGTTCCAGTACTCTGCCACCCTCCTCATGTTGAGATGGAATTTCCCATGTTCCAGTTTGTGTCCATTGCCCTTTGTCCTGTCACCAGCCACCACTGAGAAGACTTGTACCCCATCCCCCTGACACCTGCTCTTTAGGCATTTATAACCATTGATAAGATCCCCTCTCAGTCTTATCTTCTCCAGGCTAAAGAGACCCTGATCTCTCTGCCTTTCCTCATAAGAGAGGTGCTCCAGTTCCTTGATCATCTTTGTAGCCATCTGTTGGATTCTCTTCAGAAGTTCCCTGTCTTTCTTGAACGGGGGAGCCCAGTAGTGTTTACCATGGGGCAGAAAACATAGCTATGCCTTAAAGATGTAACTTGGTTGGCATTTTGTACCAAAACATTTCAGAAAAAAGTACATCAAAGTGTAACGAATAGGTCCTCTAGTTTGAAATGAGATATTCTTTTGACCAATGATGAATATACTTCTCACCTAACATTTTGTTTGTTGTAGCACTGAAACCAATAGAAGTACTTTTCTTTCACATAAATGTCTAAATTTATCTGGAGAATTGTACTTGTCTTGAACTGTAAATATTTTCTTTTACATTTCCACAGTCAAACAGGATTCGTCCTGTTGTGTAACATTAATTGAGAGTAAAAATAGTTTTCATATGTCTAACAAAAGATTAAAAAACAATAAATCATAGAAGCTTTGCACAGCTGCAAAAAATCCCATGCTGTATATAAAAAAAACCTGTCTTCAGTGTTCATTTTAAATATTTTTTTCTTAGATGACATAGAAATGTGATTAACCATATTTTTAAAGAGTACCTTCAGTAAATGAGAATAGAAAGTTGGCAGCAACAGTTTGAAATATTTGATAAACAGTAGAGTTTCCTTCATTCAAGAACATGACTGGGACAGAATGAGAAGTATAGAGACTCTCAGCACAGAAAAGATTGATTCAAAAAATAATGTACTTTTCCAAAACTCTAACCAAGTATTCTAGGCCACAGAGCACATAAAAAGCTTAATATGGGAGTTCTTCCAGTATCTTATTTCTCCTATCTCCTGAATAATAAAACAATAATAATAAGAAAACCCACACCAACTTAAGCACGCTTTCATTATAAGTACACAAGTTTACTTTCATGAAAGTGTTGTGTACTTTTCATTCTCACCAGAGATGAAGTTATATTATTGCAAGCAATGCATCAAACCACAATAAATCTTTGAACACTTATTATTACTGTTCCATGAAGGTGGACTAGAATGTAGAGAAAGAAGTTTTCTGCAACATTTTTTTTTTCCAATTCCCCATTTGGGACAATCTTTGTCTTTTTTCAATCCTATAGTCTTAGAGATCATGGAAATGTATGACTCCATCATTCCAAAAGCAATGGAAAAGAAAGCTGCACTGATTGACTTACCTCAATGGCTAATAATGAAAGAAAATGCTTTTGCAATTCTGGGTTTTATGCAGAGTGTCTAGGCTTGTGAGTGTTGCCATCACATCTACCCATTGCTGCTGTGTGGTTTGTTGGGGTTCTTATTTAATATCTGATTTAAAATATGTTTTAGATTCCATATACTTACATTTAATATCTGCTTCGTTTAAAAAATCATCAATTTTTATTGGAATGTTTTCAGGTTATGAACCTGCTCAGAAAGGGAATTTGTCCCTGTCATTTCATTATGATTTTTAAGATGCTATGGCCTTGGTAGTCTGTTGTTCTATGGGATTTAGCTAGAACAATATTGCTCCGTTGACTGTTTTAACATTTTGTTCCAGAGGGAAATGCAATCGTAACCTGGTTTCTTCTGAACATGCTGATATTTCAGCCTGTGACTTATTTACAGGATAGGCTGACCAGTTAGGAAGATGAAAAAGCACTACTTCTCTTTCTGGAACAGTATCATTCACTATAACAGGGGAAAGGATAGTTTGCACATGAGAAGTTATTTTTTTTTATATTAATGCGGGTATCACAACATGACTTTCGAAAAGCAATCTAAAAAAAATACAACAATTAAAATGGGCATGAAAATAGTTCCTTCATTTTCTGAAACATATGCATCTAAATTGTTTTATCTATTATTTAAGAAACTAAGTATTCCTTTAAGCTGTAACGAGTAACAGAAACAAGGTGATTTATTTACAGAAACCTCTTCTCAGTGATCATTTTAGGGGAAATTTAGGCCTATCATCCTTATTGCTTTCTGAGAAAAGTGGTTTAAGATTTTCCATGTTGCCTTTGTTGTGACAAAATTAGTCTCCATGATAAATGTTATTTTTATGAATGGAAACATGATAGAAACTGTATCACTGGTATTTTCATGATGGTTTAGAAGAGACACAGAGCAACAGCCTACTGATTACGGCTCTGTATGGGCTGATGGGTGCTAAGCTTCAAGTCTCTGTTGGATTCGGGACAGATAATTGAACTTAGATGTTTCTCTTTTCAAGTAATCTACCTACCTATGTTTATCCTGGCACTGATGCCTTTGCTACATTTAGTGGAATAAAACCACAAAGCATAGAATCATAGAAACATTTACGTTTGAAAAGACCCTTAAGAATTCAACCATTAACCTAACACAGCCCAATCCACTACTAAGCCATGTCCCTAAGCACCACACCATTTAAATATCTCCAAGGATGGTGACTCAACCACTTCCCTCGGCAGCCTGTTCCAATGCTTGAAAACCCTTTGATGAAGATATTTTTCCTCATATCAGGGATTTCCTCATATCAGGCAATTTCAGGGATGCATAACTCTTTTCATAGAATCACACAACCATTTTGGTTGGAAAAGGCCTTTAAGATTATCAAGTCCAAACTAACCTAGGACTGCCAAGTTACCACTAAACCATGTCCCTCAGCACTACATCTACACATGTTTTAATCACCTCCAGGGATGGTGACTCAACCACTTCCCTCGGTGGCCTGTTCCAATGCTTGAAAAACTTTTCAGTGAAGACATTTTTCCTCATATCCAATCTAAACCTCCTTTGACGCAACTTGAGGCAATTTCCTCTTGTTCTTTTGCCTGTTACTTGGGAGAAGAGACGAACCCTTACCTTGCTGCCACCTCCTTACAGGTAGTTGCAGGTAGTTTTAGAGAGTGATAAGGTCTCCCCTCAGCCTCCTTTTCTCCAGGCTAAACAAACACAGTTCCCTCAGCCACTCCTCGTAAGACTTGTGCTCTAGACCCCTCACCAGCTTTGTTGCCCTTCTCTGGACACGCTCCAGCACCTCAATGTCTTTCTTATAGTGAGGGGCCCAAAACTGAACACAGTATTTGAGGTGCGGCCTCACCAGAGCCGAGTACGGAGGGACAATCACTTCCCTAGTCCTGTGGCCACACTCTTTCTGATACAGGCCGGGATGCTGTTGCCCCTCTTGGCCACCTGGGCAGGCACACTGTTGGCTTGTATTCAGCCAGCTGTCAAGCAACACCTTTAGGTCTTTTTCCACTGGACAGATTTCCAGCCACTCTTCCCCAAGCCTGTAACGCTGCATGGAATTTTTGTGACCCAAGTGTGGGACCCAGCACTTGGCCTTGTTGAACCTCATACCATTGGCCTTGGCCCATGGATCCAGCCCGTTCAGATCCCAAAGACTTTTTTATTTCTGTCACAGAACAGTAAGAAAACAATGTTAAGCTTGGAATTCTTTTTAAACAAAAGAATATTCTGGTTGTAGAGACTGTTCTAAATTTTTTTGTCCACCTTGAGCATATAGCCAGATTTTTAAAGGCATTTAAATGCCTGAACTCTGTTATGCCTGTGGGAGAGAATTATTGAGTACTTTATAAACCTATTCTTAGATTTCTTTTCTCCTAAAGTAACAGACTCAGTTGGACAGCTATGAGCAATTACTCCTTGCTGAGTTCAGAAAAAGGCTCTCGTCCAATTTCTGCAGTTTGCATAGAGTTTCCAATCCATGCTTTCTGTCACTATTACAGGCATATTCAAACTGGGATGCACTTTTTTCAGGCAGATTGGTGTCATTGATTGTCACCTTCTCAAGGTATACAGGGAACTGTTACAAAAGTCACATAATACAGGAGGAGATTTATTCTAAGTGCTATAAAATAACTTCCAAATCCCAAATCTGATCTGACATATAAGTCTTTTGGATTCCTCATACTTGTCAGGCACATCTGACAAACTAGCCTGATCAATATTACTGCAAATATACTTTTCCTTGTTTTTTTCTGAGCATGTTTCTTTATTAAAAATAAACTTGAACTAGTTTGTTAACAATGTAAACTCTAGAGGCACTTTCGTGGTAAGCTGCTTACTTATTTAGGATAGGTAATATTACTTATCCTTGCAACAATGAACAATTGTAACTGAATTTGGGCAGAGAGAAAAAACAAAGTAGTATGTCAACTTGAACTTAAAAAACTCTGGCTGGATAATAATGTTATTGTCTATACCCACAAACTAAATGTGTATAGGACTCTCAAATAGAACTAGAGCCCACTGACATGGAAAATTTTTTTGCCCTCCAAGACAGGGTGGCTGTATCCAAAATTACTATTTCCTTACATGTGTCTTCTTCATACTACATTACAGTCTGTGACTGGAAGTGGGTTTGGAGAGTTCTGGTGAGCTCAGGGCAAAAATTACCAGAGGCCATTTTGACAACATAGGAATTGCAAATGATCTCTTTTCAGCAGCTCAGAACACTCCCTCACAGTGCTTAATTAGTAACAATGATGTAATAAAAGATCCAAATCAATTCTCTAGAAGCAACTTTAATTATTACATTTTATTTTATTTTAACTGTTTGACTTTTCAGTAAGTTAATAATGCTCTAAGACATTTTTGCTCTTATGCTTTTTGCAAATTTTTGTCTGAAAAAACAACTGGAAGAAACTACCCCAGAATATAAAGAAATCCTGTACCTTTTTCCCTCATTTTTCATACAGCTACTTACATTGACTATCAGCAGGTCTTGAAGTTTCAGATTAACTGCAAAACCTCTGCTGTTTGAACTAAAAGATAACAACATGAGAAGAAAATCAAGAAATTCTCTCCAGCAGCAGTTAGACAATCCCACTGTCTCTCCAATTCCAGAAGACAATTTTCCTTTCTAGTGCAACTTTTGGTACTCATTTAACCCAATGGTAATTGATTTTGTTTGATCTCTCTTTTCAATCATTTCCAGTCAGTTTCAAAAATTAACTTTTAATGTACCTCTCTTTCGGTTTCCACTCCTTCAACTTTTCCTTTCTAGCTTCGTGTCAAAGTCAATTCGCCCCACCAGCTGATCTACATCCTTTCATCAGAATCCATTCTATCACTGTTTGCTCAGCTACTTTCTTCATTCACAAGTCTGACTCTCCTGTCAGTCCCACCACCTCCCTTGTCACTTTCTTCTTTTTAACTGAATGGCTTTTTACAAACAAATAGTTTCCAGTCTTGCCTGTATTTCCTTCAGGTTGGAAGTTCTTCCTTCCCTCCCCTAGTTTCACAGACTTGGTATCAGTTAATGCCTTTAACCAGTGAGTTCCTTTCTCTGTGCTGTCTGATGCAACCACTGTTACAGAGGGAAGACCACCTTTGTTTTCACTGCTGGTACTCAGACTATGGTATGAATTCCAGCTGAGCCCAGGACATTTAAGAATAGTAATTTTGGAAAAAAGTCTAGAGGAAAGGTTTGAACTTGAACCCGTGTTGAGCAGGAAGAATGGTCAGTTATCTCCTGTATTGGTGCAGGCAGAGTTTAGTAATAATGAGGAGAACCTGAAAAGAACGGATTTTTCAGAAATTTGAAGTCACAAAATCAACTTTCTAATAAACAAGCATACTCAAAATTATGTTATTTGGCATAGTTAAAGATATGCAGTGGGGAAATAAAATACACTGTAAGTCACTAAAATTGTAGTTTTTCAACTATTAAAGTGTCTTGTTAGCAAACCTTGACTGATGATCCCACAAGAGCAGATCTAAATGCAAAAGATGTAGAAATTTGGGAATGAATATGCTTTTACTTTAGTTTCTCTTTCAGACATAGTTGAAACATTATAACTGAACATTTCCAAATAAATAATCGAATTGGGATTCATTCTACAGCCAGAGCTTAGGACTTTTGAGCCTAAATAACTCAATTTTGGCAAGAATGACGCTTGTCATCATTAATGGAAGGTCTAGAAAGCCTTAATTACAGGGGATATTGCCAACAGCAGTAAACATCCGATAGCAGAAAATATTAAGCTCCTTTCAAGACATGTTACTATTCAGGAATTATTCAGGATACACACTCTTATTCAATATGTATTCAAGAAAGATATTTTTACTCAGTTTTAATAACTATGTGACATTTGATGTCTCAATAAAGGACTTCTGTTAAACTTGAAAGGTCTTATGCACTAAAATCAGCACACAGTTCTAGAAAAATAGTGTGCAAGACAGTGGAAAATGAAATAACTTTTACCCCCTGCAGAGATTAAATTTATAGGAAATATTGAAGAAAATACTATAAACACAAGTTTGACCTGTATGTAGAAGCAATTGGAGCAGAAATAAAATTAGACCCTCCAATGCTCACTGTACTGGTAACAGTCCTACTATCCACTGTTCCTGATACACACAATATTTTTGCATGCACTATGCAAGGAGAAAGTGGGAAGTAAATCAGTTACTATAAAAAAAGCATCACAATGTGCTTAAAAAAAAACAACCAAACAAACAAACACATATTTCTTGCACAGGTATAAAATTCAAAAGTATTATAAAACTACCAAAGAACCTGTAATGAAGTGTAGATTAAAGAGCCCAGTCTTGTTGTTACAACATATGTTCTGAACTTTCATAAGATAAGATTGTATGCACACGTGATAGGAAATGTACTCATGAAAACAACGAGATTGAAAGCACCTGCAAAAGAAGTGTTCTCTTTATGTTCTGAAAGGTACAAGCTGCAGAAGGGAGTGAAAGTAGCATTAATGTGCCATATGAGCTGTGGAACTGGACTGATTCATAAGCATCCATTATCCAGTTCTCTGCAACTGAAAATCACTTCAACTGAAGGTCATTATGACCAAGCTATATGGTCCAAAGGTCCAAGACCTCAAAAGGTCTTGGAATTTCTTTTGGTAAAAACAGTGCCAACTCCATCAAATACCCGTGTATTTTGATTAGCACTAAAAAGAAAGGACTCATTTCAGGCACTTCATTATTTTTCAGACCTTTTGGGTAGGATTAATTTCAATTACAGATGGAAGAATCTGCCTGTCCTTAACTACTGTGCCTAAACACATGCCCTCATGTATTTCTGTGCTAACTAGATACAATGTAGCTGCCTAGAAAAAAAAAATCTATTTACTTAGCAGGATGGGTATTGGGATAAAGCCCAGGTGTCAGTAACATGTACATCAGAAAGTCATTTTTCATTTTGTCATCATCACACATCACTTAGGAAGATGCAATAAAACCTGAGTTTCTAACTATTATCAGTGGCTTGTCCAAACTTACATGATCATAACTGTAACTGTGTGATGTGTGATCAGCAACTGATCATAAACTCTCGACATAGAAAAATAATATATAAATACATTACAATCCAAGAATGAGAAAAATATGAGCTAAAAAAGATATGAAAGATAATAACTTTGTTATGTATGAAACACTAGAAATTCAGAGTCCTCTTGTACACACTTCCAAATTGATACAAGTGAATATCTTCAAATTATTACACAATCTGTGAAATGACGAAAAATAGGAACCCACCTCATCTCTTTCAGACAACCAGTGTATTATTTTCTCTCATTACTTTGTGGGTTCTTCATTGGCATCCATCATCATCCCATTTATGAAAGCCAGGATGGCAGGCAGGAAGACAATCAAAAGAACTGCACATTCTCCCAGACAGATACTGGACCTGATAGTCAGTCTTGGAAGAAATTTAGAAACATTTTGCTTCTGATAAATGTTCATTTGGATATGCACCTGCGTGAGACATTTCAAATTAGTTGTCATTTGATGAAATTGCTTTGTTCACAGGCAAAGAGGAATCTGAAATATAAAATAATCATGTCAAAGAGCAGGAATATCTGTGATGTCCATAAACATTGATAACCAGAGACTGACCATGCAGAAAATGCACATTAAATACAAATATTTTCATGATGCCATTTCAAATCAGTTTTGGTTAAATTCAGAGTGGAAGACATCTAGAGTGGGACTATTCAATGCCTATATTGATAGGTACATAGCATCTTCCAAAGTATACAAGGGTATCCAAGATATGAGGCTGATAGTTACCATACAGATCTTATAAGAAGTCAGACAATAGACTGACAATAAGTAGCTAAGCAGGATACCAGACAGTTCCTGAAAGAGCCCTTAGTGTCTGTGTGTAGGCAACTGAATCACACAGTGTGTGTCTACGTTCAGGAGATGAGTGCTGCTGCTATTTTAAACGACAAGTGATTCCACAGCTGGGACACACAGAACATCAGAAAGGCCCTAGGGACTTGTTCATTCCCCAGGGGGATTCATCCCTTACCCTAGTTTCTCCCCTGCTGTGTAGTTCTACATGCCAGATACTTTTTACGGTATTATGTGAAAGGCCTCCCTCTGTAGCTTGTTGGTCCATGCATCAAGGCCTCTATTGCAAAAGCATGAGAGGAATGTGGAAATCCATATTCTGTTCAGTACCATTCTGAGCTCCATTCGGAATGCATGTCCCATCAACTCCACCACCATTTCTTCTAACTGCAACAGGCTGCTTAGAAAATTTAAGGTGCTGCTTATGAAATCAGAATACTCACTTGGGAAATGGCAGAGAGTGAGTGCACAAGCAGATGTACTAGAAGAAAAAGAAAAAAAAAAAAAAGGAAAAAAAAACACAAAACCAAACCAAAGAACACCTAGCAATGAATCACAGGGAAATTAAGTACAGCTGGAGCAGATATAAAAGTATGTATAAATCTAAAGTATGTATCATGTCCAAGTTCAAATGGATGAATCACCAAAAGGATTTCTTAAAAGCACTAAGATCAGTATATTTGTTCAGGAATTTTAAGAGCTGAAAACTTCCACTGCTAGTGAGGTCTGGCAGAAAGATACATGGTACTCTTTGGCACCAAGGCATCAGAACAGCCAGACTGGTAGCAAAAGCTTGAAATAATTTCTGAAGATCCTATTCATGTAAAATATTCTTACCCCAAACCAACCTCACTTGGCAACAGCCCTTTGATCTGAACTATTATTTTCCTTTGTTCAGCCCCAGATGTGCTCTCAAGTATGTTTTTGAATGAGAGTTTCCTTCTTATCTAGGTACTTGGCTTTACTTCTGCATATGCTGACACTTCATTTCTTCTTAGTACATTGAATGACCAGCATGATCGAAAGATCATGCACTGTCTTATGCACTGAGAAAAAATGTTTCAAGATTCTTTGGCTACCAGTAAATTCAACAGTAATCAGGAACATTTCCAGGCAGTGGAATTCAGAGATCAGTATTGTTAAATATTTTGAACAGTAAAATCATAGAATGGTTTGTGTTGGAAGGGACCTTAATTGAGTTCCAATCCCCTGCCGTGGGCAGGAGTACCTCCCACTAGACCAGGTTTTTCAAAGCCCCATCCAGCCTGGCCTTGAACATTTCCAGAGATGGGGCATCCACAACATCTCTGGGAAACGTGTTCCAGTGCCTCATCACCCTCACAGTAAAGAGTTTCTTCCTGATATCTAATCTAAGTCTCCCCTCTTCCAGTTTGAAGGCATTACCCCTCATCCCTTCACTGCATGTTCTTGTAAAAAGTCCCTCAGCTTTCTCATAGGTTCCCTTCAGATACTGGAAGGTTTCTCTAAGATCTCCCTGGAACCTTCCCTTCTCCAGACTGAATGACCTCAACTCTCTCAGCCTGTCTTCATAGGAGAGCTGTTCCAGCCTTCTGATCTTCTTTGTGTCCCTCCTCTGGACCCACTCCAACAGGTCCATGTCCTTCTTCTGCTGAGGACTCCAAACTGGACACAGTACTCCAGGTGGGGTCTCATGAGACCCGAGTAAAGAGGCAGAATCACCTCTCTTGACCTGCTGGCCATGCTTCTTCTGATGCAGCCCAGGATATGGTTGGCCTACTGGGCTGCGAGTTCACGTTGCCAACTCATGTTGAGCTTCTCATCAACCAACATGCCCAAGTCCTTCTCCTCAGGGCTGTTCTCAATCCATTCTCCTTTGCTCAAGAGATGCCACAAAGTGGTGTAGCTCATACAGCACCATTAATGCAACATATCATTGATACCAAGCACATCTCGATGAGGTCTGTATTCCAAAAAACTTTACAAACATGCTTTCAGCCTCTCATTAGTGCAGATGCTTGAATGATTTGCAGCAGAGCCAGCGTGCTCTGGAGCCTTGTATCAAGTCAGCTCTAATAAGGCCGGCTGGATGTAAGTTCACCACTTGCAGAACCACTTAGGCAGCTCAACATTGGTTCTAGAAATGGAAGCATGGACACGCTCCAGGAGGCTTGGCAGAAACCAGCTTCAGTCCAAGGCAACTTACTGGTCTGTGCCAGTAGCTGTGCTAGCACATGCCCAGGCCCCAGCAGACCTCAAGCAGCCATGGTTTCCCTTGGTCATCCTATGAGGTAGACCTGCCTAACCCACACACCCTTTTTTGGGAAGCAAAACTCCACCAAATATTATCAGATATGTGGGCAAAATGTGTGGGCCAAAATTGGGAGATTTAGCCTCAAACTGAAAAACATCTTTTATAGTGAGAGATAGTGCTGTGACAGACTGTGTTTGGAGCAGAACATTACCCTTGAAGTCAAGACTGGCTGGAGGCCACAAGCGTATAGGTAGTGTGAGGGGACTGTGGATTTCTGAGGGCAATCAGCTAGTCATGGCTCACAGCCTGCTCTGCCCACAGTCCAAGAATCCCATCCATTCTTGCTCTCTGGAAATGATATAGATAGTACTGGGCTTCTTTGCAGCTGAACACATCTTCCAGCTTATTTTTTGTCTGTTAGAGGACCTTCTGTTGGAAGTTTGTCCACCTTAGCCTGCAATGCCTGCAGTTTTTTTCAGAAATTTTTTATAAAAAACAGTGGACTGTGGCCAAGGCTCCAAGGCAAATATACCATGCAGACATCCCTTTATTATTGATTATAAAGGTGCCTTCAATGTCCAAGTACTTGAAAGCCTATCTTCTTAAAAAAAAAATCAAAACCAAACCCAAAAACCAACCCAAAAAACCCACCGCAAAAAAAAAAAAAAACCAAACCAAAACCCACCACCAAAAAACCCAAATCAAAAAAAGTAGCAGTTCTTTAACTGGAAAAATTATGACTTTTGTATTTCATTTGGAGGTAAACTTTCCCCAAATATATTTATCTTTTTAGCAGGTATATAATTAGTCTAATGTACATATATACTCCCAGAAGGCAAGGTATAAATAGATTTACACAACTACCTGGATTAAATATTAGAAATCCCTCTTGCCCCCAGAATGTTTCTCCAGATGCTCTGACATAATTACATTCAGCTGAAGCATCTATAGTTGTTCTGTTGGCTAAATTGGTTTATTGCATACTTTGAAATCATTGAATATTATTCCTGTTTCTTCCTCTGTGTGAATCCTTGATTTTGTATTATTATTCTGTGCCAGAAACAAATTGAAATAGATGTGCTGAACACATGGATATGGAACAGTTTGCCCAGTGATAATTGCTTCATGACAGTTTTCTATTCTTCCAGTTCTTTTCTCTCTGGGATAGTTTGGTGGTTTGGATAGCATTAGCAAGAGAGAGACAAAGTACTGTCTCAAGCTAGATGTTATTACTGCAGACTTGATAAAATCTAAACATTTTTGAAACAATGGTTCTCTGAATAATTAAGTGGATTATGAAAACGTCAAAATATTACTGATTTTTAGTACACTTTGCATTTTTTAAAAGACCACAAAAAGATTTCCAGTCTTGGAGAGAAGTCAGCTTTGTACTGCAATTGAAAATATTTCAAGAACAGGAGATATTCAGGGCAAAAGTTCTTTTTAATACATTATTCTTCAGCATTGACAATTCATAAATAATTATATAAATGTTACATATAAATAAAAGTTTTCCTAAGAGTAACTTTTCAGATTTTATTGGCATCTAACAGAAATATTGTAGTCAGGAAATCATCTTGTTTAGATTTCAATACAAGACAAAAAGCAATCCGTCTCTAAATAAATAAATAAATAGAGACCAGATGTTAATAATTCTTGCACATCAGCTAGTCATTGCTGTGTAAACTAAAAATAAATTTTGGCAGGAAACTACGAAATCTATTTAATACAGAAAGGTTTTTTAAAAAATTACTTGAAAAAAAGAGTTTTCACTAAGCTGTATTTTGGCAGTTTCACTGCAAGTCTCTTTGTCTAGAGAGCTGATGAGACAGCTCTCTAGATGAGATGAATTCTAGAAGAGAATTCTTCAAGTGTCATGTTTGCTCTAGGTTTAGATCTTGATGTTAATCTCATTCTGTAGATGAAGGGGTCATTTAAAAAAAAGAAAGTCTTTACAAATAACACCAAAATACTTCTGCTGTAAAGTTTCCATTAGTAGTATTTGTCTTACAGTTTGGCATGAAAGGAGAACTTGGTTCGAGTTTCATCAGGTAAAGTGAGAAATACATTATACTCAGATTTAATAGAATGGAGAGTTCTACATTACATTACGGTACTTCTTAATTACAGTGAAACCACAATGAAAGGTATTAGTTTTAACACTACTTTGGTTTACTAAAAATTATTTCCAAAACAAAAAATATTTCAAGAAAAATGTCCATCTCATTATATTTTATGATATCTTACATCTATTTTATTTTAATTGAACTATTTATCTTAGTAATTTGTTGTTGTCTGTTAAGAACTGGAACAGAACATTACTTCTGTAACACTGAAATATAGCGACATATGTATGGAGATGTTTCAGGCTGAAACCTATAACAACACTGTGCACATATTGTTATGTGTACTAGAAGAACATAAATCAAAATATATCTTATAACATTTTGCAGTACAGTATTTTTAAAACGGAGAGGAACTATTCCTATGGACAAAGAAAGACTCAAAATAGTAAAGTATTTCATATTTTAAGAATTTATAACAAGAATACGTAGATGTTGACTTTCTAGCTTTTTTTTTTACAGTGAGAAGATTATATATTTCCTTGTTTTCTTTCCTTTGTTTACAGAGTTTATAAGAAAGTTAATCCAATAACAAAAGATACATAGAAAACTGTACGGTGCAAAGAAAGGGCTTCATAATTAAGACTTTAAAATGTTAATATTAATCTGTCAATAGTTACAGAAGTGTAGATATTAAAAGTATATATCCTGGCACAAAAATATATCTGCTACTGATGTAACTTTGACTAAATGTCTGCATTAAAATTTTTTAAATTTACTATATTTCTGCCCCTTGGAAAATTTACTGTTTTGCCTAGGAAAGGAATGACAGTGCACCTCACCAGAGAGTAATTAGATATTAGATATCTACCAGATATCTAATACCACCAGAGAGTAATTAGATATATTAGATATAGAGCAAGCTTTGCTAAATTATCATCATTTTCACACTTAATGCGTGGAGGAAAACAGAGTGTCACTGACCTTGTAAATCCAGTCCTGCCATCACTGGTAGATGTAAAGTGGATATAACAAATCTTATGTTAGACTTACTGGCACATGCACTGCTTTCCTTGTCTTTCTGTAGATGCAGAGTGACCACTGGGCTAGTTTTTTTGGTTTTTAGTCTCAAACTTTATGCAAAAATGTTGGAGGCAATATGTCCATAAATGCTTGTACCATTTCTCTATAGGGACAGTGTTGTAGGGGGTAGCCATAATTAAACCAAGTGATATGAACATAAGCAACAAGGTAATAATGAAAATCTTGCAACTTTTCAATGTATACCATCCTTAATATTAATCTTGACTTTACATGAACATAAACATGCCTAACTTGACAACTGTAGGGGCTTTTTTTTTTTTTTAAATAGCAAGATGGTTCCTTCTTTCTCTTACAAAATACATAGAAACATGCCTGAGAATTCTTAAGTAATTGCATATTCACAATAATGAAACTCCTTAAGCCAAATGATCACCTTCAGTTGCAATCCAATTTGAGCCAAATATTTCAGAAAACCTGAGCCAGATTGTAAATCACACCAGCATGCTGAGACCATAATATAATGGAAACAATGGGAAAAATATTTAAAAAAAAAATAAATCACATACCTTCTGTTACACAAGCTGGAAGTTTGGTCCAGGAGACACAGATTTGGGTAGATGGGGTTTTTTTGCTTCATATTCACTCCACAGTGCAAAAAAGCTGAGCACAGCCTAGCTGTAGTTTTAATACTGTTATTGAACATTTAGACCATGAACTATTTTAAAATACTTCTTTAAAAATAGATATAGAAAAGTTACACAATAGGCATGGAGGATGGCTACTCATATTTAATCATCTGTTTCTCAGGTTCTTAGCACCAATAAAGAACCTGCAGAAATCACCTACGCTCCCAGAAGTACAATATCTTTCTGGGGAAAGCATTTGCACAGAGGAACACTTTGAAAAATGTCATCTGAATACAAAGCATTGTGAAGAGATTAGGTACAGAATTTCTAGTGGCTAAGTTGTGCTTGGGGACTTGGCTACAGCAGTGCTGAGTGCAGTGCTTCAGGTAAGTGTCTGTCAGCATTCAGCTAGTAAAGGCCTATTTTCAGGAATTTATCTCTTTAGAATTTCTGAATTAATTTTGATACAAAAGTGCTCCTGACATAAATAGTGTCTCATTATAGGAATTATTTTAATTTCATTTTAATTTTGCATTTCTTTGAAAGATGAATGTCATTTGCAAATTATAAAAGTTCAACAAAATATGTCAAAGCAAGTAAACATCAGTATTTTATGGTAAACATTGAGTATTTGAAATGTCTGCATCGATTTCAATTTAAAAAACCCCAACAAAACTCACAACTGTTTCAAAGTACTCCAAGAATCAAAAATCAACCCTATGAGCTCAAGACAAGCTCATCAGGTCAGGCTAACCGGTTTGTGAGCACTTATATCTGATTTCATATAATTAGAGGGTTTTCAATTGGAGAGATAATGTGGAAGTCTGGCTAATAAGTATTAATTCCAGTTCAAGAGGATTTCAATCTGCACATAGATCTGCAGCCAAACGGATTCCGTTTTGGTCATTTAGTCTGATGTTGTGCATAATGCAGGCCACTGAATCTCACCAGCTTCACACTGTATTAAGATATTCGCACATATTCTAGATTTGTCATCTAAAAATATGCTTGGGAATGTATAATTATTTAGGTCAGTGTGTCTTCATTTTCCTGTTTACGATTTCTTTTCATGCCAGAAAAAAAATTTTGAATGAGATTGACTAACCGTCCCTAACATGCTATTTCGAGTATTACAGTTCAAGTGTAAACCAATAGGTACTTTTAAATATCACATAGTCTTCTTCAAACAAGTCAAAATAGAATGCATCTGTAATGCTTTTGTCTTGAATTTTCTATGCATGAGATTTTAAAAAATCTATTTTACTGATGCATTTTAAAAGAATGCTAAGGTTGCAATTCACTGAATATAGAAGTGGAAGAATTTTTTTTCTGACATTCAGAATTAAATCTGTCCTTAAAGGCCCAATTTTTTAACAATGCTTAATCATACTTCCTTAGGATTTTGATTGATGTAAGGTATAAAATGCATTAGTTATCCACTGCCTACATATAAATCAGACCACCTGTGTGTAGAAAACTGTTGTATCATCTCCTTTATTTATGCTTTCATGGTCCATATGCAGGGAAAGCCACTAAAAATAATTTGCATCTGGAGGGTTGATCACTGTGACAATAAAAGGATTAAACAGCAAGATATCTCTGCTTTCGGTAATGCCTAGCAATACAGAGGACCTATTTTGTTCTTTATGTGTACATCATTCGATGTTTTCAAGCATTATGAACGTCACACCTTTCTTTTTTTGCCCTTGAATAGTGACTATATTATTACTAAATTTGTCACAGATAATGTTTTAGGGGAAGCCAAAACCATCACTAAAAATGCAGAAAACTTATACAACTTGCTTAAAA
This sequence comes from Tringa tobata, assembly GCA_033628505.1. Classification (NCBI taxonomy): domain Eukaryota; kingdom Metazoa; phylum Chordata; class Aves; order Charadriiformes; family Scolopacidae; genus Tringa; species Tringa tobata. The sequence goes on along the minus strand of JAHREE010000279.1, from coordinate 15,135,739 downwards.
TAGTCAGTTTCCCAGATAGGATTTTTTTTTTTAAATCTTTTTAAAGCTACTTAGTATATAATTTTTTTCTGTCATATTGTTAAGAACATTTTTTTTGATAAACCAAAAATTGTAACAGTGATGTAATTTTTGATTATTGTGAAAATTTTGAGATTTTTTTTCTTTTGCTTACAACAACTTTCTGCTTGATGGTAGCATATATAAAACAATGTTGGTAGAAGTCTTGGCTGATCTCAATTCCTTATATTTAAATATGAAATTCAAGGTTTAGATTGAACAAAGGAATAGGTTCCTATGGAAAAGACTGGGATTAATCAAGCAAAAAGCATCATATTATTTGCAGTATTTTCATTTGTCTTTAATCTCCACCAAAGAAATATTATACTGTAAATCAGATCTAGACTGATTAGTTTAAAGACAGACTTGCAGAACAGAAAGATGACAGCATTGGATGATAGGATCAAGCAGGAGGTGCACATTTCAGTGACAATATCAGCACACATTTGTATAAATTGCCAAGCTATTGAAATAATCTTTTGTTATACATAAATCTGAGGAATTTCAGTGCATTTGCTCAAATGGATTAGCATCATAGGATTGTGTTCTCCTGCCCATTTAGTGAATCAACAAATCTGTGTAAGACTCTAAAAGGCAGAGGGTCCTGTCCTCCTGTCAGAGGAGTTGGCTACATTGACTTGTTATATATCTACACCGAGGTCTTCTTCAGACACAATCCTCTCCAGTAGCTAACAGTGTTTGCATTTTTCCTACACACTCAGTCTATATAGTAGGGAACAAAGCCACACAGAAAGTGCTCGACTCTATTCCCATAGAGGAAACAAAAAGTTTTTTGACACCATTTTCCACAGCATTCTCCTGGAGAAAGGGCCTGCTTTGGCTTGGATGGGTGTACACATGCTGGATGGCTGGGCCCAAAGAACTGTGGTGAGCTAAATCCAGTTGGCAGCTGGTCACAACTAGTATTCCTCAGGAGTCAGTACTGGGGTGAGTTCTGTTCAATATCTTTAGCAATGATCTGGATGAGGGAATTGAGTGCACCCTCAGTAAGTTTGCAGATGACATCAATATGAGCAGTAATACTGATCTACTTGAGGGTAGGAAGGCTCTACAGAGGGATCTGGACAGGCCAAGGCCAATGAGGGTAGTTATGAGGTTCAATAAGGCCAAGTGCCGCATCCCACATTTGTGTCATAACAACTCCAACAACACGCTTGGGGAAGAGTGGCTGGAAATCTGTCCAGTGGAAAAAGACCTAAAGGTGTTACTTGACAGCCGGCTGAGTACAAGTCAACAGTGTGCCTGCCCAGGTGGCCAAGAGGGGCAACAGCATCCCGGCCTGTATCAGAAAGAGTGTGGCCAGCAGGACTAGGGAAGTGATTGTCCCTCCGTACTCGGCTCTGGTGAGGCCGCACCTCAAATACTGTGTTCAGTTTTGGGCCCCTCACTATAAGAAAGACATTGAGGTGCTGGAGCGTGTCCAGAGAAGGGCAACAAAGCTGGTGAGGGGTCTAGAGCACAAGTCTTACGAGGAGTGGCTGAGGGAACTGTGTTTGTTTAGCCTGGAGAAAAGGAGGCTGAGGGGAGACCTTATCACTCTCTAAAACTACCTGCAACTACCTGTAAGGAGGTGGCAGCAAGGTAAGGGTTCGTCTCTTCTCCCAAGTAACAGGCAAAAGAACAAGAGGAAATTGCCTCAAGTTGCGTCAAAGGAGGTTTAGATTGGATATGAGGAAAAATGTCTTCACTGAAAAGTTTTTCAAGCATTGGAACAGGCCGCCGAGGGAAGTGGTTGAGTCACCATCCCTGGAGGTGATTAAAACATGTGTAGATGTAGTGCTGAGGGACATGGTTTAGTGGTAATTTGGCAGTCCTAGGTTAGTTTGGACTTGATAATCTTAAAGGCCTTTTCCAACCAAAATGGTTGTGTGATTCTATGAAAAGAGTTATGCATCCCTGAAATTGCTAGCATGGTTTATATATGCAATGGATAATTTACAACTGAAAATAAAAAACCTGGCCATCCACCAAAGAGAAAGGCCTTGACTGGTCCCTTTTCCTCTTTCATAGCTGTATAGTCCCTTACAGCCACCTGCTGTAAGGCTGATACCTAGAGCAGTGAAAGAGGACACTTGAGCTTTACTTCCTCAGGAGAACATGGACCAGAGACATTTTGGGGCAAGGAAGAGGGGAGAGAAATCCACCGACAAACTCTTAGGAAGAGTTCAAAGAGAACAGCTTTCAGAAAAATGTCTGGAAATACTTCTTAGTTTCCCTCCTCCTATGCCCAGACTTTTCTGGAAAAAGACATTTACTCACTGCATATTGGCAGTAGACAACTATCTCAAAGGCCTCTTTTTCTTTGAGAGGACTGTGTCCCTCAGACTCCTCTGTTGAATGTTGACTAGGAATATAGATGCAGTACAGGAACAGCTGGATGCAGGGTCTCTCCTTCACATATATTTGAAAAATTAAAACAAGCATGTAAGTCCTTCATAACCTCTGACTACTGTATTGCTGTCCCCAGATGCTTTCTCATTATCCTCCTGGTATCTTCATCTGGAGGACAAAGTTCACAGCAATATATATAGACAAGTGGACCACAGTCATTCACAGGCAGATTGTATTCTCAAAAAATGGGCTGGAGATAATCCCCAGAGAGTGCCACAGCAGCTGCTGGCATGCCCCCCAAATGTCAGCAGGAACATCCTGGGGCTGGCTCTAATAACTTGCCTGTCTCTTCCAAAGCCTGTAGCTGTTACTGCAGCAGGAGAGGGCTCATATGGATGCACACAACAGGAGGAATGAAGGGATTCTTTTTCTGTGTGAGGGACACTGTATGCAGCACTTGTCCAAACTGTGCGCTTGTACCTTACTCAGAGGAACAAGTGGAACAAGAACCTTTTACAACTTCAGACATCCTTCTGGAAGGTGGATGAGGTCTTGGGGTGCTGCCTGGGGGCTGGGGATTCTGGGAAATTTACACAATTAAGGACTATTTTCAGACAGTTGCTATAGAAATATACCCATGTCCCCTATCATAAGCCTTAATGCTCCTAACCAGCATCACCTGTGGCTTCCACCTATGCCTTCTTGGTCATGGACCCAAGAGCCCCATTTCAGCTCAGTTCCTGAGCACCTAGGCCTTCCCCGAGTTATCCTGTAGACATAATTATTTCCAGTCCTGTCTCCTGGATGGCCTCAGACCAATGTGGACGGAAACCTCTTCTCCAGTCCTGTCTCAGTCCCCATTTCCTGCTGTTGTTCCTGACTCGTCTTCCTGGATGGATCTGGGTCAAATTCAACACTTCATATTACCTGGGGATCACTGGGCAGTCAACAGAAACTGTTACTGTCACCGACCAGGCCTGTTCAGGTGCTGCAGGACTGAACCCCACCAGCAAAAGCATGGCCTGTGCTAGGGTCACACTCAGTGACAAGATAGACATAGCAGCAACCCCTGGTAGAATTCATCTTGCCTCTCAACCTTCTGTAAGCCTGCTTCCAAACTCACAGCTGTGTTTCTTGACAGCTTTCTTAGCAAAGTGAGGAGACACCATCTTGATTTGGTATCCGGGGGGCTGTTGGAGTTTGATACTCTTCTGCTACACACATTGAGTAGCTCTGCTGTGCCCTAATTCCCTGCTGACTGTAGAAACTGCTGGAGCATGACCAGAGTGTACTGAACATATCCTGAGACTGTGTGGAGGAGCATGACATGATATGACTCATCCGTGAGTCTGTAGGAAAGAGAGGGTACACAGGAGGAGGGCACACCACAAAGGAGAAAAGAGATGTCATGACTACTACTTAAGCTTACATGACATTCCCAGACTTATAATTTTATCGACTTATTAAAAACCTAGAGTCTGTCTTTTCAGCAGTTTAGTTCATCTGCTTATTCTGCTGAGCTATTTTTGGAGAATTTCCTTTGTCGTTTAACTTACATTAGCTTTTGAATGCATTCATTCATTCTGCTCCAATTCTGCTTTTTAGATATGTAAGAATTTCCATCTTTTCATGCCCAATTTCTACTTTGTGTAGCTTCAGTCTTGGTCTCCTTACACTGGTTATAGATTTTGATGGTACTAGTTCAGTAGTATACTTTTCTTAATGTCTCCATTGCTACCTTACCTTAAGGTGTGACCTCATCTGCTAATTTTGCCATAAGCCTTTAAATAATACGTATGCATGGTAAAATAAAAATAAACCCAACTTGGATATAGTTCCCAAGATCAAATGCTTTTAAGTATACAAGAAGTCATTTTAACATTTAGTGCATAAGAGCTAAGTAAATAATCCAGTTTTTCTTAAGATGTAGACTTTTTTCACTGTATAGTAAACTTGGTTTGTTGTTTTTTGTTTTGTTTTTTTTTTACTTTATGGTCCAGCCACTCTAATCCTTCACCCTATACACATGTTAATTTCCTTCAGAGCTCTCATTTGGATTCCCTCAAAAGGGAAAGGCCTAATTATCCTGAGAAGGTAGCTTGCTTCAGGACTGCCTGTATTGCTAGAAGTAGATATAATTTCAATATAATTAACCAGATTTTGCTTTCCCCATCCTGAACAATCACTTAGACCAATACCAATGACTTCATAGCTTCTAATTTCTCCATCAAATTACAAATCCCTGGTGTCAGGCTGAAAAATAAACCTCTGTTTTTTTCATGAAGCAGCCCTCTCATTATTCAGCTGTCATTTTCTCGAAGAGGACTACTTGAAAACAAAAAGAGTTTCAGGGCCCCAAGAGCTATCATATGCTTCAAACTGTCCCATATCTGTACTCTACTCCCCTGGAAGGATTCCCCTCTCTGCTAATTCCCGAGTTACACTCAAGAAGAAGATTTATGCTTAAAGGACAGTGAGTGGGAAGGATAAGAACTTGGTAGCTTAAAATGAAAAAAAAGCTCAGAGAATCATTCCACAGTGTATCCCCTCAGTTCCTGTGACTCACCCGTGCCTGAAAACCTTTCACTCTTCTTTTCACTTTGCTTTTCAATCCTCATTCTTTATTTTCTCTGTTCTTTCTCTCTTGGATCAATATGTTCAGGCTAAAAACCTAAACTGTGGAAGTTCAGCTGTTTCTCATACATCTGTACTCCTGCTCTCTTTGAAGAGCTTCATTGTGACTAAAAACCTGTTTTGAAAATATATCTAAATTATCAAATTAACCAGACATAGCAGTTCCGTTTCTTTATGCTTAAGTTAATTATGTAAGTTAAGTAGATGTGTGTTCCCATTCAGTTAGAAGTAAGGAACAGACACAGCTTATGTATTTTTAAGAAGAAACTCTTGAAACCATATAGGTTTTCTTTTTATTTTGGCTTCCCTCATATCCACACTCCCAATCTGGAAAACAAAGATATCATCTTTTCTCATCAATCTTTCTTTTCCTTTTTTTCCGCATGTCATCTTGAGACTTGTTATTATATTACTCACTTTTTTTTTTGCTACAAGTCTGGAGACTGGTATCTTGCTTTTGTTAGAAACTACTTTCCCCAGTCAGTCGGACCAGAGCCAAGCAAGTCAATGGTCAGCCTTATTAGGCTGTGGGAGCACGAAGGGGAAAGCAGTTTTTTTCTGTTCAGGCACAGGTGTTTGGGAGCCAAAAAGAAACAGCACTATTTGTGTGCTGGTGAATGGGAACTGTATATTTGTGTGAAAACTGTATAGTTATATGAATTCTCCAAGGCCAGCTTTCCTAGGGTGAAGTAAAACTGCTACAGGTACCAGGTTTAGCCTTTGAATTGCCTGATGGTTATCTCCAAACTTAAAGAATGCTCTTATTTGATGTTTAAGTCTCCATTTTTAGTCACTTCATATCAAAGATCTTGTACTTGTGGGATGCACTGAGACACAAGACTAAGGCTTCCTGTCACATTTTGTAACACTAAACACAACAAGGGATGCAGGTCAATATGCATCAGCAAGCACCACAGAATTTAACATAGACATTCATCTAGTCTGAAAGAAATTGAAACACTATGCCAGAAAGGACTGCCTCTGAAATTAAAATCAGAGAGCAAAAGTTTCTATGAAAAACTATATTTTTTAAACCTCATAATCTGATTAGAAAATGCACGTCGAAGAAGACACCAGGAACTAGATTCTTTTGATTCATATGCTTTTGATACATTTTCAACATAATAGCTCAACTAAAACTTAAGGAACCAAAAGCTTTCCCAGAAAGGAAGAGAAATCAGCAACCAAAGAGAATATCTGTGTTGCATTCTTATTTGTAAGGAGAAAAGCTGTGCTTTTGTTTACAGTGAAGGAATAGAAACAAGGACATCTATCTTTTTACTGCTCCACATTTCCTTTATCAGTAATCCAGTCTTTGATGTGGTTCAGGTCAGATATCAACAGTGGATTATATGTTTTTTCTCAGTCTGTTTCTGGGTACTTTACAATGTTATGGTTAGCTGACAGCTTAAGTCCTTTCCCAGATTATAACAGCAGGATCCTTCTTCCTCTTGCCAGCACTTATCTGATCCCACCGTGGGGTGGTTCTAAAAGCAAGCTCAAGCTGTAGTAAAACTAACTCTGCAAGAAAAATCACAGATTTGATGGCTCACCTCTGGGAACAGGTTCACTACAGGGCTCTTGCACATGCCAGTACATGGCAACAGGTGGGTTTATAGCCCCCACCTGGCAGTCATGATGAGGAAGTAACTGCAAGCAGACCTGCTTAATCAGTCTTTAATCAACTTAAATTGTGGGAATATGTCATTAAATATGTTTTACAGCTAAAATTAAGAAGGACAGTTTAATGTACCAGTGTTTTGGGGTATTAACCTAGTCTACAGGTTATGTTTCTTTTAACAGAAGTGGAATGACTGGAATTCTAGGTGAACTGACCTCAAAAAAATTGCTAAACATCCTTCATCGGTTTAACAATGGAAATTATTTCTCTTCTGTAAAAGACTGAGTTTATACTTTCATTTTAAAAACAGCGTCCAGACAAACAGAAAATAATGAACACTTCAGTAAAATTGGGCCATAAATCTTGGGAATCTGAATGATTTTTTTAAAAATTGAAAAAAGTTTCAATTCCCAAAATTCCCTAATGGGCCTAATTGGTAACACTCCGCTTCAACCCAAGTGCACACATTACATTCAGGAGTTTCAATTCTAATCTCTCTTCCAGATGCTAGTTTTGTATAAACCAAACTTGTTGATTATAAACCTCCTACGGCAAATTGTAAAAAAAAAAAAAAGATAAAAAAAAAATCACGTGGGTAAGTTGTTTCAAAGGACAGTAATTTATATGGGACATTTGTCTCATAGGAAGGAAATTAGTACTGATCTAATGAAAATTCAAAGAATTAAGAATTTGCTTACTTTTTCCCGGTCCGATTTATGGGACTTTAGCCCTATTATAATTTTATATTGATTAGGAAACCTTTGCATAGGTTAATGATAAAGATTAAAAGTTCCCACATAGTGAAAAGGATTGAAAAGATGGATTTCTTCATTTAAAACAGGCATTATTGACAATGCTGATTAGAAACCTAGAGCACCCTAGAGCATTAAAGTTATAATGAACACAAATTTGGAAGCTATTGCATGAGAAAACAATAGGAATCTATCTAATGAAGGTCACTGTGGTTCTCTCTACTTCAGATGAAAAATACAGTAATTTTTTAGTCTCTGTATGCAAAATAAACCCAAGTCAGTTGACTTCCAATACTTTGCTATATGATAAAACTGACCTGCAAGTAAAAAAGTATACATGAACCATGTCAACAAATACTGTTATCACTTTCTGACTCTTAAGAATAAGAAATAAATAGAAATGTTTTGTTTTGTGACACCATTTGTTTTTGGTACATTAACTCATAAAAGCTTTGTTTTATAAATGGAAATACTGAGTTCATTAATGTATAATGTGAAACAAACGCCACTGTCGGCTTTGAAAGAAAACTTTCAAATACTAGACTAGAGACTTAATGTCTGCTACTCTTGCAGTTAAAATGACTTGCCAGACTTATGTTAAGATCATTGGTTACACTCTATTTCTCATATATACAGATTTCATAAAATATGTGCAGTTAAACATGATATGTTGGATTCATTTCCTAATATATGGTTAACCATGCAGAATTTTCTTAGCTAATGCCATTAGGCAGACTTCATAATTGTTTTCTAACAAATAACAGTAATACTATTCCTTTGTTTGTAGGTGAGATTACTTGCATCGTGATATTCCCTGTGCATTTATAATTGCTATTTGTGTTGATTTGTATAGTATAATTATTGTTAGAATATATAAAGTCAAAAAGGAGGACTCCAGATCAAATTATTTCCTCCAAATAAGTACCAATTACCTCTTCCAGAAACTTTCTTTATAACAGTATCTATGTTTAGCGCATAGACAGACAGCAAAAACTGAAAACAGCTCAGTACACTGTGTTTCAAAGAGTTATTGCCTGCATCACGCTACAGCATATTACATTATATGGACAGTGACATAGTTTTCCCTGGGGAAACTGGTAAAAGCTCTGTCACTTAAGAACAGAGTGAATAAAGCACAAGAAAGTTACTCTGAAAGATAAAGAAATCTAATGATGGCTTGATTATTACCACACTTCACCTACAGACACAAAAATACCAGTCATTGATGAGCTCCCTTTGTGGAGGCAAGCTAAACATAAATTTACAATTGGCTTGGCTCCTAAGTGAGCATGATCTCCCTGTTCAACATTGTCTTGTGGCATATAGATGAGGTTCATTCATTTTGGTACTCCTACTCGAAGTCCTGTCTGGGATCTCATACAGGTTTGCTAAGCGACTTTCCTTAGGAGCAGCCATGAAAACCCCCATGAGTACATTTCAGTGAAAGAAATGACTGGCCAGTCACAGAGGTGAGACTCATGAGGAAGTTAAGAATTTTCTCCTAGAATTTGTATCACAGTACAGAACCTTCCAAACATACTTAGCAAGTCTCCAAATTTCAGTGATTTCACTGGCTATGTCCATGCTGTCAAGTAACATGCTTGTGAGTTGTCTCCTGGTTTCAGATCCTGTTGTCCACATTGCATAAATGTTAGTTCACTCCATGGCTCTGCATTAGGAAAACCATCTTCGTCCCTCCAAAACAAACCTCAAGTTCTGTGGATAATTCATTCCAAGGACCGCTTCCAAAAAGCAACACAAACCAGACAGCTGAAGGCTTAGATTTCTCTGCTCTACAAAGTCCCTCAACGGCAGGTTTTTTATTTTCAAAACACTTTCCCATGCCTGGATATCATATCCCAGAGCTTCAGTTTCATGTTATAAAAACACCACCTGGCGGGTTGCAGCACAGCCCTTATGTTTTTTTTTCAGGCACTCTGAACTTAAAACAAGCAAACAAACTGATAACTGGGTCTTTAAGCCAATAAGACCACTGCATGTAGCTTAAAAGAGATTCGGGGCATGGTACTGTGTAGTGGCAATTTGTTTAGCAGTTTCTTCTAGGTATTGCTGTCTCTGAGCACGGTAGACGTAAGACACTCAGCACCACTTTGCCTGAAGGATCTCCTTCTGGGATGTGTATTTAGGTATGTAAATATAGCTGCAGTGACTCTTTCTGTACTTTAGCAGGAAACACGTCCATGAAGTACTGGCTGCTCAGAGATGTTTGCACACATTGGACATTTGCCATTTTCATGGCAATATGGCAGCCCTTCATCCTGCACTTCAACACCAGATGCTGAAACCAAAAATGTTTAAAGGCAGGTATTTATGTATAAGTGAAAATATAAGACTGCAGGTGAAACAAATATGAACCCAATACCCCACTTTTTTTTTCTTTTTTTAGTTTTCCTAGCTAGAATTTCTAAAATGTAATACATTTGCCAGGTTTACATGAGCTACATGGTTTGGTATTTAGTTGTGGTTTTCCACCAAAGATATAAAGCATAATGACAGGGAATACATCAGAAAATATTCACTGGTCATTCAGTGGTGAACCTGTTATATGAGTAAGCGTAGGGTTCATCTGTACAAATTCAAACTAAATATCTACATCTGAGTACTCCATCTCCTTCTTCTGCATTTACTTATTTCTCTACATTGACTACAATGGGAGCTGCAGTAACTTTGATGCAGGGCAGGATTCAGTTGGCTAAACGGAAATGCCTCTAGGATGTCCAAGAGATCCTTAAAGGGTTTTATAAGAATCAGACCTCTTTTGGATGGGCAGCTGTACACCAATTGCAATACTCCCCCTCTCCTGCATCTAAAATGTATGTAGACGGCTGTGTTTAACCAAGTCAACCCTATTTGTAGATGCAGACTGTACAGATATGAAAAACTAAGTGGAATTAATCACACCTTACATATCATCTGTTATTATCTTTTTAAGCTCACCATTTCAGCATCAGCATCATGCTACTTTATGGTGCATTCAGGATGGTGCTCTCACTTAAGTTTATCATTTCTGACACAAAGTGACCCATGCAACCACTATAGCAAAGCAGATTAAATTCTGCTCTGCCAAAATATGAGCTCATCTGTGATTTTAAAAAAGCTGCAGCGAATTGTTTTTAATGGATGCATTTTAAGGACTCTGACAGTCATAGTTAAAAATGATCTCATACAACTGAGAAGGTGTAAGCACAGTTTCAATTTGCTGGTTTTTTATTTTGGCTTTTCATTGCTTTTTGTTTGGTTTCAACTTGCATAAGGTAAAGTGGCTGTAGAAAAAGTAGCAAGAATTTATAAGAATTATGAGAATCATTCACTCTACTTTACAAGGATAGTAAATATGTATCCCTGTGCTCCAAGGCACACATTAATCATTGAATGCCAGAAGTTAGGCGTCCCAATGGACTGATTATTTAACTTTTTCACTATATCTTATTGCTTCTCCCACCTTAAAAGCAACAGGCAACGGTCACAGGCAGGCTCAAATAGAGAAACAGAGACATTACTGTTTTGACAATATCTATTCATTTTGATTTTGAACCCTCTTTTCTCTTTCATCTTACCTTTACTGACAAGTTATTAGAATTCACACGGTCAGATACAATAATTTATTGCACCCAAATTAAGATTTTAGACCTCACAAAAAGGAGATAGGAATCAAAGCCATTTTACAATGAAGCACATTGGTTTCTGTGTTAATTCACTAATCTCATTGATTGGGAAGCAGTTACATGTTTATGTAACAATAGATTCCATAATGCAAAAGTCTTCATTCTTTCTAAATGAATAATGTTGACTTTTCTGTTCGTTCCTCATGAACCTTGTAGCAAATGGAGTTTCACTGAAAGACAATAAGTTTGAAGTATTAAAAAGTTCAGCTGAGTAAACCAATTTGTAATTCAGGTATGGCAAACCAACGTGCAATGCTAAATAAATTATTTTTCTTTAAAATTAAAGCCTAAAAATCCCCATAGCTTCATTGGAAAAATGCTTGAAAATTTTGACATTTCAGCTGTGGATCAGCTGTCAATTTCTCCTCCATTAAATGGAAGTTAAACAAAATAAAGCAGAGAGGCATTTTTCACTAGGTTGACTCCTGACTTGATTCTCAGCAGAGATGTCTCTTATATCACTGTTCACATCTTCAAAAGCGATATAGTCAAAGAATGGTAAAGCAATGTAGGTTCCTTCTCTCTGTACTACTTGCTAGTGAAATCCAGTGGGGTTTTTTTGTTTGCTTCTTTCTTCATGACTAGTGCTGAATCGTGAAACATTTACTACTTAGAGAATTAGAGAATCACAGAATTGTTGAGGTTGGAAGGGACCTGTGAGATCATCCATTCCAATCCCCCTCCTCTTTTCCATTTCACTAACTGAACAATGGAGAGAGTATAAGTTGCACTACATCATTTCCCGGACACGGTGAATACATGCACTGATATATGTGTACTATAAGACATATGTTCAAGCATAATATAGTATATGCTTTCCTTTTAGGGACATTCCTTAGCTTTTCCAAGTATAGATGGAATAATAAAAAAAATGAAAATGGCCTCAAGAAATTATTCCTTTGCCACGTACCCTTCATTATATAATCCTTGTCAGATACCTTTTTCTCCCCTCATTGAGATTTCACAGCCAACATCCCACAAACTTCACATGGAGTCATCTTTGAATAACAGTAGAGGCTGTCCATTGTTTCAAATCTTCTTTCTAAGCACTGGATAGTCATAAGTATTTTGTGATGCTTTTAAGATTAATAGTTTAAACGCACTAGCTGGAGAATGTTCTGAGCTATACTGAATATTTTTTTCCCATATATAGCTACTGTTCAGTAAAGAAATCTATATATTATTTAAAGTAGGAAATGCAAGTTTTCACAGCAACTGCTACATATAAACTGAAGCATGTCTGAGGAATTTACACACAGCTCTGTGATCTAATTAGTAAAACTGTGTTTTGAAAAATTTTCATGATATTATGTAGTTAGTAATAAAGCCTAGCAAAAAATCAGTGAAAGACAGGGAGGTGATATCCATTAGAAGCTTTAAATGTTCCAAATGGTGAAAGACTGGCCAATCAAAAAAAAAGTTTTATATTATAATGAGATGTTGTAATATTTATCACAAAGTTTGGTGAAATTTTTTTACTGATTAATTTTTCTGAACCAGAGCAGGACAACACTATAAATTGCAGCCACTGAGTTTCACAGGTACTGCTGGGGACAGGTATGTGATACCTGGCAGCATTGCTTTATCCAGGTTCATGCAAATGCTATATTTGGATCTAAATTCCCAAGAAATTTATCTTCTGCTGTGCTGCAGTTTTAGCTTTTCTTCAGAAAACAACTCTGAATCTTAGCTGAAATATATAAACTTTACAATTTTCCAGTCAAAATATTAGCTCTAGTATGATTTTGATATTAAACTAGATATTTATATTTGGGAAACTTAAATGTCTCTTCTATAACATAATTTCATCTTCTAGTATGTTAAGGAAACTAAGTTTGCTTTTGGGTTTAGTCTCTTCTGCTATAAATGTTTGGATAGTTCTCATTGCAAGTTTGCTGTGAACTACAAAAGTTAATTTCATTTAGAGGAAAGGTTGACTTCTATTAGTGATTATTGAGATATGAAAGGTGACACATATGTTTAAATCCTGATGCATAATGGGAAACAGAGTGTACTTATTGTAATAGAAAGTATAGCCTAGGTGTAGGAATTAAAAAAATATATATATAATACTGACATATTTATAGCTAAAAAAAACCCAACTCACAGTTCTGCTAAAATAGACTTTGTTGTGTTTTGGTTTTTTTTTCCCAGGAGCATGTCTAAGTATATTTTTTGAACTTCTCATTTCAATAAAGTCAAAGCTGGGGGATAGACCTATGGGGTTGATTGAACAGGTGAAAAGCTTGCTTTATGATTACACTGCAATCCTGACAGCATATGGATGTAACATCAGAGATCATATTCAATACTTTATGGTATTCTTATTGATCAAAGGAAAATGCAGTGGTAGGATTGGACATTTGTTTAAAACACTATTTTCATGGGAACTTCCACAGTTTGCAGTATTTATTTAAGACTGGAGAGAAAAGAAAATGAAACACTGGGATAACATTTCCCATAAAATTAAATCTATTCTCTGCCTATTTTCCATAACATCATCACTGACATTTTCACTAGAAATTAAACCCGAGTTTCCCCTCAGTAACTGATATCTAGTTACATTGCCTTCAAATTCAGATCACATACTTTATCTGAAGCCAGTTATTTCTTTAACTGTAAGATCTAAGAATATTTTTCTTTTTAATATATTTATCTTTTATAATAAGTGATATCCTGGACATTTAACATAAGGCCACATCTTCCAACACTGTGATAGTGTATCTGTAAGTACACTGCTTCATTATACCTATAACACTTGGTGAACTGCTTTGTTCCATAGATAGAAGTTGAATTTTTTACTCTCTGCTGAAATTAGTTGTTTTAAATATGGAAAATCCTCACTAATGCTCTGGTGAAATGACTCAAGCCATTTTTTTCTGTCATTGTTCTACTTTCAAAACTTCCCCAAGAAAAACACATTGACATACCCTGTTTGATGATCTACCAAACATCCGTTCAATGAAGTGTTGAGTGACTGATCTTTTTCTAGACAGGTTACTGAATGTGTATGATAAGGAGACCTCCTTCTCAACCTCTGTTGTCACTCTTTCTCCTTGTATGCCCACTTGCATTGTACTCATAGAGCTAATTTTCACAAATTCCGGGCAAGAGTACCAGATCGATAAATCCACACAAAATAGCAGTATATTCTGCTGTCTAAGTATAGCAGCAAAGAAGACAAATTCATTCTAGCAGGTTTTTCAGACAACATGATTGACTTTAGCTGACTCTTCCCTTAATGCATTTTTTCAAAGCTACAGGAAGAAGATTTGAGTACATACAGCAAGTTCACGAAGAGCAGCTTTCAAGCTGCTTTTAGAGAAAAGAGCATTTTTCACACAAGCACCAAGAAGGTTGTTCCTTTAAAAATGGGGTTCTCTGTAGCTTCATTTAAACCAGCTTAACAAAGAGGGTAACACCATCACGAAAATGTTTATACTTTATCACAGTCCCTTTGAATAACAATAAAGGAATTATCACTAGTTTATTCATCGTTCCTAATGACACAGAAAGAAGTATTTAAAAAATGAATAATAATGCAGAAGCTCAGACTGTAAAATCAATATGTCAGCTCAGTAGAGCTGAGCTGCTTTCTCATGCTGCTGTTCCAACAGTAGAGCTTACCTTCTGAATTATATATGTATTGACCTAATTACATAAATATTGACTTTGCTTTATATGAAGTCTTTTTCGGTCTCAGTGTAATTACAATGTCAATATTTGTTGCATGTAATAACACTGAATTTAGACTTGTTAATTTTGATTGATAGTGGCATGCTACAAGTTATTGTATGGGCTAAGACAGCCTAGAAGTATTCATAGCAAATACAAGCAGCTGACAATGCTACCAAATCTGAATGTGACTCCAAGACCTTCTGTTTCCAATTGTTTAACCAGGCAGAGGAAATATAATGGGTGATTACATTCCTGTTCCATACAAACCACTGTTTTGTGATGAAGAAATATTTACACTGGTCTAAAAAAGTACAAATAGTCAGCCAGGAAGTCGGTTAAAGGGTTCCTGTTCAAAGTTAGCTTTATAATTTTGCTTTACAGTGTTGTAAAGTCTGTTTAAATTGTGCCAAAATGGAGGTTTTATACAGCAACAAGGATACTTTGCTGCATACCTTCCATCAGGTATACGTTATTTTGGAATAATATTGGGACTCAGACACAAGCAATTTCATATTAAATTATTTCCCTTTTCCTTCAAATTAAAGAAAGATGTAAGCAGTGGACTTTTAGGTGCTACTGGGACTTGCAAAACTGTTCACTTCAGTCTGAAAATGTTTGTTGAGCTATATTTTTACAAGAACAACTTTGTTCAGAGCTGGCAGACCTCTGACCAACTTTCAGTGATGAATAGCCATATAGTATAGTGTGTGTTTCTAGATGCAATTATAAAGGATTTTGAATTTGGCAGTAACATGAGAATTAGAAACCAAACTGTGACAGTCTGTGTTCTGAGGATATTTAAATTAGTTCTAGCTATAACGTTGCCAGTAGTGACAAGGCATGCATGACACTATATTTTCTTATTTGTCTCAGCAGGGATGCCAGACAAGACGAACCTCAGTGACGTAAAGCAAATCCATCAAACCGAGGATGGCAGCACGTTAGATGCAACTGGAGCAGGATGTACAACAGTGGCTGATTATATGACATTTATGCTGATTACTTTGGTAACACTATTTCTCAGTCTTTGGTAACTGTTTAGCTCTGGCTTGATATATGTGTCTCATTGTCATCTGTTTATCCCCACTCACAAGCCCGGAATAAGGGATCTGGTGGGTACAGCTATATTTATGATAGCTTGTGCAATATCAGTCTCTTTCTGATCTTAGGCCTGAATATTAACAAAGTGGTTTTTGTAATATTTTTCCTGTGGGTGGTGGGTTTTTTTTAACACCTGAGTAGTCATGCAAAATCATGTGTTTTTTTATAATACTCTATGTAAAAAATAAGGTGACTAGATATCACAGAATCACCAAGTCCTGGAAAAGGGCCCCGGAGATGATCTAGACCAATCCTATGCAGAGTAGAGTCAACCAGAGCAAGCTGTCCAAGGCCAAGTCCAGTCAGTATTTGACTGTCTCCAATGATGGAGACTCTACACCTCTTTGGGCAACTTGTTCCAGTGATTGAATAAACAGAGAAAAAAAAAAAATCTTACATTTAAATGTTATCTATTCTATTTCAGTTTGTGCCCCTTGCCTGTTGTCCCATCACTGGGCACCACTGAAAACAGTTTGTCTCCATCTTCTTTATTCCCCTTATTAGGTATTTATACACATTGATAAGACACCCCCCTGCATCTTCTGTTCTCCAGCTGAACAGCCTCAACACTCTCAGCCTCTCCTATGTATGTATCCCTTAAAAATCTTCATGACGCTTTACAGGACTCCATCCAGTATGTCCATGTCTCTCTGGTCCTTAGGAGCCCAGACCTGGACACAGCACTGGTAGATATGGTCTCACCAGTGCTGAGCAGAGAGGGAGGATGACCTCCTTTGACGCACTGGCAATGTTTTTCCTAATTCAGCCCAAGAAGCTGTTGGTTGTCTTTGGTGCCAGGGCACATTTTTGGCTTGTGTTCAACTTGGTGTCCATCAGGGTCTCCCAGGTCCTTCTCTGCAAAACTGCTTTCCAGCTAGTTCACACAAGCGTGTACTAGTGCATGAGGTTATTCCTCCCCACATGCAGGATTTGGCATTTCCCTTTCTTAAACATCATGAGATACCTGTCAAGCAATTTCTTCAGCCTGTCAGGGTCCCTCTGAATGGCAGAACAACTATGGAGTGTATCAGCCACTCCTCCCATTTTTGTATCCTCTGTGAGAACTTGCTGAGAGTGCATTCTGTGGCATCATCCAGGTAATTAATGAAGAAGTCAAACAGTATCAACTCCTGGGGTAAACCTAAGAGTAACTGGTCTCCACGCAGACTTTGTTCTGCTGTTCACAACCCTACATACAAATGATAGTAACTGATGAAACAGTTGCTCAGCACTTTTTTTTTTATTTGAAGTCCTGCCTTCTGAGCTGTGATCCCTATACAACAGAAAACTTTGAATTTTCCCTTCTCTCTTTCTCCAAAAAGGAAAAAAAAATCCGCAGTGTAAACTCAGACAAATTTAGTAGGAATTACTTGTCACAGCTCAGAAAAACTACATATTAAATACTGTGTTTGTATATGCAGATATACATACAACTGTATTTTATCTAGAGATAACAGCAAGGTTAGGTTTCAATGTTGAATTAAGATATCTCAATCTGTATGTCTTCATACATATATTTACATATGTGCTATATGTCTATTACATATGTGTTATACATTTAAGCCGTCATTGCAGTCCATGGAAATACAGGGTAACATTCAATTGCTAAAATACCAGCAATGAGTGCCAGTTGAGATCTTATAAGAAAACCCACTTAGTGTCCACCTCCTGAAGGGGCTCGGGTCTTTCTGTGGGGAAGTGACTTGAGCCCTTTGTCAATACAGCTAATGAAGCCCAGTGAGTTATTCACCTCATATGAAGACAGACACCTAAGGAAGCAACTCAGTTGCCCAAAAGTGTCTGGTGCCACCTAAGATTTCTTGGAGTATCCAAGATATCCTCATGGGACTGGCACATATGACACAGGCCTTATGGGAAATTCCAGAGGCTTCCTTAAATGAGAGACATCCGGAGTGGCAGCTGATAGCTAAGTGGGATATTCTTGTGTATCTCAAACAGATCTAGACATGCATATGTGGG
The DNA here is from genome assembly GCA_033628505.1 of Tringa tobata. Classification (NCBI taxonomy): domain Eukaryota; kingdom Metazoa; phylum Chordata; class Aves; order Charadriiformes; family Scolopacidae; genus Tringa; species Tringa tobata. The sequence goes on along the minus strand of JAHREE010000279.1, from coordinate 15,117,878 downwards.
CCCACAAATCATACGCCAGATCAGTAATATTGGGAGCTTAGATACCTAGTTGACGTGGTGACACATGAATGCAAAGCTGAATCACAACGTGAATTGCAGCTCAAGTTCTTATGCTTTATATGGTAACATAGGTTAAAGAGTTCCACAGTACTAAAGGTACATTATATATTACCGTTATAAGATTTTATTATCCTGCCATGACTAATTCCCATGTCATTTTAACCAGAAAGTATTTAAGAATATTTTGTATTTATTTCTCCTTCACAGAGGAGAAATTTTATTTCTCCTTTACAAGAGAAAAAAAAGAAAAAAAGGTACACTACTGTATGCAATCATACTGTACCTAGAACTCTTCCTAGACTTTAAAAAAAATAATTTTATATGAGACTAATATAAGGAAAAGTATGTAAATATTTCTATTCCCGGATGCATGCATTAGTCAGTGCGCACAGTATAGCACAGAGGCAAACAGATATAAAATTTTAAAAAGCATGTGAACATTCCTAAGAGCAATTCCATGCCCAGATAAACATCATTAGCAGGTGTGTGTTTAAGTGTGCACATTTTACCTGATCTCTTTTTTCTTTTGCAAGTTTTGTAAATCAGTCCTTCAAATTCACTTGTCTTCTTGTCTCAACATACATTAAAATTATGACATTGGTAATTCAGGGAAAGAAAATCTGATTTTGATATTTTTCATTTTCATACCAGCTCAAACCAGAAATTAATCAAGTCCAGCTATGTTTTTTTAAACAATGACTAGTACCAGTCACTTCAAGAAAAACAGAATACTGCTTTGAATAGGAGATTCAGAAATTGAGAAAAAAATCTATCAATACCCATTACTAAAAATTTGATTTATATTCTAAAATACTTTGTTTTCATTCCTTGCTTTTGTGTGTAGTTCAAGACCTTACTGATGGCCCCAGGTAGTCAAGGAGATAACATTTTATTCTATAGCACCTTGGAAATACAATCCCCATTTTAAAATAACGATAGTAATTAGGTTCTAACGCTTCTTCACATATATGTTAATTAGTGTGTGTTACCCCAGAGCTTTTTCATAGCCTACTCCCCCTATTTTCTACACTGCACCTATGAAAAATGATTCTAAGATTCCTTCTGGAGTGGAAAATTAGGTCTTTTCCTTCCAGACACATATGAACAATTTTGGTTTTGGGGCTGCTCTTACAGACAATACAAATACAAGAGTGGCAGGTCTGGAGTTCCCTCACTCGCCCCTCAGCCAGAAGACCTCATTCACCCACCTGTCAAATCCATCTCAATGCATCAGCACACACTCTACATCATTGCCTAGACTCAAATGTCTGCCAGGTTGCATCATGATTCTTTCCTCATATCTAACATATTATAAAGAAATAGTTTTGTTTCTTACAGAACTACTGAAAAAAAAAAAATCATTAACATGTCTCAGAGCAAGGAGAGGACACTTGCCTCATAGGAAGCCAAGGCTGGTTTGCAATTTGTCTCAAGGTCACTTTGCAAGAGAGGTATCCTTGCAAGAAACTGTAGGAACATGGCAGGATTTTGAAGTGTAGCTTCAAGTTTGGCAATTGGAAAAAAAGACCCCTTAAACATTGCCTGTATTAAAGCCAGCAATTAAATGAGGAATAGCTCTGAGCAGAAAAATGCAGAGTAAGTTAGAGAAGCCAGGAGGAGAAAAAGAGAAAAGAGCCTAAATTGGGGATCATGACAATACAGTGGGAAAATGTCTGTATCTATATGAAAGGGTGGACTGTATGCAGTATGTATGTGAGCCACTCTGGGTCAATTGCCTTGGGACACAGAGGCTTTTCCTAACAGCAGGTCATGCCAGCACCAGGCTGACACTGAGCTCCCCACATGGCCTGAAAAATGGCACCTGGGTCAAGGTTGCTCTGAGTACTTTCATTTGGTTTTACTTATTTTTAACAGCCTAAAACTTCTCTGTATCTCACAAAACCTTTGTTGAATAAGACTTTTGTTTTGTTTTGCTTTCTTTTAAATAGACTTTTTATGAAAAATAGCTGATATGGTTTAAAGTAGGGATGTTTTACTCAACAAGTACCATTTTTCAGACACTCATTCAAACGCTGTTTATAGTAAAATTTCAATGGATATCGCTGTTGAAGCTGTGTACCTAGTCTCAGTACAATTTAAAAAAGCAACAAGCATAAGGTGAGAGAGATTTGTAGGGAATAATTTATTAGAGGACAGTGCTGTTACTTGTAAAACAATATTTTAGAAAAAGAGTAATTCTCAAAATACAACATTTCAAAAATCCATTATATTTTTATTTGGTAAGACTGAGCTATTCTTCTTGCATGTCCATTTCTTATTTTCTTTAGACATACATGTATGTTTAAATGCACCTTGTATCTCCTAGGAAAAAAAGTCCTGAAGTACTTTTTCTCATAACTAATGTACTAGCATTTCAAATAAATACTTTAAAGTGACAACTTTCCTGAGTGTAGCTGGTGAAAGAGAACAAAAAGCATTTGTTTCCTTCAGAAGAAAATCTCATTGTTCCTTTCATAACCAACAAAAGATGTAGCATAACTATAGCCATGTAACAGGTTATCTTTGCCTTTCTCTCATTCTATAGATAGGTAGATACATATATACATTGTTTATTTCTGTTTATAGCTGTATTTTTATATGTTTACTAAGATAATATTCTTGTTCAGATTATAACAGGGTTTAGACTAATTTATCAAAGATTTCAGATGAACCTTATTATTTCCATAGCATTGTCTCAGGAGCATGAAATAATATAAGGGGTTGAAGCTATCTCTGCTTAGTTAAGTTCAGTTCTACTCTGAAACACTTATGTAAACATGAATCTTGTTTACTAAATATTGCCTTTTTCTATGTGCTCTGAGTTACAACTGATTATAATAGGAATTTAAAAAAAAGTTGTTTCTAACTACATCAGATTAAAAAGCTAATGTAGCTCTAGTAAAATGCAGATTCTACTCTCAGCAAGTTATTAGTAAAGTTTTAACTCCTAATTCTTTCTTCCTGGTAATGCATGAACAAAAAATCTGGCTTGACAGATTTTGTCAGACAAAATTTGTATGTCTGGCAGTTGGATACTTTACCTTTTACTTTATTTTGGAACTTATAAATGTGGAATGCTAGAGATAATATACCTGGTACCCCATGAAGCTCTTTTACCAGCTCACACTGAGGAGGAATAACATGCTGAGCTTCTCTTGGATGGGAGGACTCAGTCGATGCATCTCATCACCTCTTACAGTGCACAGGGCTGTGCAAAGATCACCTGCTGTGCGTCCCTAATTTCGGTGTCACAACTATGTCTCTCCAGGTTTCTCAGGCAGTCTAAATCAATTGTTAGTCTCCTGAATTTAAGTGACATGGAGGATTTTCTCAGTGGCGGTTTCTGATTTTCCTGCTTCTCTCAATGTCACTGTCTCTCTCATTTGTGCTAGTACAAGAGTTTACAGGACCACACTGTGAAACTCCTCAGGGTATTTTTGACCCAAAGGATCTCCTTGATCCAGTTGACCTTGCGTCACAGATGATGACATTGGTACAACAGACAGGGTGGCCACAGTGCTCATGGCAGTTCAGTCACACGCTTACAGCAGGTGGACACAATGTTAGGTACAATAAAACATTTTAATAGCATAAACACATTATGCAAAAACATTGTTTTCACAGTTGCACCTTGTACACGGATTGATACTTCAGTATGTAAAGCAGGATTTGGCTGTTAAAAAAATCATGGCAAAGTCTCATTTTATTCATTCACATGCCGCACATGAAAGACTGTAGCAGATCTCTTTTGCTGTTGGGCAAAAACATACTGCCTAACACATACACCAGTTTACCTTACCCTGAGCCATTTCCCTTTCTTTGTTCCCTATAGCTGTGTCTGTAGGGGATTGGTATTGTATAGTAGGAGAATTTGCTTTCCTGTTTACTTGTAGTTTATTTATATGTATAGCTAACACCTTTGTGCTGGATGTTAAAAATATTTTTCTTATCTGTTCATATTCCTTTTTTTTGGCAGACAGAGGTGTTTGTGAAATCCCTGTCTTATTATTTTTTAAATGATGAAAAGTTTATCAAGTAAAACAAAATATGGGATACCAGGCCTTCAAAAGGTGAAAAGCAACATGATCCTGAAGAATAAATGTTGCTTGTCATGTATATCTTTAGTAAGCTATAAAAAATTCTGTGCTCATAATTTCAAAGCATGAGCCAGGTTCTTCTTTTAAACATTTGCGATGCTACGGAATTCAATGGATATAAGTACAAGCATAGCTTGGCTTCTTATTATCTACATGCAAAACTGAACTTATACCTTTAATACAGTAAGATTGTTTCTAGAAAAGCACAACTACATTACAGGTAATAGCAATTTGTATTTCTCTGCTCTATACTGGTTATATGTATACCATGACAAATAAAAATTTAATTTAGCAAATAAAAAATTATATTGTGAAATCTTACCTATATGAATCTAATGAAAAAATCATGTATTTTACTATGAAATATATAATTTGATGTTAAAATTTTCAGCATTTTAGTAACCTAAACCGCAAGAGTAAGAGGAAATTACTTGTGCTCAAATATGTAAGTAGACTTGCACACTAGTCCATGGTTAAATGAGTATTTTTAAATATTATCTTAATTTATTTGATTTCAATATTTTGCCCTGAAAATCCTGTTTCTCTCTAGCACTTCAGAATACCACTAAGACCAAGGACAGCTCTTGACAATGGAATTTCTATGGGAAGTGTTGAGATATACTCTCGACAGGCAAAAAGGGGCCTAAACTATATCATATTAGTTATGGTGTTCTGTGAATAAAAAACACCAAAGATCAGCTTTATGGAAGACCGTAAGTATCCATGCAATTTCAAACACTAGGAAACACTGCAAACCCACTGATTAAAATAAACAACATAAAGCAAAATTGCTTTAGACTGATCTGTTTCTTTAGGCAAAGAGGAAAAGTAGTCTTAACTTATGCATTTAGAACTTGAACTCTCACTGACTGACAAGGTCTCCCCTCAGCCTCCTTTTCTCCAGGCTAAACAATCCAAGTTCCCTAAGCTGCTCCTCATAAGACTTGTGCTCAAGACTCCTCATCAGCTTTGTTGCCCTTCTCTGGACATGCTCCAGCACCTCAATATCTTTCCTGTAGTGAGGGGCCCAAAACTGAACACAGTACTTGAGGTGCGGCCGAGTACAGGGGGTGATCAATTCCCTAGTCCTACTGGCCACACTATTTTTGATACAAGTCCGGAGGCTGCTGGCCTTTTTGGCCACCTGGACACACTTATGGCTCATTTTCAGCCAGTAGTTTCTATGTCTGTTTTAATTTTATGCTCAGCCTTCCACGGTTTGTCTGGATCTTAAAACTGATAGCTTCAGGAAAGTTGCAGAAAAGGAATTATGTTGGGTCATCAGCATCTGGGGTCCTTCACAGGGAGGAATATGATGTTGACAGTTAATTCTTTCCCACCCCAGGATTCGCTTTATGTCATTTTTATACATTTGCTATCACACTTTTATACCTTTGCTCTTCATTCATTCATCTGTTGCTCAAAATTACATCTGAATTCACTATACATAGAGCCATTTACATTAGTTAGATACTATCTCTTGGTTCTCTTTCTTGCCCTTAAAACCAGTTTTGTCTAGCTCCAGGTCTGCATTTCTTTAACTTACCATGGGTCAACTGTTCAGAGCCATGGGGACCCTAGTACCAACCCTGAGCCCTGTCCTTTACCATCCCATGCCTGCGTTCCTCTACATCACACCCTGTGTCTGCACTTCTCAAGGCCTCTGCTATTGCACTAAGCATTTATTTCTCTATGTTGCATTGTTGTGTTAAAGTCATAAATGTCTCATTCTACATAGCAAAACTGCTTGTTACTGCTATCTGTATAAAACTAGGGTTGTCTCATGCAAAGGTAAATGAAAGTAAAGCAAATATGTTGTAGCCACCTGGTCAACTAGAAAAAAACCTACATGCTGTCACAGCTAAATCTAGCAAAACACAGCTGCGTGGAGGTCAAGAAAAGTTCAGATAGGGCAGATCTAAAGAGCTTCAGTTGGGAGGACTTGAAAACCCAGTACAATGCTGATGGCCAGTTACTAGCCATGGCACTGCATGTTACAAGGCTATGCAGTTACACCAGGACTGAGACACTCACCCCTTTCTGGCACTGCAGGGAAGCCTTCTCAGCCATGTCCTGTGTCCTTTCTGGCAGCTCCTGGCAGATGTCTTAGGCCATCTCAAAAGGGATAAACAGCCTCCGTGAGGCCAGCTGAAGTGAGTCCTCTGGATCAATGGAGCACCTTGGAAGAGTGATTCCTCTCACCTGAGAAAGGTATCTCGGGTCACATAGGTCCCTTCTGGCAGTGAAGAGATCAGTTCAAGGATATCTAATATATAATATTAGTTACAAGAAGTTACAAGAGATAAATCTCAATTTTAGCACAGGATTCAATCCAGCTAATTCCTTCCAGCTTCTCTTTCTAGAAAAAAAAACCCAAACCACTCTCTTCATTAGCTGCACAGGGAATTTGTATACTTACCTTAGCAGGACTGGTCTTCTATGCCACCTGATATTCAGGCCCCAAGTGGATTTACCGTCTAGTCTTCTACTTCCAGAGTAGCACAGAACAGGCATGATGTGAAGGGCCTCTACTAAAACTATGTAACCTGTAGCTTTGAAGCTGAATAAAAAGAGTTGTGAGAGAGTTTATTTCTTTTTCCTTTTGGGGGGAAAGCCAAGGAGAGACACCATTTTTGGTGAATAAAGCCTGTATGTCAGTTAACCCTTTCTAACGGAAGAACGGAACATGCACAGTATTGAGAGGGCTGAGCGGCGCTGGGAGAGATAAGTAGAGTAGCTGCTGTGGGAGCAAGCAAAGGTGAAGGCAGCACACGCCTGGCTAGCCAAATGTGGTCTTGGAGAGCCCTGGGCCAGAGGGGAACCGAGTGAGTTAGGTGGAAAGACTGCTACAGAATTTACTTACTGACAACATCTCATATCCAATGAACAGTGAACACCGATCATGCTAGCAAAAGAGGGTACTGTTCAGGCTGTTACCACCCACGAGATCTCTGCTCAGTGGGAAGATGGGCACACTAGAAGCTAAGAATGGCAGGAGAGCCCGGCAAACCACCTCTTTTAGTGGCAGCGATTGAACCCTTTTCCTTCATGGATGGACTTTGCTAAGAGGAACTGTTGGAGCATTAGGCTGTCAATCAACTGTGAATAAGACAGAAATGGATTAAGAGAGTAGTGGCTGCCTTCCTTATCCACCATGCATAACTTTGCAAGCATAATTTGAAGATCAGTATCTTTGTCTTTCAAAGATTTCTGAGGTATGCCAAACTGATAGGTTATTTAGTCTTCACCTCTACCTTGACCTTGTTGAAGTCCTTCTTAAGTAAACTCTTTTGTGCAATGTACTGCTCTCTAGCAGATAAATGTTCACTGCACACACAGACAGTGCAAATGAGTTTACAATTCTCCTGGGTGGGTTTTTAGCCACACTTGCCTATGAGTTTAAGGAAGAGTACTATAAATTGAATCTGGACCTTTTTGCTTGGAATCTACTTCTGCCAGGATTAATATTGTCATAAACAACATGAGTGCTAAAAAAATTTCCTCCTATTTCACCACTAAATTTCATCCTCACCTCAGTTTCCTAGGTATTCTCCTCAGCTAGTTTTGTATCTTTTGCTCATGAAACCTCATATATGACAGCTTTTGGTATACAAATCACAGTTCAGTACTCACATGAATGCTTTCTGATGTGTTTTTCTTAGACATCTTTTTCTCCTTCCAGCAATGATGGACATCACGCATACAGAGATAAAACACATCTAATCCCAGGGATTTACTGCTTTAAGAATGAAGCTTTTGAGACACCACATGCATGACAGCAGGAGGTAGAAAGGCTAACAACCCTATCTATAAAAAGCAAGAGAAAGAATTCCAGATTATTTTGTTCACTTTTCACTCCAAATTTTATGATTAAGTTGAAGATAAGAAAAGTTTGGAAAATAAACATACATATTGAGCAAATTGTAGTTTAACTCTTCAAAACGTTTACAGTTTTTGAGAAAATATTAATGTGACAAAAATGCTCCTCCAATAACAAAGTTGTACAAGGTTTTTGTGACAAAGCTGTAAATCACACAAAAGCAACCTACTTCTATGTTTCTGGAAAATTACTGGAATTTCAGATCATATTATTTGTGAGTTTATAATCCAATGAACATATTTGCTAATTTGAGCAGTTTCAAATTTAGATAGTATAATAACAAAGAAAATAGACCATATCAAATTCTGTGGCTTACCAAGGAAATGCAGATGAAATTTTGCGTCTACTGAGATTTTCTCTTCAGATTTCTGTTAATTTAATACAAAATCTTCAAGCCAAAGACTTCTCTCTATGACACTCAATGAAATCAAAGTCAAAACAACAGAAAAGGACTAAAAAAAGAAAAGAAGGAAAATATGACATTAGTCCAATAGTTATAAATATGTAATAGAAGTCCTGAGAAATTTCATTCCTGTTTCCTAAGTGTTTTATATATTTTAAATGTAATTGTTCCCAGATAAAATACTGACACAGACCAGAGAGAACACAGTAAGATTTCAGACAGTCTGCCAGAAAACCTCACTGTCTGTGAGCTCTGACAGTTAAGCAGCTTTTTTGTTATGTGCCTCTAAAATATTATGTTGTCCACCTAGAAGGTATCGTGTCTGTTCCTGAGTTGCCACATACAGCCTAGCAATTTGCAGAAACACATTAGGGTCTAAATTGCTGTGGCAAGGGCAAACATTCATATCATCGCTGAAAACACAGTAATCTCCAGGAGAGAAGAGCCAAGACCAGTAATAGTTTCCCTGGTCCTATTAGAACTGTCTGCTAACGGGAATCAGAATTCTGAGTGCTGAAATTCTAGCCAAGGACCACTTTCAGCAGAAATGAGAAGAGAAAATTTTTATGTTAACTTACATAAATATATATAAACATGCATCTATACATAAACAAGCATATGCTAATATATCAACAGAGGATCACCAGCACTGTCTTTTCTACTTTTATTCATTTATTTATTTATTTTAAACAGATGTGGTTTCTTTTCCTTTAAGTCTTAAGAGGGTTTTGGAAGAGCATCTTTCTGAATTAAAAAAAAAAAAAAAGCAATATACACTCAGGAAAGAAAGACAAAATAAACATTCACTTTTTCATTTTTTCTAAAGAAATAAGCCTTCTTCATAGCTATCTCTATCAGGTGACCATGTACCACTCTTTAATGAGAAACATTGGTTATCTGTGCCCTAAAGCATCTGGTTTCAAAGACTATAATCTGACTCTGAAAAAGATCTGGTGTCATCAATATCCATTGTTCTTATTTTTCCCAGTTAAACTTAAACCACACTGGGCCAAAGTAGTAATTAACATGTAAAACAACTTTAGTGTAATAGCCTGTTTTCTAAATCCCTGCATAACTGTAAACTCAGTCTAGTTCTCTGGCGATACAGATAAAAACACAGGCATATAACTGCTGACTAGCACAGGTATAGTTCATCTCCACAACTGCATAATCATTTTGTTGTCTCACGTTACACCCTATCACTCCTTTTACGTGCTAATTTTATTTAGTATTTTGTATATTTTTCAATTTCCACATTTTATTTCTAATCTGTTGATTTGCAGAGCGGAACTGCTTCTCTAGGTTTGTTTATGGCCTACTGAAGGGGAACTGGGAATCCCAATGTTACTCAGGTTTGTAAAGCCTCCTTAAAAATTTATGCTTAAAAAATATTAATATGAGGGAAAGCCAATCAAGATACCAGGTACAGGATATTATTGCTGATATGCAAAGTCATCCTTTGCTTTCAGACACATACTTTTCATTTGGTATCTGTTAGTAATCTTAACAAACTTCAGAAATTAGAAGAATTGTCTACATTCAGAGGACTCTGAATTTCTTCATCAAATTTCCTGATGAGGCAAGTGGGAAAAAAACCCAAGCCCAACCCCCAAACTTCTTGCTTTTCAGATAGTCCTGGATATGTTTGGGGAAGTAATTATGTGATTCACATTGCCTGAAATAGGGGGTAACTGCATTTCATGAATCAATAAGTCCTTCCCAGTCCTGTATTAACAACTGCTTTTCACTCCATGATGCAGCATCCATTTTGCAATTTCTGATTTTTCTACGATGACTGTCATAAGATATTTAGTTACTCATAAGTGCTAAAACCCCCATAATTAAATAGGTATTGAACTCTCAAGGGCAGGTCAAGTAAGGTTCAGACACTTTTCAGTCTCAGGAGAAGAACCTTTATTCATCTACTGCTAAGGGCTAGATAGGCTACACTGTCCACATATCCATCATACTTGTCTTTGCAGGCAGTAATGTTTCAAATTTCTGTTTATGTACTCTATCTTCTTCCTCACAATCATCTTTCCCACTTTCCCTCTACTTTAATTATTATGGGTGGTAAGACGTATCTTATTAGAGATCCTACCATCCAGAAGGACAAATTTATTTCTATGGTATGCCAGCCTTTTCCAGGGAATTTAGCCTAATTGTCACAGGAGCTGGAAAAAACAAGCAACTGATAAGGTGCTTATGAGATGCTTCAGTTTTAGACTACTTGTACATTTTTAGGCAAATTAGCAGAAACACTGTTTGCTTTATTTGCTAGAGTTTTGCAGGACTACATTGGAGAGCGCTGTAGGTTTAGGCATGTTGTAATGAGTACATTTGATTGGCAGTTTCAGCAAAGAGGATGAGGTTTGAACAAGCAGAAGCTGAACTGCACCAGCCTCTATCACTGATTCTTCCAAAATGGAGCTGAAGATGATGCTTTGACAAGGCAATGTCAGGAAGCCTGCAGTGCTGCTGTGGGTGTTGTTTGTTCAGTGTCTAGATAAAAGACATTAGATTCTTGCAGTGTCACTCTGACACATTTCAGAAACACAAAAGTGGCTTGCAGGAAAGACCCATAAAGCTATCAAATGTGAAGGCAAAATTAAATCTACATTTCGTGAAGGTTAGTAATTATCATTTCTCAAACATTGCTAGCTGGTTTAAATAAACTATTCTTGAGGATTTGTGATCTACGGTGCATTGTATTGAAATAGCTTTATATCAAAGCCTGACACCGGCTTTTCACCAAATTATATCTTTGCCACATGATGTATATGCATTGAGAGTCTCTCAAATTGTGAGGTTAAAAACAAAACTCTGGCTTGCAGATCTAGCTCTGCCCTTTATTACTCTACCCTTCAGGCTGTATCTCACTTATTCAAAAAGCTTCAAAACAGTAAGTCTCTGAATGAAATTGAATTTGCCAAATTCAAATATCCCATCTAAATGTTGTCGTACCATTTATGACACAGTATTGTGAGATCTTATATTCTTTCTTTGATAGCAAGAATCAAACAACTCAAAATAGAAAATCCACTGCACGGTGTGAGCAATGGCCAGTTTCTTGTGCAGAGAACCTCTAGTAGATAAAAATTCCTCAAAAACTCAATCTGATACCTGTCTGAGAGAAAAAGCTATCAGTTGTTCACTCTTTGATGTCATACAGGTAGATGGTCCAGGTAAAAAGACTTATTTAAGAAATTAATCCAGTAAAGCATCCAGGAGGCCACACAGAATGTTATAGCAGATATTTTTTTCCACAGATTGAAAATAGTTGTACCCAAAACTTGCAATGCCTTACATAAGGACCTATTAATCTCAGGAAGTATGAAATTACTGAAATGTTACGTGTGGCATCTGGGATTTTACTTCACTGATTTAGTCTTTAGACATAAGTATGTAATGCTTGGTGTTTCCTCACATGGAAAGATTGATAATGTGTTATTTGTGCCTCTGAGGAGGAGACCATATTTAGTCCTTTACACAGAGTGCAAGTAGTCCGTGTTCAGGATTTGTACCATACATCTTGATCTGCTTTAGATTTTATTTTTTAATTAAAATTTTGAAAGTATGGTAATGATTCTCTCTACCTTTGCATATTAATTTACATTTATGTTAGGACATTGTGAATGAATGCCCACTTTAGAATACCAGATTATTCCCCTACTCCCAGATACAATTAACGTGTTTTTTTAAATAAAAATAATTTTTAAAAACTTTTACTCACTATTTCTTTTTAAAATAACTTTATAAATAACTTACAATAACAGAATCAATGTAAAAAATTTCTGGTTTCTAGGCCTATGTGGACTAGATCATACTCTAAATCTTTCTAGATATTATTGAAGCTAGCCTTTTCTCCAATGCACAAGGTGCAGCCCAGATCACTCTGAACCTTCTGTCTGTTCTATCAGCAGTATGTATAAATTATCAAAGGCATATGAGTTTTCACCAAAACATCTGAAAAATGAATGAGTGAAAAGAACCATAGTCAAATAAGAAATGTCAACTTAAATGATACATTTTTCTGTCTTCTCTCCTTTTTCTCAAAGAAAGAGTAATGCCTTACTTAAAATTGAAGTTAAGAAGACTCTTAATTTTGAATTCCTAGGAAAAAAACCCTCAACCTCTAGCTTTGAGGAAATGCCTCATTCTAGGATAATAAGCTCAAAAAAGATGGGGCAGGGCTAATTAAGTAAGAGCATTTAATTATTCTGGCTAATCTTCATCATAAAAAACTGGAAATGGCCATGGATGAAAGAAAGCCTATGTATCTCCAACGCCATGCAGTAGGAGACCTGTATGAACAGGAGCATATCACATTCACAGGCAAATCCTTAGGACTATATCAGAATGAGGTAAGCATAGATCTAGGCATTCTTCTAACATATTTTCTCCAGTTGCTAAATCTTAATTTAAAGATGCAATAGCAATACAAAAGGAATTATCTAATAAATGTAAGACACAGACAGATACTAACATTTTACTGTAACCTTAAGGACTCACCTGTTGCAGTTCTGCAAATGCTGACAGTTGTAAGTTCCCACATAAAGGAAATGGAGATTTTTTTTTAATGACACTTTTTCCCTAAGACTACACAGGAAAAGTAGCATCATTTAAGATCAAATTATATATTTTGTCATTAATTCTAGAAGTAACAGCAGTCGCTGCTTCTCTGGTAAGGAAGTTCTAGTGTAGAGATTCAAGCCTTTGTCATCTGTTCTGTCAAAAAAAAAATCTGCTAGAAAACAAATGTTATTAAATTTTAGGAGGTTTTAATCAAAAAACCTAAGTAGTGTATGAAAATCTAATAGTATCTTGGAAGACAAGTACCATTCCTTGGACAAAACCTCTGAGCTATTGAAGGAAACCTTAGAGAAAAAATTCTAAAAGGAAAAGTCATATTTTTTCCACCAATTATCAAAAAAAACCAAACCCCAAAACAGTGGTTTGGAACAACTCCAGTGACTAAATTACATCAGGAACCTAAGTTTTTAGGTAGCAAATAATAGACATCCTCACCTCAGATGTCCAGCAGGAGTGAGAGAAGTAACATTGCCTTAATCAACTCTTTTCTTCAACTAACAGAATCCTAAATACTGTTATGATTATGAAAATCTTTATTAGAAGGTTGATTATTATTAAGGAAATTAAAAGGAAATTAAATTGATGTGAAATACTCAGATTAAAAAAATTGATGTTTTCCAAGATCTAGAGACTAAATAAAAAGCATAGCCTTAACTGTATCAACACAGTTATTTTTCCAATATGTTTATTCCAACCAACAAACACTGCCCCATGGCACGAAAGAACTGGCAATAGGACTTCGTATTGGTTATATTCATAGGATCGTGATTACACCAGGAAAAGAAAAATTTTCTTAGCAGAAGTTATCATAACCTGGCCTTCCATCTAATAATTAGCATTGCTACAAATTCAATTTGGCAGGAGCGCACATAAATTCAGCTGTCTGCTACTAGCTGTAAACTTCAAAAACAACAAAGTCATTTCCAAGGGATATTAATGGAGATGTTCTGGACCTAAAAGGAAAGGTTAGTGCATTTTAGATCTTTGCTAAAGAAATTAATGAACAAAGCCATAATGTCTAATGGATTAAATATTACGTTAGCAGTCCATTTCCAAAGGACTGATGGGTTCCTTGTTTATTTCAGATTATGTTTAAAACTGACAAGTATGACTGACTAGCATTCTGAAGATCTGAACATCTCCGATTTTGTTTACCAAAATGCCATATAAAAAGTACCAAACAAACCACAACTACCATCAACAACAAAACAGCAATAAAAAAAGGCTTTCGGTGCTAAACCTCTGCTTGAAGGCAAAACTAGAGAGTAATGCTGCTTCAGGATATGATTCAGTATCACAGATGCTTTATACAAAGGCTAGTGAGCCTGTTGCCGGTACTGAAAACACTGTTTGCCAGTGGCAAAACTAACAGTACATCTATATTACCACTAATTTGCTGGTTATTTTTCTTCATTCACTGGCTCATAAATTCAAACAGTGTCGCTTCTAGGGAAATATCAATTGCTATGGAAAAGGCATGTAAATATGTCATAACTCTAAGTGCTTTTGTAACAGAATTATTAATATTTGCAATTCACATATATCACTGAAGATATGAAAGTTAAACTTTTCTAAAATATGGGGTCAAGGAAATGCATTTTCTTGGATTTAAAAATGAACAGTAAAGAGGACTAAATGGCAATAAACAGTCCAAGATTGTTGTAATATCTTCAAGTGATTTCTAGCTTAGTTGCTTGAGAGGAAGAAGAGCTAATGGCTTGCCAACTTATAAACACAAGAGTTCTCCTGAAAGTACTGCTATACAAATATCCTCTAATAATGCTTAAAGGGTAAATAAAATATTTATTTCTGTGGGATGTATTTTTGTCAACTGTTATTATCTTTATTGATGTAGAAGCCCTTTTAAAAATGAATATAGAAGTTAATGGCAGGAAGTTTTGACTATATTGAACAATTGTTGTTTTACTATGACAGAGTAGAAGTGAGCGAAGGGAGCCTTGTAGTTGTTTGCATGATCTTGAGTTTTATCTCCAAAAACTTTTTTCTGGAAACAGACAATATCAGCTTG
>JAHREE010000279.1:14991055-15102652 GCA_033628505.1 Tringa tobata | reverse complement strand
AAAAGAAAAAGAAAAAGAAAAAGAAAAAGAAAAAGAAAAAGAAAAAGAAAAAGAAAAAGAAAAAGAAAAAGAAAAAGAAAAGAAGAAAAAAGAAAGGAAGAAAAAAAGAGAAAGAACAGACAGACATTTATTTTCTCTTGACCGTGTACATGCTAATGTTACAAGATGTCAAGTAATATAGCATTAAGGGGAAATGTCATAATAGACAAGGTATTTAAATAATACAAAAAAGTTCTAACAGCTTGTAGAGATAGGGTAAGACTATATTCAATATTTTTGAGGATGAATCTATCATGTGTATTACATTTCATATTCTAAACTCCTGTTCTTAGTAAAAAACAACTATAAAATCCTGTAGTTTCCTAATGAAAAGGAAGCACAAAGCTCTGCCAGAAGTCACTGCAATAAAAGCACATATCCCTGGATGACAGAAAACTTTAATAGGCAAAAAACAACTATATTCACTTATTTTCAGGTAAAAGAAAAATTTCTGCTGATTTGCCTAAGACTTTAAACAATGTGTGCTTTGCCTATTTTCCATTTACTTGAATAATGGCTTTTAAAACCTTTGTAAATCCTTTTGTTTGGATTTCCTGCATGAAATATTTTGATACAAGCAAGCTGTGTTAGACAACAGGATGAATCTTATAAACGCCCTCAACTTTGTTAAACCAAGATGTCTAGAGATTACTCTAAACATCAGGCTAAATGGAGATCACTGGTTTGATTGAAAGCGTACTGGGGCAAAATGGACTACCTGGAAATGCATCACAAGTGACACTAGTGAAAAATACTACTGAAAGCACTTCTTTCCCCTGGGTGGTATCAATTTTTCCACTAGTGCTGGTCAGCACACTTCAGTACATTCATCCACAGATCTGTGCTTCTTGGAAGAGCCAAGCTGCCATATGGCATATTAAAGATCTCAATAAATTGAGCTAAGGAGATGTTTCCTTTAAGCTGCTTGTTTGTTTGTTTTTATAATACAGTTTCCTGATTTTGCAAACATCTGGGTCTGACAATGAGGACAGTGTACATTTTGCAAAGAGATTCTGAATCTCTGTTACCTGCATGACTGACTTTCAGTGTTAGGAACTGTATTTTTCTGCTGATACATATCTGTCTTTATGAGATCCTGAAAAAATGAAACATAAAACAAAATGTGGTATTGGCAAGCAATGAAGGTATGTAGTGTTTGTTTGTTTTTCTTCCTTTTTTGTTTTAATTTTTTTCTCTTTCAATGTTTCAAGTGTTATTCAGAAAGAAAATTTGCATCCTGATTATAAAGCCAGAAGTTAAAAGCAAGTGGTAAATTAACAAGAAAATGATTATTAGACAGGATGTACACAAGTCTTCCATCAAAACTAAAACGATATCACACTTAGGATTTCCAAAACAGCTGCCCTTTCATATAATATCTGAAAAATCCTTTTTTTATATGACTTCTAATTTGTCATATATTTAAATGATGTGCATGCACCTGTTTCATAAAAACTAAATGGCCTCTAGGCAGTCATATAATGTCCATCTTATGTGGAGAAAGTATAGCTCAACACTTTTGTTTTCACAAGTAAACCTTTACTTCATTGTGATTTAAAAAATAAATGCTGTCAATACTATATGCAAAATGAACACTATGTGATTTTATTCTTCAATAAAAGACACAAATCAAGCACAGTAAATCAAATAAAAATGATTCTTAAACAATAATGAAACACAAGGGTCTCAGATAGTAAGAGTTCACAAGTGTGGTACAAATACTGTCACATACTGCATATCTTCACATTTATTTCCCTACACTCTGAATCCAGGTGTCTCTGTTACATTGTAAAACAGAATCTCTATTCTCTGGTTTTTATTCACATATCAGAACGTAGCAAGGTTTATATTTGTGCCAATATTTCTCAATTTCTTATGCATAAACATAAAACCTCTATATTTTTTTCTTGTATGGATTCCTTACTGAAACATTTCAAGCTATGTGACACTATATTTTATACTTGCCTTTATTTGTAGCTATACCAGTTGATGCTGGTAACAATGCATTCATCCCACATGTGCTCCCTCATGTAGTTACGTTACTCTTCAATAAAGCGCAACACAAAATATTTTTGTTAAATATGTTGTTAAAAATACACCAACTTCTAACATTTGCTGTGTTGTTTTATTTCTGGTTTACTACTTACTTCAGTTGTTCTTTTCTCATTTCCTTTCCCCAGTTGTTCAACATAATTAAATGTGATGTGACCTCTCCCTGTCCCAACTGGCAATGAGGCTTCCTCGGTGCCTCAAGTCCATGTGGGACAGTGCTATGCTGAGAGTGCCAACCTCCCACCATGTCTGTAATTGTGCATTCCCACTGCCTCCTGCATTTCAGCTATCTATGCAGTGAGGCAGATCAATTTGTCGATCCTGCTGGAAATTTATCCACCAAAAATCAACATTTGTTTTCAGTCTCAGTGCCTCTTGCTCTATCAGCAACTGCTTGCAGGAGCACCACTTCAGATCAAGAAATGCATAGGATCCCCATCTTAGAAGTGACTGTAGCTTGAAAATTAGGATGATGAGGACACTTTCCCAGATCTTAAAAGAATTGAAAACAAACCCTCTTGGGCCGGGATCCTTCACTGATCAATCACTCTAACCATGTCCCTGTTACATAAGAGTGAACAGGTCTACCATCACCACAACCCATTTAGCCAGGCAGTGCCCAAAATGCACCTATAATCTGTGGCTCATGAAGAGATAAAATTGTGCACACACACAAACATGTACACCTACAGCCCTCCAGGGTACTGGGATTTCTGATATATCTCTACCATCATCATTCCTACCAGGTGGTTCCCTGCACAGTGCGTGGGATGCGAGGTCTTCATGTATATTGGATGGGGAAGCTATCCACTCAACAAAACCTGCAATCTTAAATGTCAGGCCTTATCGAGAACTTTTAAGTCCTTAATTGAATATTTTACTCCCAGACTCAAGAAACTGGTGTTTTCTTTGACTTGTTTCATTTATTTTTCTTCATAACAGTCCCTTACTAGAACGTGATTCAATTTTCTTTTAGAGTTCCTTTAATACCCGAGGGAAGAAAATGCATCACAGCTAAAGCTTTCAATGCTGTAGCTATTTTCTGTCTTAAGAATTGTGATCTTTTCATCAGTGTCTATCTTTTGAAGTCTGACATGTTGCCACTAAAATTACCTTTATCATTCAGAACTTTTTTCTACCTTTTTGCACTCTGATCACTGACTCCCCTAATTTAATTTCACATTCACTCTCTTTAAATTACTTTATAGCTCCACCTTCTTTGCTATCTCTCATTTTGTTTCCTTCTGTTAACAGTAGGGAATCTTTCTCCTGACACAATCTGCCATGTGCTTTCTATTAAATAACCTGCTGTGTTGTAAGTGCAAGCTGATAATCATCTGCTATATGACCTTCTTCTTTGTCAAATTGCTCCCTCAACCCCACTTACACTGTGAGAACTGTTCTTGCCGCTAAGTACATTGTTACGGGTTTCCATTGTCCATTACTTGCATTCATTGCAATGAATGTACCTCAATGTTCTACACAGCAGTGCTGTAATGAACACATTTTTTGCATTTCTTGGCTTTCTCCGTGGCCACTGAAGTCAGGACTTTTTCTTTTTTTTTTTTTTTTTTTTTTTTTCTCCAGGGGTTTGAGTGCTTCAATGGGCTTTGAATTAGGACCCTATATTGAGTTTTCATGAACAGCAACTTTGTCTTTTGCATGTAACATTTGCACTCAAAGTGCTTTTAAACGCTGGGCATGTCACTAGTGTAGTAGGTCATTTCAATAGAAGAGAAGGAAAAGGAATGATTCTCTCCATGTTTTGAATGAAACCCTTTTAAAGACATGGCTGAACTTGCAGGAGGTTTGTAAAGGTCTTAGAATATGAAAAAGTGCTGCACAGTTAGTAAGAATGATTGATGATAAAATTTAATATCAGAAAAGTTAACAGCAGCTACTTTAGAAGAAAACAGTTTCTGTAAAAGTTAAGCATCTGGTCAATATACCAGCCCAATACCACTGGGTCTTTTCAGCTGCTCATTGAAGTGATGCTATTATTTTAAGTGTTGGTACTGATGGTATTCCTGTAAGTGCTACTGTAGTAACATTACACCATGCAAAAGTGTGGTGTTCATCAGGAGGAGACTGAAAGGAGAAAAACACAGGAAGGAGAAAGGATAGTTATTTAGTGACACTGTTAATAAATATTCAGTAGCTAAACAATTACTTAAATGACTGATTTAATTGTCATCATGATTTTAGCTACAACAATTTCTGTGTACATCATCTAGAATTGTTTACAAAATACAGAAGAGTTGTGCCTGGTGTCTATTCATAGCATATGCCCATTAATTTTTAATATTTATAAATTCTTTTAAGTACATTTTTGGGAAAGATTTATTTTATATTATGGTTTTGCTTGTTTTCATACACAAGTTTTAACCCGGCTTCGACTGGCACCTGGTAAAACTTCCTTCCTTGAAACCTTTCTTACTAGAATAAGTGATTTTATTTGATGTTTTGTCAGAATACAATTTAAAGTAAGCCCCCGAGTGAACTGTACTTAACTTCAGAACAATTTAAGATCAGGCTTAAGCATTAGGTCAATACAGTAACACAGTTTGTTGCACATTTACAACAACAATCATTTATATAACTGAGTGTAAAGCAAAATTTTTTGTACCACGTATGCCTATAAGCAATCTGTAGTGAATATGATTTTTTATCCAAATCCCTTTGTTTTCCTTGTCCATTTTATTTTACATTCTTTTGGAACAATTTTCCTAGAGAGAGATCTAGTTAACATTTTATGAGACAGACAACTTTCAGAATTCCTTTTGAGCTTTCCCAAATTGAACATGTAAAAATAAAGCTGTCAGCTCTAAGAGCAGTGGAGCATTTTGCTAGTCTGGCCTGGAGGATGTAATCACATGGTGCTGTCCTGAGAACACTGATTTTAGTCACTGTGAAGAGCATCACTGTTATTCAGTCTGGTTGATCAAAGAAAGTATTCACTTCATTTAGATAAAGCAAAACCAGAACCATAAATATCACCACTTGACTATTCTGTACACAGTCAGGTGCATGTCATCTATCTCATCTAAACCAATCAAATACACTTTTCCATTTTGTTACAAAAAACAGACTGGTTCCAGCAGCTTAGAAGTAGTAAGTGCATGATAAATAACTCAATGATTGTCAGGCTATATGAGAAGAGAGAATGAAATAATAAAAAAGAAGGACAACTTTTAAATCTTGCTAGTTACATGGAAGGAAGGACACATTTCAGTTGATTTTATTTGAAATAGTGTTGGTATCAGATAAATTAGATATACCTTCTGCCAAAATGTTCACACACTTTTGGAAGCAGATGGAGTATTTATTGTCAGACTGACTAGGTGAGAAATACTCCACTCTGGCTACTTGTAAACAACTCTAATTCTTTCCATTACTTTATTAGACAACTGTCAAGACACTTAACATGTCATGTAATTTGTTTTTGGATGTGAAGAGGAAATTTCTGAGCACCTGAAACACCGAAATTACAGACAGTTGAACTTACAAATACACTTTTACAAAATTTTGTTTCATATCCTCTTCAGATTCATCAGTAAGAAAACCAGATGTATTCTATAATGCTTTCTCAAGCTTCATAGCAGTCTAATTTTCATTTATAGCATTTAAAACAAGGTTAAAATGTGGTAATGCCAGTGAGAAAAATTCACCTGTGTGGCACCTGCACATGCATTTCTCGAACTGTGTTTAAAACTTTAGCTTTAGGTCCAAAGGGTAAAATGTAAATAAAACATTATCATTTGCTACGTATTGACTCTGTCCTTAGCTATGTGTGAAAGACAGCACTATTCAAATTCTAAGAAGCTTGCAATCAATGAGCTAAACCAGATAATCACCAGAGCCAGTTTCTGAAGAAAAAGAACACCTTTATAGATCAATGTGAGATTTGATCCCAAGCTTTCATCTACTCATGGCAAGAACAGTATTTGAACCTTTTTTATCAGATTACCTAGCTTTTGCTTTTCTGTATCAGTAACTGATATTGCCACACAGTAAAAGGGAGCCGGAATACAATCTCACTTCTTCTTGCACCTCTTTAGGGTTCATCATGGATACTCCACATAAATGTTCACCTTCAGCTAGTGTTCTGCATTTTGAGACTGAGATTATAATATCCCAACTGACAGACTAACAATGAAACAATTATCAAAATTAATTCTACTGGAAAGTAATTATCCTGATTTCAGAACAAGGTTTAAATAAATAGTAAATGAGGTATAGGGTACACCCTGAAGAACAGTAAGGGTAAGATAAATTATCAAATGGTCATTAGAGTTCTGTGGAATGTTTGTTGCTGTTGGAGTTATACACTACTATTATGACTGTGACAGCTGAGAGGAAGTGACAAGCACAGAGAAACCTTTGTCGATGCTTGTCCACAGTGCTGGCATAAGCACCTTTGTAAAAATGAGTTTTCTGGCCTAACTGATTAATTTTCTCTGAAAACATGGTCAATAAAGAAGGATTAAAGGATAGTGATGAACTTTTTAAGACTGGAGAAGACATTCAAGAAATTTGAGGAGTTTACTCTTTTTCTCAAACTTCAGCTTTATTCCATGTCACCTGCCATCTCTACTACTGAAGTCAAGCCATGGTGGAGTTAGGGGTGCAAGATTTATGAGCACAGAATAAAATTCAGATCCAAAAAGAAACTGATTCTTACTGAATATCTTGGTCCTGCCCCCAAGGTTGCTACATATTTTATAGTAGACTGTCACTGAATACAATACAGTTATGCCTCAGAAGCAAAGACCAAACCTCTGCCTGCCATGCATGTTCAAGCCCGTAAGCACATTTCTTCAAATAATTTAAAGATCTACTACCTGAACTTTGGGGATTTTTAGTGGGATTTTGGATTGGAATTTAGGCATTAAATTCCACTTTTATATTCCTATATTTCGCTGTAAGCATCTTTGTTAGAAGTAAATTTTCTGAATAGAAGACTCCCTGTATAACCCAGCAGTTAATCATATACCTCAGTTTTGAGGACCAAATGATGACATATAGGCAGCTTGAATTCAAACCATTTATATCTTCTTGGCTTCTTGGTTTTGTAACTTTAGCATTCTTTTAACACTAAAATGTAAAATATTTAAAATATGTATTTTTGAGTAATAAATCAAATTACTAGACTTTAAAAAAACAAACAAAGAAACCCCACAAAAAAACCCAAAACAAAACAAAACAAAAAAAAAAAACCACAAAATCATTACAGGACCTACATCCAAGAGGGATTTATTTGATAATCTCACTTTATTAATAAAGGATGAGTCTCTTTTATCCACTTATCATATTATCAGTTCTTTCATTAGACAGGAATATAAGACAGGGGTATTCCAGTCCCCTGCTATTGCAGGCAATTTGCTAGCATGGTGGTTCAAAAGGAAACTTCCTAAATAGGTTATTTCTTCACAAAGATTAGGGAAAGCGTACTCAATGAAGCAGAGAGATATAGCGAACACTGAGGATGACAAAAAGAAGGAAAGGATTTAGACCTTATAAGAGGGCTTAAAGTGAAAATGTCTAGTAGAAATTACTTACAGGAAAAATTGGTGCCATAACTTACATTTATGAAAGCACGAAGGAATAAACGTATACTTTCTCATGGATATTTAGGGAAAGGAGGGCTAATTTATGCTCCCTTGCTTAGTCTGGAATATTGAGAAAAATCTGCTGTTTCCACTGTGAGGAAGATGATGTGGGTTTGACAGGGAATGGATGGGAAGTTGCCAGGAACCAACTTTATAAATGCTAGAAGGTGGAGCTGGTGTGATGTTTAGAGAAAGCTAACTAGTCCAGGAAAGGACAACTTCATTTATCCCTACCAAAAATGTGAGAAAACTGGAAAGAACAATGCACAGTACTTTATTCTAGGCAGATGGTAAAGGTAAAATCTATAAACAAAGGATTACTTGAACAATTACTTGATGGTTAGTCAAGAATAACTAAGTGACTGGTTTTATTTACTTGTGATATAGATGCTACTTTCTCCCAAGATCAACTACTGGTTGTGACCCATACAGATAATTTATTTGTTTCATCTAAGGATGTCCTTTAGTATACCTCATCCCCTACAACTTATCTTAAAATAAAACAAAACAAAAACCAAACCAAAACAAAAAACAATACAAAAGCAAGTTTATATAACCTATGCAAAAATACCCCCAAAAAAGTAGTTATACAAAAGCCAACCAAAGGCAGACATGGCTTATAAGAGATATTGTTTACAGATTGAGTCTTTCCACATTTAACATTTCATTTAATCTATATGAATACATAAATGACTTCTTGGACTATTTATGTTTCCTTGGTCTTCTGGCATGACGTGACTATTGTTAGATATAGAGCTTCTATTAAAGGACTTTTTCATCAGGTTTATCGTTCTGCACTTGATGCTGTAACTGCTAGCCCTACCAGTGAACAGCAAAATTGAGAACGATACAGCCGATAGCTTTTACCCTTTATCAGCTTCATGCTAATTCAATGCAACACAGAATATTATTTGCATTACTTCTAAAGTAAAAAAATGTTTCCTTTGGGATTACATCACTATTAGATATTTCTTACTCTATTATGTGTGAGTCAACCCAGCATTCAAAACAGGGTTTGTACAAACTTCATTTGTGATAATAAACTTAATGAGCAGCACTGAGAAATGTCTAAAGAACTGAATTATGATGACATAGTATTTGCCAAATAGAGCTTTGCATTTTTGTGTGTATTGTTTCATTAAAGACACACTAGCTTTTTTGGCACGCAATTGAAAACGAAAATAGCAAAGTGCATTTTTAACATCTGCCATTCTGGGCAATCACTGGAAGGGAAACAATCTCCAAAACACATATAAGATGTAAAATTAGAGCACTCAAACTTGTTCCTTATGAAATAAGATGGTTATAGTGTTTTGTTATATTTTCTGTTGCTGAAACAGTAAAATTCCCCATATTTAGTGTGCATGACTGACAGGGAAAGGGAGGAGGGATCAATATACAAGACCAATTTCATTAAGAGATATATTTCAATGTCAATTTCAATTATAATAGCCTAGTTTAATATCAGAAGGAATGGCCGAAAATGGTGGTACACCAACCAAAGTGAATGGCATGTAACTTGGTCATTATATGAAACCACAGAAGAAAATGAAGAAAAAGTCTTATAAGGCTTCATACCTACAGACTGTATTTAGCCTGGAACCCAATAACCTCTCTGGACCCAAACCTGAGGGAGAGCCTCTTTATTTGCTAGCTTCCATGTCTGAGAAACTTGGCGTCTGGAAGACACTGAAGAGTTACTCTGAAAGAAATTTACCCCAGGAAAGAAACACAACACAAACTTAAATATGAAAACAAAGACTGCATAGGAAATAGATTTGCCTGGAAAGAAACATATCACCTTTTGCCCTAAAGGTATCTCAGACTTCTATATGGATCTAACAGTTATGACAAAAGATATACTGGAGACTCTTGTCTTTCCAAAGTGGCATTTCAGAGCTGGGAGATACTCCAGAGAATTATGAAAAAAATGAAATAAAGTCTTAAATGTAACATCATGCAGAAAGGCAGAAAAAATAGACACAGAGGCAAGCTATATTAATTCTGCTGTGGACTACTAGAGTTTCTATAATCTCTCTGGAAAATAATAATGGACATCAGGAACATGAGAAAAAATAGGATAGATATGCTCCATATTTCAGAATTCATACTAAAACTATGTGAGGTTGAAAATTTCAAAATATTTCTGCTTTTATTTTTCATAAATTGGAACATACTTTTAAAAAAGATTCCATTTAATGTTTGGTTTACAACGTTGTTTTTTTGTTTACTATGTCTGACAGCCCTTCTTCTCTTATTTCATTTTCTGTTTTGATATTTTTCACCACACTCTCACTGTCCTCATCCTTTTGTTCCCATTTCTGTCAGTCTGCTCTCTATATGAATAAGCACATCATCACCTATTCAGTCCGAATGAAATAGCCAGCATGGCGGGCCTTGGGCGTATCAATAATTCATATTGCACAGCAAAGAGGATTTGAAAAATACTTGTGAACTCCATAAATCACCTTGAAAACTGATTATATCTAGGATGATAGAGATCAAAATGACCTGTGAAACACTGCATTTGGGTACAGAAAGGTGAGAAGACAGTTTTCCTAGTACGAAGGACAAATATTTATTTATTTATTTAGTAGAAATGCTGGTGCAATTTCACCTGATATGGCTTTTTATCAACCACTTTCCATTACTAATATTCTCCTATTTCTAAAATAAATTATCCAGTTAGTAAATAAATAAAAAAAAAATATTAAGGACAGTTTCAGACAACATTTTTCACCTTGGATTTTGTTGGTCCATAGATAGATAGAAGTAGGCAACACAGATTCATGAAGAGGAAGTCATGTCTGGCTAACCTGATAGCCTTCTATGATGGCATGACTGGTTGGATAGATGAAGAGAGGGCAGTGGATTTTTTCTACCCCGACTTCAGCAAGGCTTTTCACACAATCTCCCACAGCATCCTCATAGGTAAGCTTAGGAAGTGTGGACTAGAGGAATGGACAGTGAGGTGGATTGAAAGACAGAGCTCAGAGGGTTGACATTAGGGGAACAGAATCTAGTTGGAGGTCTGTAACAATTGCTGTTCCCCAGGGGTCAGTACTGTGTCCAGCCCTCAACATATTCATCAATGACCTGGATGAAGGGATTGAATGTACCCTCAGCAAGTTCGGTGATAATATAAAACTGGGAGGGGTCGTTGACATGCCAGAGAGCTGTGCCACCATACAGTGAGACCTGGACAGTCTGGGCAGAGATGGGAAGAGAGGAACCTGATGAACTTCAACAAAGGCAAGTGTAGGCTGCTGCACCTGGGGAGAAATAACACCAAGCACCAGTACAGGTTGGGGGCTGACCTGCTGAGAGCAGCTCTGAGGAGAAAGACTTCTGAGTTCTGGTGGACAATAGGATGACCATCAGTCAAGAATGTACCCTTGTGGCCAAGAAGGCCAATGGCATCCTGGGGTGCATCAGAAAGAGTGTGACCAGCAGGTCGATAGAGGTTATCCTGCCCCTCTACTCTGCCCTGCTGAGGCCCCATCTGGAGTACTGTGTCCAGTTCTGGGCTCCCCAGTTCAAGAAGGACAGGCAAATGCTGGAGAGGGTACAGCAGAGAGCTACAAAGATGATTAGGGGCCTGGAGCATCTCTCTTACGAGGAGAGGCTGAGGGACTTGGGTCTTTTTAGTCTGGAGAAGGCTGAGGGGGGATCTGATCAACACCTATGAATAGTTAAAGGGTAGGTGTCAAGAGGAAGGGGCCAGTCTTTTTTCAGTGGTGCCCAGGGATAGGAGAAGAGGAAACGGGCACAAAATTGAACATAGGAAGTTCCATCTAAACATGAGGAAGTACTCCTTTACTTTGAGGATGGCAGAGCACTGGAATAGGCTGCCCAGGGAGGTGGTGGAGTCTCCATCTCTGAAGACATTCATAACTCGCCTGGACACGTTCCTGTGCAACCTGATCTAGGTGGACCTGATTTTGCATGGAGGTTGGACTAGATGATCTCCAGAGGTCCCTTCCAACCCCATGTCATTCCATGATTCTGTGATACATCTTCATTTTTTCTATTTAAGCCAGCTTTGCCTCACAGAACTTTGACATGGCTGTACATGAAGAATCAATGTCTCCTGTTTGATGCCATATGTTTCTGAAAACTACTTATTTGTTTTCCTTTATTTGTTAAGTCCTTTAGGCAATTTTCTAAAAAAAAAATTGGTCAGTGTCATGTAGAATGTGCTGAAGATAAAGAATCCTTGAGTGGGATGCACACAACGTAGTTAGTCCTCTTCTACCGAAACATAATAGAATGTTGTAGCAGTCATTAGATGGGGAAAACTGTAAAGAAGCAGTAGTTGTGAGTTAATGGATCTGTATGGTATGTAACGATGTTCCACAAAACCCAGAAAGAATATGTGTTATAAAATAACATTCACAGTTGACACTATGATAATCACACAAGAAAAGCTAAAAACTAAACAGAATGATGTAATATTATGGTAAGTTTGCTTCTCTGGTTCAAGGTTGAGGTAATTTGGCAAATGCCCCTTGTTATTTGTATTGTAAATATCTCTGCCCGTGTTATAGTGATAAAGATCTTGAACTACAATTTTTTCATTTATTTCATCACCGAATTACGTCTATGTCAAGCAAATAGAGGCCATGTGTACACTGCTGTACAAGATAGCTTTTCTGTGGTTCCTATGTCTTGGTGAATGCTCAAGTCACACCTCGGCCACACATTAGGACAAGTTATCATTATCTAATAACCCTTTCCTGTACTCCCAGTTACACAAGAGCAGACCTTTGGAGCACTGGAGCCATCAGTTTTGTTAAATGAGTAGAGGTCTGGCTGTCAAGGATATGAGGCTCAGGAACGCATCAACAACAAGGTTAGTGACTACCATAGAAAGCTGAAGACAAGAGCCAATGCTGAAAAACACAAAGCTTTCTCTTTTTTTAGGATTTCTACATAGACTCTTTGAGGCTATTCTAAGACAGAGTGAGAACAGGAGCTCTTCAAAACTCTAGGTTTAATTAGCTTCAGTCTGAAAACAAACAAGGAATGGATATAGGGTGACAAAGAGCAAAAGTTAATCTACATTACAATGCACTCAATAACTGTGAGCCAAAAGTTCTCTAGTTAATAAGCTCATAATTTAGACAGACTGTGTCAAGACTTCCTGTGGCATTTCTGCAGTGCAGATTTCTCTAGTGAAGGTCTCCCAGATGTGTGAAATTTGAAAATATTCAGATGCTTTTTGTCAAGTAAGAAACCATCCAGAGACAACTCACTGTATGAATGTCATACCTATACCATTAATTTTGCTGTAATGGGATGAGCTGAAAAATAATTGTAACCTAGTCCAAATTTGTCCTATTCAATGACGTAGCATAGTCATCCTTGTTAATCTAATATTTATGAGCTCTTTAACAAACATCAGCTGCCAAAACTCTGCTGTTACTTTTTTGTTCTCATATTCCTTGTATTTTATAGTATTTATATATAGAAAAAATCATAATTTCTCACCACTGCAGGAATCATAGAAGAAAGTTCCTGCTTGTGCCTAACATTCTAGACTATCTGGGGACTTCCTTTTTATACTTAAAAATAATCATGGTATTCCAAACACCATTTTTGTGGTTTAAGTCCGATAGGCAGCTAAGCCCCACAGATCCACTTACCTACAGCAGGACGGAGGAAAGAATCAAAAGGGTAAAAGTGAGAAAAATCATGGGTTGAGATAAAGACAGTTTAACAGGGCAAGCAAACCTGTGTGCACAAGCAATGCAAAATAAAGAATTTAGTCACTTCTGCCCATCTGCAGGAAGATGTTTAGCCATTTCCAAGAAAGCAGGACTTCATCACATGTAGCAGTAACTTGGGAAGAAAAATGTGGTAACTCCAAACATTCCCCTTCCTTCTTCTTCCCCCACCTTTTTTTGCTGGGCATAATGTCATTAATGGACATCCCTTTGGTCAGCTGAGTTCAGCTGTTCCAGTTGTGTCCCCTCCCAACTTCTTGTGCACCCCCACCCTACTAGCTGGCAGGGCAGTGCGAGGAGCAGAAAAGGACTCAATAATGTGTAAGAACTGCTCAATAATAGTTAAAACATTGGTGTGTTATCAACACTGTTTTCATCACAAATCCAAAACATAGCACCACATAAGTTACTATGAAGAAAATTAACTCTAGCCAAACTCTATCAACCAATACCACTACACTACTGTTAATGGTAAGACCTTAGTCTTCACTAGGGACCATTACAATGCTGCATTAGCAGAAAATAATTTTTTGCAATCTAGACCATGCATAGGGACAGTTGCTATAGTCTACCAGGAGTTAAGTATTTCAGACTATATACAACTTATTGACTTCTTGGCCCATCTACAAAGCTGGTTAGAATAAATGTTTACAACAAAACATTGCAATGCTCTGCTGCAGTTCACAGAGCTGTTTTGAAAGAGTTATTGTGTGTTTTGGTGTTGCATTGTGGTGCTAGGAAAGGTGAAAGAGGAAGATGAAAAAAAGCAAGAAGTTATAAATCACTTCAAATTGAGCCTGATCTTTGAAAATGGCTTGTAGAAGGATTGTGAACACAAAGTTGGTTTAAATCTTGTTTGAAAAAACAAATAGGTAATGAAAAAAATTAGAAGTGGGAAGTGACCAAGTACTTCAAACTATTTTAGAAGATTATGTCAATAACTCTTGGCAAGGTAAGTGTTGAAAGAATCTTACTGAAATGGTACAAGAATCATCATATCAGAAATTTATTTTTCAAATAAGCATAATATAAGACTTTTTATATGGAGGGTCTCCCAACAAAACATATAGTCTTATTTTCTGCTATGAGTAGACATCCTTTTTGCTGCTATACAACTGATAACTTAAGGGAGTTTTTTCATGTCATCAACATATATAGAAGTATTTAGATAATCCTGACATGAATTTTACAATCAAAATTAATGAATCTGATTTTTTTTTAATTCTTGGCTTTTGTTGAAATAATAATAGAATTATACCCAGCAATCTCAATACCTCAATGTATAAGTTTTTTCTGTCGAGCACATCAACCAAGTTTTTTGGCCCACATAAGTATATGAAAACTGAGCTACAGTATAATGCAATTCTGGGAAGTCATCCAAATCTGGGAATGCTGGTTTATGATCAACACATCAAAAATGAACAGATAACTCATCTCATAGCCAACTAAGAAAAGTATACAACCAAGGAGTTTGAAGCTGAGGTTTTGTATTTTATTAAAAAAAAAAAAAATTGCAAGAGACGTTCCTGTTTCCTTACTAAGGGTGCCAGAATTTGTACTCTTTGAAAGACCCTTTTCCATTTACAGTTGTTCAATTTACAGGCAATATAGTTGAAATAGTCTTTTAAGCAGCCAAGACCTCTATGCAAATATTAAAGATTTGCAGACAGAACCACAACACAGACTAGTGTTGTCTACCATTTAAAATCTACCATAGCAAAGCTGAAATTAAACAATGCCTCATTACTTGCAAAATCTTTCCAGTCTAACAATCTTTCTGCTTCAGTAGTTTACTGGTTTCCTCACCCTGGAATCTGAAGGTTATTTGAAAAGAAACAGACAATTTGTCTTTGCAGGAGGAGTAGATTAGGGAAACAGTTTAGAAAGGATGAACTCTGGAAGTAGCAGAGTTGAGTGTCTAAAATAATATTGGAAATTGCTTTCCAGCGCTGTTTATATTCTCTGCCTTCAAGAACATGCAGTGCAGGATGATGAGTGTCAGCTAATAAACATGACAACTCCAAGAGGGAGTCATGAAATGACAGCAAAAACACCTGGTAAGTACAGCAGTACCCAGAAATCCCAGAACTTCAAAATCACTGATTTGTAACGGCTGTGGAAGGTAGCAAGATATTAAATGTGCAGCCATTCTTTCACAGGTCTGTAGCAGGTTACTTGCCATGGGAAATAACCTGCAAGTCAGGTTTCCTTGCTGTTGGGCTTTCCACCTTTGTGATTTTGGGGATTGTAGGATAACCATAACACAATCCCATATTTCAGGTTTCATTACAATTTATGGAGCCTTTATCAATGAATCACCTTAAACTATACACTTAGTTTTAGGTACAATGCACACTGATTGACAATGGTTGTCTTAAAATCTTCTCTTTAAGCTTTAAACTAGTTTTTGCAAGTTAATGGGTCATTTCAATAGCAACATTCATTATTGTATCAGGTGGAAAAAAATGCTCATTTAATCTTCTCAAGTACAATTTGCTCAGTGCAGATCACCCCAAGTGCTGTCAAAAGCTGAAATGTGCCACACTATTTTTATTATTTTTGCTGAAAATTATTTTTGCTGAAGACTGAGTGACAAAGTCTAGGCTTAATTACAGAGAAAAAAGTCTTCCAGAAGTGTAAAGGAGTGAAAGTCACAGGTCACCTATACCCATATATTTTGGAACTATCAACTGATCATAATAAGCACACACACAAATAATCCCCAAAGCAATAACCTCCAATAAAGATAAAATTTGAAGTCTTTCTTTGAAGAAGTTTAATACAATAGTAAAAAAACAAACCAGTTGGACAAGCTTGATTCAAAACATCCTTCACTCCTT
The DNA here is from genome assembly GCA_033628505.1 of Tringa tobata. Taxonomy (NCBI): domain Eukaryota; kingdom Metazoa; phylum Chordata; class Aves; order Charadriiformes; family Scolopacidae; genus Tringa; species Tringa tobata. The sequence goes on along the minus strand of JAHREE010000279.1, from coordinate 15,086,386 downwards.
GCCATGGAGTTTAAATTAAATTAAAATCAATTCCTGATCTCATCTTCCCATCACATTCTGTGCAGATATTTCAAACCTGAGGCTAAAACTGATGAAACCAATAATTTGTAGAACAACCTGGCTTACCTTTAAGAAGGTTTGTGCATATGAAAACAATAAAGAGAGATAAGGCTAGGGGCAGGGGCAGACAGGAGAAAAGAGGCAGCGTGTCAAAAAGCAGTGTACTTTGCTGTTCTTCAGAAATGTTGTTTTTATATTGAATTTTATCTCCAAGAAATAAATGTCATTCAAAATACTGAAATGAGGGATGGGTAATGAGAAACTGTACCGTTTGAAAGGGCAATATGACAAAAGCAAAGGAGATGAGGTGGGGCAAAGGAGGGAAAGGGAAAGGGAAAGGGAAGGGAAAAAGGAAAGGGAAAGGGAAAGAGGGAAAAGCAAAGGGGAAGGGGAAAGGGAAGGGGAAGTGGAAGAGGAAAAGAGAGGGAGAAGAGACAGAGAGGAGGGGGAAGGCAAGGCAAGGCAAAGCAAGGCAAGGCAAGGCAAGGCAAGATGTTTTTTTCTAAGTGAGAACACCTATTGCTTTCTAATTCTACTTGGACTGAACACTGCAAATAACAAGGTACATCTAATGAAGTAATTTCATGTACTATTTGAGACGATACAAGACACCCTGACCTCATTAGAGAGGAAAAATCATGAATTAGACATCTGTGTGGTGAATTACAAGGTTGAAGAAAACTGTGGCAGATGCTATACAGCATAACATGGGTGGAATATAATTTTAGCAATATAATTAAAACTGCAGATATTATAACCAAATGGAAAGTAAAGTATGCCAGTTACAATTAAAAGGGACAGAAAGAAGCTGAACCTAAATAGTTCATTTGCACTTTAATTTCTAAGTAGTCATCTATACATTGCAGTGGATGTGCATGAATCCAGGATTCTGAATCCTGTTTTATGAATCATTGCATGTCTTGATAAGTAAGGTAGAGATGGTGACTATTATATATAAATACGTATGTCTTTTTTAGTAATGACATAAGTAATACAATGCACGTATTAGTGAAAACTCAGGTTGTCATGTGGAAGATACATACATCACTAAAGATAAATGGCAATAAATGTAACAGTACAGAAGGAAAACGTGACAAGGTATGTGTATCACAGAAATACGCTGCAGAATGAAATAAGCAATGAAATAGCAACTGAACTGAATATGTTAATGGTAAAGAGAATAAGTGACATCCCAACTGTTTATTTTCACAGAATCATAGAACCATTTGTGTTGAAAAGGACCTTTAAGATCATTGAGTCCAACCATTAACCTAACACTGTCAAGTCCACCACTAAACCATGTGCCCCACCACTATACCTACATGTGTTTTAAATACCTCCAGTGATGGTGACTCAACCACTTCCCTGGGCAGCTTGTTCCAATGTTTGATAACTGTTTTGATGAAGAATTTTTTCCTAATATCCAATCTAAACCTCCTTGTGTGCAACTTGAAGCCATTCCTCTTGTCCTATCTCTTGTTACTTGGGAAAAGAGACTGACACCTACCTCGCTACAACCCCCTTTCCTTTTACGTCAAAATTCCTTTTTCTCTCCCTACCTCTTCCAAACTTGTCTTTATCAAACACTCGTATGGACAGTTTCAAGATGCTGAAAGAAGAGTTTCAAATTTTTCTTCTGGAAAGAACTTCCAGATGTAATTACTGTAGTTCAGGCTATTAATTTGTGTAAATTAGTCAAGGTTCCTGAAAAATAAAACAATTTTGCTGTATACTGTGTACTTTGCTGTTCTTCAGGAATATTGTTTTTATATTCAATTTTATCTCCCAGAAATAAATGTCATTTAAATTCTGAAATGAGGGACAGGTATTGAGAATGTGTTCCATTTGAAAGGGCAATATGACTAAAGCAAAAAAGATAAGATCTCTTTTGGCAATTTTGTTGATTTACAGTACTTGAGAATCTGACCCAATATAGAAATTTTTGTTCTATTTTGTTTGCATTCACTTACGCTATGAAGAAAAAATCATGGCAAGAATATGGAAAAAAAAGAATTACAGGTCATCCAGGCTCCTGTTTTCTCCAGATGTTTCTCAGGAATGCAGAAGAAAAAGAGAAACAAATAGTTTATTAGCAATGAGGAAATACTTTACAAACAAAAGAGCCAAACTGCTACTCCTATGTAACCCTGCTGCAGAAATTTGGCCTGGATACAAACTTCTGGGTAATCTGAGATTGAACAGTAATTTAGAAAACACAGAAATAAACATCAAAGTAAACTTGAGGCCATAATGTTAGTCATGTTACCACTCTCATTTAGACTTGTCTGTTGAAAAGCTTTAATGGGACTGGAGTTGTTATATTCTAAGACACATGTTTTAGGGAATAGATTCAAAAGCAGCTGAGGTTGCCAAAAATCACTACAAACATATTTTTAGTTTTTTCTGAGAGCACTTGGATTCAATGGGTGTACTGTTCCCATGCCTTGCAAAGCATTACAATAACTGGTACTAGCAGACAGAAGGAAATGGGGCTACAGGAAGAAAAAGGTGGCTGAATCACTCCTGTCAGTTGGAGCACTGTCCTAGTTCAGGATAAGCTAGTTGTGAAACCAAATCCCAGGACAAGTTGGAAGAACTATCTTCTGAAAGTGCTTAAATCAGTCTGTCAACTATGGAAGGTATGTAAATGTCTAGGTCAAAATTATATAATTCACGATCCTGAGCAAAATTTGGTTTTCACCTCAAAATCAAGGCTTAAGTGGTTCACAACTGAACTGTATTTTTCCCTGTTCTGTTTGTCTTGTCCTCCATGCCATGAGAAGAGTTCAGAGAGCATTCACAGACCTGAAAAGAGAAGGGTTTAAGACATACTATTCTATCAATATTTCCTATTAATTATTTTGGGCTACACATTTAGCACTCTGGCTCCTGTAAATTTCAGTGCTGGTCATTGATAAAAGTGTTCCTCATTTAAAAGCTTTCTTTCTGCTTATTAGAATGGGCTAAGGTCATAAAAACTTAATGCAGCCCATTTTATATTCTCGAGTTAGGTACTACCATACTTGAAAAATTGATGTTAGGGTGAGCCATGGTGATTCTGACAATCTAACTCTGCTACCTTGGTTCCCCATAGAGTCAATATGCAGAAAATACAGTTTTGATCCTTGATTGTTTTGGGAGCCTAAGCACCTAAGTTAGATTGCTCAAATGGAATGACCTGAGTAAACACCTCCAATAAATTAAAAATCAGAAATCATAAAGGTTATTAAAATCACAAACTGAAATAATGTGTTTTAATAACAATGGTTTTCTCACTTTTTTATAGTTGGAAAAAAGATTCTTTTATATTCCTCTATAGTTAATGTATCAGTGAGGGACGTGATATTCCTTGATCAAAGAACTGCATCTTGCTCTCTTCCTGACACTGTAAGTTTTATATTTTGAGACACACAGTTATGCTTCTTCAACGCATGGCTTGTAAGGGATACTCTATTGATTCTGTTGCTCTACAGACTGCTAGTCATGTCATCACTTGAGAAAACCTACACTGCAGTTGACTTGAGCATTTCTTAGAATGCCCTGCAGTGACAAGAGAATTTTCAGGCAGACCAGGCTATGTCTGAGACTCTAAGAGTCTGTGTTGTTACTTAGGGCTTAACCTTCTACATTTGATCTCAGTGCAGGCAGAATTAAATTGCTTGGATTACCTACTGGAATTAATCCATTTTATGCTGAAGCAATTGATAATCAGAATTCTGCCAACCTGTAGTTGTTCTGAACCTTTTTTAACATATCCAGCAATTTACAGGGAATCTGATTTGTATTATTTATCTTCTGAGAAACTGGAAAGATGGGCAAAAGAGTAGCCAGTACCTCATTTTGGCCTGGTATTTCTACAATAGATTGTTTTCCTTATTTATCCAGTGCAACAGGAAAGGAAATAAAATTAAAATCTCTTATGTCTCTGAAGGATTCTTCTTATACGGAAGACAGAATCACAGACTCATGTAGGTCAGAGAAGACATCCATAGGTCATCTAGTCCAACCTCCTGCTCAGAGCACATCCAGCAGGTTGGTCAAGGCCATGTCTAGTTGATTTTTAAATATCTCTGAAGATGCAGGTTCTACAGCCTCTCTGGGCAGCCCATTACAGTGTTTGACCACATTTTTTATGGCTTTTTTTTTTTTCCTTAAATAGAAGGATTTTATTTCATTTCCTTATTCTGTATTCCAACTTATGTCTGTTAGCTCTCACTTTCCACTCTGCACCTCTGAGAAGTTTGGTTCTGTCTTCTCTACTTTCTCACATTAGGTCCTCATAGGTAGCAGTAAGATCCCCTTAGCCTCTCTTCTCCAGGCTAAACAAGCCCCATTCTTTCAACGTTTCCCCATAGAGCATATGGAACTGCCCCCTCAATGATCTTGGTATCCCCCTGTTGATCCACCTGCTGATTTTTTTATATGCATTCTCAATTGATTACCAGAAAGATACTCTGCTCACCAGTCCCTCTAACAGAAAAAAGGTCACACATACTTGATTATTATACAATCAACAAATGCCACAGAAAGCTCTTAGAACTATCTCCTTACAAAGTATTTTGAACAAATTGTGATGTAACTTCTCCTAATATTGTATACTTTTGATCTTCCAGTTGCTAGGTATATAGAGCAGAATATATTATTCCATACATACATACATACATACATTTCATTTGCATTTTCCTTTATTTGCAGTACAAGTAAGCCAGAATAGCTCAGACTCCTTGGAGCCAGAGTTTAATGAAGGTCTATAGCTTAGGCTACTTTGTTCATTAATTCTAAATTTAGCCTTGGTATTAAAGTAAACACTGAAGCAATGTTTTTTTTATAACATCACTTCTTAACTCTTACAAAATAAATTATTTGTACCAGTCTATTCAGAATGCAAAACAGAGAACAACTAAAAACGTCTCCTTTTTACAAGTCAGAATTTATTGTAATGACCGTATTTCTTTAAACCAAAACTCTACTCCCATTTTGAAAGATTTTTGTATTGTGAATGCTTGGCACATTTAATGAGACTTCATAAATTATAGAATGGAATCATACAATCACAGAATTATTTGGTTTGGAAGGGACCCTAAAGATCATCTAGTTCCACCCCATCTGCCATGGGCAGGGACATTTTTCATTAGATCAGGTTGGTCAAAGCCTAGTACAATCTGGCCTTGAACACTTCCAGGGATGGGGCATCCACAACGTCTCTGGGCAACCTGTTCCAGTGTCTCACCACCCTCACTGTAAAATTTCTTCCTTGTATCCAATCTAAATCTACCTTATTCCAGTTTAAAACCATTGCCTCTTGTCTTGCTACTACAGGTCCTGATAAAAAGTCTCTCTCTGTCTTTCTTATATATTGAAAGAACTCAATTAGGTCTCCCCAGAGCCTTCTCTTCTCCAGGCTGAACAACCCCAACTCCCTTAGCCTATCCTCATAGGAAAGGTGTTCCATCCCTGTGATCATTTTTAAGGCTTTCCCTTGGACCCACTCCAACAGGTCCATGTCTGTCTTGTACTGGGGGCCCCAGAGCTGGATTCAGTACTCCAGATGGGGTCTCATGAGTAGAGGGAGGGGAGGACTGACCGTGCTTCTTTTTATGCAGCAAAGGACATGATTTGTTTTCTGGGCTGTGAGCACACATTGCTGACTCATATCCAATTTTTTGTCCACCGCTATCCCCAAGTCCTTCTCCACAGGGTTGTTCTCAACCAGTTCTCTGCCCAGTCTCTACTGATATTGGGGTTTGCCCAGACCTTGCACTTGGCCTTGTTGAACTTCATGATGTTCAGATGGGCCCACTCCTCAAACCTTTCAGGGTCAGTCTGGATGGCATCTTTTCCCTCAAGCATATCAGCTGCACCACTCAGCTTGGTGTGATTCAGCTTGGTGTGATCTGCAAACTTGCTGAGGGTGTGCTTAATACCATTGATGAAGATATTAAACAGTATTGGTCCTGGTATGGACCCTTGATGGACACAATTTATTACTGGTTTCCACTTGGACATTGAGCCATTAACTGTAACTCTTTGGCCATGGCCACCCTGACAATTTTTTATCCACCCAACAGCCCATCCATGACTCTCCAATTTAATGGCAAGAATGTTTCGTGGAACAGTATCAAAGGCCTTGCAGAGTCCAAGTAGATGACATCTGTAGCTCTTTGTTTGTCCACCGATGCAGTTATACCATTGTAAAAGGCCACCAGATTAGTGAGCAATGAGCACCTGTTTAATTGTAATCACCTTCCTGTCTTCCACGTGTTTCCACATGCCTTCCAGGAGGATCTTCTCCATGATCTTACTGGGCACAGTGGGGAATCTAACTGGTTGGTAGTTCCTGGGTCTTCCTTTTTACCCTTTAAAAAAAAAATGGGTGTGATATTTCCTTTTCTCCAGTTATTGGGGACTTCTCCTGACTGCCATGCCTTTTGAATTATGAGGGAGAGTTGCTTGGCAATTGCCTCAGTATCCTGGGATCTGTCTTGTTGGGTCCCATGGACGTGTATACGTTCAGATCTTGAACCTGATCTTCTCCTACGATGGGAGGGACTTCATTCTCCTAGTCCCTACTCTGAGGTTCAGGGACTTGAGAGACGTAGGAAAAGTGATTACCAGTGAAAACTGAGGCAAAATTTGTTGAGCACTTCAGCCTTCTCCATGTCGGTTTTCGCTAGTTCTCAGGTCTTATTTATCGAGGGGGTGGGGGAGTATATTTTCTTTAATCTTTCTTTTCTGAGCAATGTACCTTTAGAAGCCGTTACTATTATACTTCACATTCCTTGCCAAATTCAGCCCCAGCTCGGACTTACCTTTCCTGATCCCATCCCTACACATCTGGGCAGTATCTCTGTATTCTTCCCAGGATATATGTCCCTGGTTCCATTGCATTTCCTTTTTATGCTTTAGTTTCAGCTTAAAAGCACCTAATGTCATAGGTGCCACAGGCATTCAAGTTATATGAGTAGGACTGGCAGCCAGGTTCCTAGACCTCCCAAATATCTAGGCCTTGCTGGAAGAGCTGTTGGAGACCAGGTGGGGTGCCTCACAACCTCTAAAATAACAGGAGATGCCTAAATGACTAAAACTCATTCCCAGACTTGTTTTATACTTGCTCTCTTCTAGATATTTTATGTCTTCTTTGAATATATTAAAAAAAAAAAAAAAAAAAAGAAATTTATTACCATAATGCATGGCAGCTAAAGTAATAATGTAAATTGCATTAAAAGTCACTCAGATGTTTAACACATGCAGTGTTATAGGCTTCTAATATAGTTGTTTCTGTTAAAGACTTTACAGTAAATGCAACAAATCTGACTCCTGTGTTTCTGTCTTTGACACATCTCTTTATTCACCCCTTGTTCTCATCATCTATTGTTCTTGTGACGATGTAACCGAGCCATATACTTACACACATACCCCTAAACAGATTCCTGTCATACGGTCCTCCTGCAGAATTCCTGTAACTCTCCTATGAACAATATCACAGTTATCCATTACTCCAGTAAAATGTAGGAGGAAATTGATTTATATAAAATATATTTATTACTGTTTTTTGTAAAAACATAGCTAGACTTTGAACCCTCATATTCATAATACATTATTTTACTTCTATTGTACGGTTTCTGTTGAAGTTTTTATATACTATCTGTTGTGATCTATGTGTTATTGTTTCTAAAGTGACGTTTAAAATTTGTTCTGAATTTCAAGTCTGTTTGTTTATGTCTTTTCATTAACTGACTCTATTTTTGTAATTGTTATCTGCAAGAAAGTTTAAAAAAAAAAGGATTTTGTTAAAATCTCTTAGCTTGCTTTCTATGTATTAGACACTGTATCAGGCAATGAAGCAGTATCATCACCCTATGAGATGAGTTCTGTATCCCAGAACTCCTGTTTATAATCACTGGCTATAACGTAAACCTCAAAGTATTGACTATAAATTAAATATTGTGTTGATAATACTAAATGTATCATCTGTCATAACAGAAGATCTTGAAAGAGATCAGACAACTGTAGAAAATCCAAAAGTTTAAATTAGATCTTAATATTAGGGTGTAAGGTTTTAACCTTCAGTAACAGGGAACACGATTCATCAGCAGAATGAAATATTAAAAAAAAAAATAATTAACAATGCTGAAAACATTGTTTACAGACTACAAAAAACCAATTCTGTCTTCCTACTTGGTCAAGCTTTAAATAATCTATAGTGGCAACATTCTTCTTTTCATATGTTACATTCTTCACTGGACAGAAACTCGAAGTACTGCCAAGTGATAACTTGACCATTTTGTGCAAATGAAATATGTATCCAGTCATTCCAGATGGTTAGGCTGAGACACATCCCATCTAATTTTGAGCAGATAACCAAGGTGCTCCCTCTTCAGTGGATGCTGACTCTTTTCATGACTATACATGAAAGGAGCACAAATCTGATCGTAGCAGAAAATGTTATCTACATTTGGCTCCTCTTTAGTGGTCTAGTCAGAGAGGTGGAGCCCAGAACACTAAACCCACAACAGTATGATTTGTAAATAAGACTTGGCAAAGAGTGCTCAAGAGAGTTCAGTTTCTAGGAAATTAATTTAGAAAAACAATATGAAAAGAAAAATTAAATGTAATAGAAGTATAGGGACCTGGCACAAGAGCTTGATGGTCCTGGATATCAAAGGACATCTCAACTCAACTTTTCTTCAAAAATTTTTTTCAAGAGTACAGTTCCTGTAATAAAAGCATGAATCTTCAAATGTTCTACTTGCTCTTAAGGTCAAAATCTCAAGATCTCAAGAAAAATCTCAAATTCAAAGACAAACATGGCATTTCATGAGACCAAGAAATGAAAGAAGGCATGATAATAAATAGTGGAATAATTTGGATATACAGCAGTTTCAAAGCAATAATTCTCAGGCATGAGTCAGAAATTCCTTTGAGAGAAACAAATCTTTCATTCTTTTTACCACCTGTTTCTTCATCTCAGGTTTAGAAAGGACAGGTCATTGCGTACAGAAGGAAGATATTATATCACAACTACTCCCTAGAGATTATACTGCAGCTACTCCCACCAGGGAAATATCTAAAGCTAGTTTCACAGTACTAAAGCCCAGCATTAATCTTGAAGACCTCAGTTAATTGAAGTCTATAAGGAACCTGAATGCTTGACATAGCTAAATATTAGGTTACTGAGTCGTGGTTGAGAATATATATCTAATTAAATAAATACTGTGAACTATATATTATACCTATTTAAACTATGATAACTGTTGCTATGAAGTGGCTTAAATAATTAATATTCATACTGAAATGATCATTTATATATCTAATTGCTGATAAAGGATGGCAAACAGATCTAAATTAATAAGACTGTTTATGAATAAAATCTTTGTGCCATTTCTGCTGTAGCCCTATTTCAGAGATTTCATGGAATTTCAATGCTTTTTGTTTTACTGACAGATGTATTTTGAGAAATAAAAGGAAAAAATAAAAGAAAAGCATTTAAGATGACTGGTATTTTATGGAATATTAATTTGATTTTAATACAATTATGTAAGTTTTATTTAATGAAAAAATGTTTCTCTATGTTGGATCACTTTTATTATTCTACAGACATTGTCATCTTATAATTTTGAGGAAAACATAAATAAAGAGAGATTAGTACTAAGAACAAAATTTGTAAAAAGTGATTAGACAAAGCAACTAGCTTTTTAGTTTTTATTCCCTTTTTGGTTTATAGAAATATCTATGTTTTTTCAGAGCATTCTATCTCACTGCACTACCTGCTTGCTTTTATTTTGCTCAGTCTTGCAGTGAAGTAATCATATAGGACTGAAATCTTATCTATAAGGCGGCTATCATGGGACTTATTGCAGACTGCAAATAACACTTGTTAAAATCAGTTTTGTGGGAGGAACAAGAAGGCATCTTCCTTAAGTATCATATAAATGTAGCATCTTCCCATTTTCAGGATCTGTGTGAGACTCCCTGAGGACATAAGGGTTTCTTACTTGAATACTGAAAACTTGCAAAATAAATCTCTCTGTAACTTAACATAGTATCAAGTGAATTTTCATCATTTCAAATTAAATTAATTCAAATTACTTGTAGGCTAATTCGCGTAAATAGGTTTTAGTCTGTAGATTTCGTTTGAATGGGCTTTTTAAGAATTTGAACCCCACTGACTAAGTTTTGACAGGAGACACTCACTAAGAGAATATTTTTTCCCCCTCAAATGAACACAAGTAATTAATATAATTTTTCTTCCTTTTGTCCATTTTAAGTCCCATACTAATCACAGTTTTATGATTATTTACTGTTGACCTTGCTTGGAGCAGGAGTTTGGACTAAATGTCCTCCTGAGGTCTCTTCCAAGCTGAATTGTTCTATCATTATTATTCTATCCTTATGTACAACTGCACATGCTGATATTAGTCCTATTGGTTGCAACTTGTTCTATTTACAGCATATAATTTAAGTATGAGTAAATACATGCAACAACATTTTTTTTTTTTACATGTAAATTCAGTCACAAGTTTAACTGAAAAGTTTTCTTCCATAAAATTTTCCTACTCACACCTTTTTCCAGGAAATATGTATGAAGATGACTTGGAGATAAGGAGACAAGAGGTCAATAGGCAACAGGAGTTTGACTAAATTATTAAAAAAATAAAAATGCACTATGTGTTCCTGATGCGTTTTCCCAGCTTCCATACTGTAACCATTAAAGAAAACTCATAATTCAACCCAATATTTTAAAACATCATTATTATATTTATCTATCTTCTTCTCGCATGTTTCTGTCTCTTCAATGATTATAAAGTGTTTGTTGAAATGAGTGATCTGAACTTTTAATCATAGCTCTGATTACTTTTCCTATAAGATATTGTTATATTTTGTATATAACAAATTTTTTCATGCAAAAGTTGCCTACGACACTGATGTATTGTTTAAAAGAGCAAAGCTTTAAAAATCTAAGGCATTCAGTAGCAGGAGTAATCTGTGGTTTCTAAGTGGGATGTCACGCATTTTTGTATTACTAATATTTCTGTATAGGATGAACAAGGTGAAGAACAGAGGAAATGAAATAAAATATGCCAAATAACTGATAATTGGCTGAAATAGCAAGGAAATCATATAAAAAAAAAAAAAAACAAAAAACAACAACACAGTAACTTAAAGCCGTTTTAAAAGTAGTATGTGTTTTAAAATGCCCCCTAATTTGCAATTCCATTTCCTAAAGAAGACATTTACAACTATACAGATCCCCAACTAAGAAAGTCTTCAGTTAGGAAGCAGAACTGGTATTAATATCCAAGTTTAAAAATAAGGGGCTTCAAAATATTACAAAATATATTTGCAGAGGGCAACAAAAGTTACTAAATATCTTTATACAGGATCATTTATGTTCAATAAATTTTTATTCTATCATCATCTAGTTCATATAATTATAAATATAATCATACAAAGAAATATATATGTTATCATGCAAGTTAAGGAGTTTTATATACACCCTTAAAAAAAAAACCAAGACTTTTAGTCTGGGCTTTGATTAATTTTCTTTATTAGCTCTACTGAGCTCTTCCTCATGAGACCTTTTTCCCACAGAATTTCAGAGGAACCATAATTTGCGCAAAGAGGCTGTGGCAGCCATGCCAGGATGCTGAAGACCCTTTCCCTCATCTTCAACTGAGACAAGAGAACCCTGGTGCCTCAGCACTGTGGGCAGGACACTGTGATTGGCTCAGAGCCCTGCAGCGCCTGGTGATTGGCTGTCACCATGGCTACTCACTGCCCACCCCTGGGAAGGCACTCTGGCGGCCATTTTTAGCTTCCTTACAGGGCAGTGGTTGGGGGTGGAGGGTTGTGACTGGTTGTGGTCCTGGTCCTGGTCCTGGTCCTGGCCCTGCCAAACAGTGGGGCAGGCGTGGTTTGCCCCTTAGTAAAGACATATGGGCTGTTCCTGATACCTTCTTGTCCATCATGTGCCTGGGTAAGATTCCTCAGAGAATTTAGCCTATAACCTTCCCAGGGACTGAGGTGAGGCTGGTGGCCTCCTTCTCACCCATCTTGAAAACAAGTGTGAGTGATGTCTGTCTTTTTCCAATCACCAGACACCTCCCCCAGTTACCCGTTACCCTTGAAGGTGATGACAGCTGCCTTGACATGGCAGCCAGGTCCTCAAGCACCCTCAGGTCCATCCCTTCCACTCCACTGATTTGCTGTAATGGTCTCTAACTGGATCATCCTCTGCTGTGGGCAACCACACAGTAACACTACAGCTATCATAGCATAAACCATTGCTTTGTGTGATTTATTCTGTCTTCTCTCTGCAGCAATCAGGGCTCTTAGATCTCCAGAAAATCTGGGGTTTGCAATTCTACTTAAAGATGCTGTGACTGGCAGGTAGGAAACCTGTGAATATAAAAGGCCGAAGAAGGACAGCAAATGCTTCTGACTAAGGAGTCCAGTCATTCAAACAGCTTATACTGAGGTAAAAAAGATAAAATAGAAATTTGATTTGCAAGCTTGTATTTCTGGTTTACAAGACCCTGTAATCACAGAGGTCATATTTGAGCTATCTAGGAATGTGTATTGGAAGCCCCCAGTGCCCTGTATTGATCACTGCACTAATGGTATAAAGTCTCCTTTATTAAAACCTTTTAAAAGTTCAGAAGCCATTCAGATTCTGCAACAACAAAGCCCTATCAAAAACTTTCCAAGCTAAAAAGTAATAAAATAAAAAAGCTTGATTTCCCTTTCTTTTTTTTCTTGCAGTGGATAATAAAGGTGAAAGGAAAGCTTCTCTTTTGTCTGCCTGATGTCACAAAATCTCTTACTATATGCTACTCCTGATTAAACCCTTTTATGCAGAAACATTTTGTGGAAAAGTGCAAAAGAAAATCCCTTTCCTCATCTTCCGAGATTAAACATGGATTTGAACCAGAATTAAAAATCGAGATAATTCTTAGCAATGAACATCATTAAATTCTTGGTTTCAGCATTAGAGTCTGTGGTCTATAGGTTTCAATACAGGAGGTATTCCTGACATATTTTTTCTGATCTTCAGAGCTATCACAAGAGCAAAACCAGTGTTTCAGAAAGTTCTGTTTCAGAAAGTTCTGTTTCTGTAGGAAAGATAGTCTTCTCCTACAAGTTATTTTTCTAATCGACTTCTGGAATAAAAGCATCAGTAACAATTTGGATACCTGCAGATCCATCAGTACATCAGCTCATTGCAAGGACCTCCTCACACCCAGAATGATACAATCTAGGAGAAATCTCTATTCTCCTTTTTACTTTAGCTTTACAGCTTTACAGATAGGCCTGCATTTACTCACCCATCTGTGGTAATGGGGTGTTACGTCGGTTATTCTTCCACAAGGCTTGATTCAGCAAAATCTTGAATCACATGCATAACTGCAAATATTCATCAATTCCAATTCTGGAACTTGTGTTTTTTTAAGTTTTCCCATCTCACTGTTTTTTTCTTGAAATGCAGACCAAACTGATATTGTTGGGTTTCTTTTTCTTTTACTTCATTTAACTAAATTTGTGAGCTATGATTGCAGAAGAAGAAAATGTGGACTATGAGGATAAGAAAATAAGGAGGAGGGAAGAAAAGCAAAGAAGAAAACAAAGAGGAACAGATCTTTGAGTCTTTTTCTTAAAAGACACTGAGTACAGGTGAAAACTAAGAAAACAGTAAAAAGAAACACAGTTATGATGCAAGAGGAAACTGAAAAATACCAAACCATATTTCTTGTTGATCTTATTGACTGCTAATGTGAGCAGATGCATCAACATTAAATGGATTTTTCATAGCATGCATTCTTCTCAATGTCAAGCATTTGTAAGATTGAATCCAGAAATTTCAGTTCCAAAATTTAGTTGCAATTTCTCCTTACTGACCTGGTGTGCAGCCACATTTTGGAAATGGCATTATGAAGCAACTACTAATTGCAATATTCCATATATAGGTTGCATGATAGCAAGTGAACTAAAAACGCAGTGGAGAGACATAGCGTCAGTCCTGGATTACACTGTACAGAGACTGTGATTAATAAAGAATGATAACTATTTTTCATTGCCTGACACAATACACAGTGAAAATTTTCTGTAAGATTTCTAATTGCCTCATCCCCAAGGAGTTTAAATTTTGAAGAATGTAGAGCATAGATACATAGTACACCATAAATAATTTCTGCCTTGTCTGTTTTATTAACAATAAATAAAACCTCAAACAACTATAAATTTGGAGAACAACAGAAAAAAAAGTCTAACCAGATTCTTAATCTCTTTATATGTTTCTACAGCATACCAGAAATGTGAAATATTGAAAAATAATTCGCCAGTTCAAGGTCTAAACTGAAAAACCCTCTAAAATTTGACTGTTACACAGTAAAAGGCAATGTATTTGAAAGCCTGAAACATTTGTTGTATTTGACAAGTATCATGCATCAATTCCAATAATCGTTGAAATGTATCATTGTGCCATGATATGGAAGTTGTGTGTTTCTAAACTATTTCCCTTCTTAAATCAAAGGCTGTCAATTTGAATTCCACATCTTTCCATTAACAAACTATGTTGTTTATATGTCAAACCCTCCACCAAAAAAACACTGGAGAAGAAAATGGGAACTGTATTTAATCTTACTATAAACATCATGTCTTTTCTTATGCATTTTTCACTTCCTTTACAGGCAAAGAATTTCAGCTCTGTGTCAGAATTTTCTAATAACTTTGGACAAAATTTCTCCATTTATTTCAACATTTTTTTTTTTATAAGGATCAGATCTTCAAGGTCTCTCCCTTCTAAAAGCATCAAAGTTCTGAAATAATCTCAGTTTTACTTTTTAGTTTGAAAAACCAATTTGTTGTCGAACACAAAAAAAATTACAAAACCAAAGCAAATTTAAAAATCCCAATGACATAATAGAATGCTGCAGCCACTTTTTGGTTTGGAGTTTTACCAACAATTTGAGATTTTGACATTCCATCTTTAACGACAACCACGAGTTGTAGTAACAGAAACAGCTGGGTCAGAGAAGAAGGCTGAGTTGAGCTATAGGATTTGACATTGAAAATGTGATTCCTACACTTACACACAAATACCTAATTGATTCCAGCAGGTCTTGATGTTCATACATCCCCATATGGAGTACTTCTGCAGATAGCAGACACAGTTATTATCAGACTATAAAAACTGAAGCAGAGAGTGATGTGAAAGAGAGTTCTCATTATCTTGGGCAACTTGTAAAACAATATTATTCACTGAAGAACCTGAAGTTACTGCAAGCGAGGGTATTCCTCAGCCACCTGCAGGAATGCAGCAGGGTAGCTGCTACATGGTGAGAAGTTTGAAGGTGCCTGTTCAGGCTTGCTAAATTCAGCAGCCAATAGAGGTTGCTGCTGCAGTTCCCGGTCCCCAGGTTCAACCACTAGTGAGGCGGAGCATGGGTTCTCAACAGGCACGCATGGATGGACACATACACTCACACACAAAAGTCACACGCACACGGTCAGTCGCCTTATGCTAACTTGGGTAGAAAGTACTGCCTTCACCAGCACCCACATAAGCTCAAACAAATATGGATAGCATGGAAAGTCTGATCCTATCCCCTTCTCCAGTTGATTGGGGTTGAAGTCCAGTAGTGAACTACACACACACATATTTATACATACTTATGTGCACAAAACAAAACATGGATTGGTCCAGCAGCTGGCATTAGAAATTCAGTCTATCTAGTGGTTGACCCTTGGATTCCCTGCTCTTCCCTGTTTCTGGCACTGGGCCTATTTTGTCTCACTCACTTCTTGTACACTTGTTGGGTAATCCATCTTGGAGTTGGCTAGTGTTCACATACATGCAGTCACAACAGAGAGCATACTCACACAGAACATAGTTAAAAATTTGATGCGGTGATGAAGTGCAAGATGCAGATAACCTGCTTACACTTTTACCTTTTATCTCCATTGCTCTCTGTTTTCCCAGGCTTGTTCTGTCCTTTTCCCTGCTTTTGGTCATTCCAATAAAGGTTCTACAATAAGCCATGGACATTCTCACAGTCTCCTGAATATATTCTGTAGTGAGGTTTTGACAGCCCTAAAATGCTTTTACCCCTACATCCCATAATTAATCCTATACCCCTCTTCAGCAATATCCCCATTCACTCCACAAGGAATTTGGGGAGGAAGCTAATTTTCCTTGACTTATCTTTGGGGATGAACATGCAGACACTGGGCTCATTGTTCTGCTTTGGCAGCCCTGGGACAAGCAGAGACTTCTTTCACCCATGGTGTTATTGGAGTCCTTGGCCTATTGTTCCTCTGCTCCTCACCAGGCCTTAGAGGCTGAAAAATGGAAAAATGCATAATATCTAGCAGATACTCAGAAATCATGTCACTATTGTAACAAATGGATAGAGCATTTCTAATGGTGAATGGTGAACAGTGTTTCCTTATTCAGCCTGTTAAAGGCCATTCAGATCTTGTACACCAAGTTATTAGAAGTCCCGTGTCTCCTTCTCTGTCTGCATGTTTGGTTTTCAACTGAAGAATATCATGGGATAGTGAACTTTCTTCATCATTCTCTCTAAGAACTTATGATGTACTCTTCGGGAACTTAAAACTCTCTTGTGGCTCAGCTTTGAGACATTTTTGGGAGGAAGTCACAGCTGTAGTTTGGTTTGGCTCCACTATTTAACATTTTTTATTTTTCAGTCTGCTAGCGAAAGGGAAAGGATAGGAGGCAAGATAATCTTTCTTTAAACCACAAGCTTGAGACACCAAGACTTTCAAAGGAATGATGACAACTGTGATGTGTACTGTGAATACATAGACTTGCTTAAATGACTCACTTTCTGGCATGCAGAAAAAACTATTTCCTGTCAAGAAAGATCAAACAACTTGTTATAGAGAACTACAGAAGACAAATACAACAAATTGCCTTGCAAAGCGGTGTATCAGGGAATTCCTCTGCCCACAGTGTTTAGAAAAGCACTGCATGAAGCCAGGAAGCATGCACCTGTTTTTAGGACAAACCCCATTTCCTTTGGATAATTAAATAATTAAGTAATAATAATTATGGTCTTAGAAAAACATCATGTTAGCAGTGTATATTTCACACCTACTACACTGAGATTTATGAGAAGCAGCTGATTTCTAGATTAAAATAGCATATGCCAACTCAATGAGATAAACGTTTCTTCTTTGCATCTCACAGAAGTAATGTATATTGTGACATTTGAAAGAAATATCATAAATGGAAATAGCCACAAATTTTCATGTGGAATTTTTCAATTTAAAAAGTCATGATTTATTGAAACAAGCTCTTAGTAGCAGAGTAACACTGAATTTTCTGGGTAAAAATAAATTTATAACTGTCAAAGATTTCATAGCTTTTTAAAATCTATTTTCAGAAGAAAAAGCATTATAGTGCCTTAGAGCTAGAGGAAGTATGAAAACCATGGACAAAATTTTAAGAATTTGTTCATTTTTTTGTTTTCACTCTGTGAAACAAAATATTAATTTTTTGAACATTTATACCTTTTTTTTTCCTGAACAGTTTGAGAAGATCTACTGAATTATGCAATTAAAAATGGTTTCCTGCATATTTGTTTCATTCAAATTAATGATTGCTCTGAACCAGAATCCCAGATCTTAATATATAAATTTACTTTCACTTTGCGTAGATTTGCAACACAACAACATCGTTTCTAATCTCCATCATGGTCCAACCCACAGTTCTGTATCTCAGCTCTTACCAGCTTTGGACATAACTTTGTAGGTATAACTCCCTTTGCAAACTTTACAATAGAGATCTATTTTGACATCTTCACTAGTTTTGAACTAACAGCAAAAAGAAACATGTATTTTCCAAACAAATAAACTTTTTTTCAAATACAGCCCCTTTTCTAGTCAGAAGAACATAGTTTCAACCATACTAGAATTTGTGACAGGTTTTACATATTAATAAAAAGGATGAAAAATCTGGACTGTGATCGATCAAAGGGTAGGTGCTTGACAATATGCACAATTATATTTGTAATGACATGCAAGTGTTTCTAAAAATGTACTGTAACAGAACTGACTTGCTGAAGGACTTGAAGGTCACTTTGAGACAAGGCCCCTGGTAAATGGAAGAAGTATGTTGCCCACAGAGCTGCCCTGTCATATGAAGTATTTGCTTCCAGAACTGACTCAAAGACACCTCCTTTCCAACACAATGCATTCTTGATTTGTCATGAGTTTGACATACTCTATTAAAAGCGGGTACTGATAAGTGTCTTCACAGAGCAAGTTCTGCTGAGCAGCCTGAAAAATTGTCACATTTTGTTAGAGCTACTACCCTGTCCTCATGTCTCATTATGTGTGGACAACTGTACTGGAGGGTATCAGTTAATGAAATTAATGCTGAAAATGAAACAAAACCTGAGATGACTTTATGACAATGCCGCAATACACCTGCCCACTTTAGAACATGTTAAAAAATAAAGGTACAGCTTTCACTATTTCAACTGGCTTCATTATATTATAATTGGTTTTGATGTAATCATCATACAGTTCTATTGACACTAATGTTGTTTTACTTGAATATTCTACTTGGCTATTACAGAGTTTTTCATTCTGGAAAGAAGGATCTGTCACTGAGACATCTGCTAGATCATATCTTAGAGAACTTTCATGCTGTCTTTAGTAAGTAATGCCAGAGTATTACTAGAGTTCCTGAAAAAAGTGTCATTCATCAGCAACAGCCACTCTTTGGAGCATTTAGATAAGGACGTGTCCTCCAGCTTTTCTAACACAACAGTGGGATCCTGGAGGAGTATAATGGAGGCCACTAGTTGCACAAAATGGGTTGCATGGTCTTACTAAATGGCAATTCCTACTGCTCATGAAGAAAAACACTGGGCTAGATGAACCATTGGTTTGACCTGGGGGGGAATTTCTTGTGTTCTTGTGATAGGGCCAAACCCAAATCTCCCGAGTAGCTTTCTATTTCCTCTGCGCCACTCTCCATTTGGAAGGTTACATGGGAAGGGAAAGACAAGCATACAGAAGAGTTTTCTATTGAAAACTCAGCACTCCACTAAGTAGCAGAGATTTACAAGATAAGAGGGATCTTGACTTCGCAGTCTAGTGCTTAAAGGATTCCATCAGGCTGTGGAGTCCTGGATTGTGCTCCCTGTTTTTTGTTTTACATTTAAGAGTCATTGATTTTAAAACACCCGTAGTAGTATAAAGGACTGATTCCCATCTGGGTTTCCTAGCCACTAGGATAGTTAGTAATGCTTTAGGCCTTTAACTCTGAACTGAGGCAAGGAAGTGTTCTGGGACTGTTGTTAAATAATGATATAGATTCTTTAAGTTTTAAACTTGGATCCTATACAGCTCAGTCCTACAGACATAACAATTTATGATAGTCATAATCTTTGTTATCATCATGCAATTCATTTCATTTCCCCCTTAGCTCAGCACTCATGATTATAACTTTTATAAAGTAATTTCAGTCAATATTCTGCAGGACCTTGATTCACAAGGGCATACGGCGATGAGGAAGAGGATATAATGTATCACATAAAAAAATCCAGTTATATTTTTCTTGGTATTGTTTAACTCACTTTCTTTTCCACTTAGTCAAGATATGTATTCTGCTGGATTTTTTCCCCTCTTTGTGTCAAGTGAAATAGAAGGGAAGTCATTTCACAATCTACAATGTATTATCACCTACTCTATCTCAGGTAATGAATAAAGTTATGCATATTTGGCATTGATTTAGCTTGCTCATATGTTAGATTGTACTTTCTTGAATAAATCATTATGTTCCTAACACTCATGTAGACAAAGTAGTATAGGTGAGGGAGTCTGTGAGAGAGACATGGAACTGTCTAGGAGTTGCTGTCATGTGAGCAGAGGTTATAAAACAAATCTGAAACTTTAGTAAACTAAATATGTAAAAATAGTGCAGAAATGCAAGACATTTCCTATAAAAGCTATACATTGAGGAATTCACAATATAAAATGTTCAGGATGCAATTCAGAGATTAAGAGATGGCACTAGAGAAACACTAACTTATAATTGTTGTGACCAGCATCTTACAACCACAGCCTTTTTCAACCAGAAAGCAATCTACTTTTCTAAAAACATGAAGGTTATCTTGTGCAATGTTGGCAGAATGGTTTTCATCTACATCCTATTACAAAACTAAACTAAACATGGAATGTTCAGCTATTATTTTTTTATTTTCCCATTTTGCTTGTTTCCTTGTCTATATGTATCATTTCGTGAACCACTTGCTTAGACCCTACAGATCACTAATAATCCAGAGGTCATGAGTTGAGAAACAGCCTTAGATTTGGCTACTCCAAGACCTTCTTTGATTAGTCCTTCTACTCAGATGAAGTGTCATGAGTAACAGTAACTGCTATAAATCTCTAGGAGTTAATCTGTCTTTTGCTAGAATCTGTCTGATAAAGAAGGGACCAAGACCAGTGTTCTGTTACATCATTCACATATAATGTCCGTTTTCACACACACGTACACAAATGCACATGCACACCTGCCCATATTTTGCAATGCTTTCTCTTGAGGTTTGATGGAAGTTGGTTAGTTAAAAAGGTGTTCTCTGTGGCTTGATCCTAAGGTATGAGCAGTCTCTCTGAAGGCTTAAAAGCTGTAAGACACATTCATATCACATGGCATCCAATCCTGTGTCTGGACATATACTACTGCAGCCATGAAATCTGTGATTTTTCCTCCTGATTTCATTGGAAACTTAACTGTACCTTTACATCAAAGTAAACAGGGTTAGCAGAAAGACTGACATTCATATGAATTCATAGATGACTAGAAACTAATAATTATTTAATTCTATACTCAATATATTATGAGATGGGGGCTTGTACTGCTTTAACTAGTATGAAAGAAATGGCATGATATGAGGAAAATATTCACTGTAAAAATCCCCATGGAACTCATTATAAAGATGAATTGATTACAATACTGAAAAAAAGTATGGAAAATTAGACTGAAAACAGAAGTGAATACCACACGGGTTTTGGCCTTATGGTTTAGGGCATTTTTTAATATGCTCTTGTTTCATTGCATTTTGACATTTTTGTTACTTGGCCATCACTGAAAATTTATTTGTGGTGGCAGAGAGAATTTGGAAAAAACAGCAGAAAGGCTGAGAGAAGTGTGATAGAACTTAACAAGGTGAACTGATATTTGGGGGGAGAAATTATTTCCTTATTGCTCTTCAGCAAAATTTTCATCTGTTAATTCTACAAAATATGGTCCTTATTGCAGCCACAATGTCAAAATATGAGGAAAAAATGAGGCTAAGAAATTAAAGGTCCTACAGAATTTTCTTTGCACAAATCTGTCAGGTGATAAGGGTGAAGTACTTATAAGCTTTTATTTTTGTTTGTAACTTTGGTTATGAAGTCTTGGGCAACTGGCTGTAGGTGACTCTGCTTGAGCAGAAGGGTTGGACCAGATGACCTTTAGAGGCCCCTTCCAACTGGACAGCTATTCTGTGATTCTGTGGTTAAAAACTGTACCATCGGTGTTTGGCACAAGTCAATGAACTACAGAATAATTTAAAAAAAAACACGTTTCTCTTCAAGTTAACTGTAAGTTCAAAGGAAAATCAGATCTGTCTCATTCACTTTGTTTCTTTAGAAAAAAAGTTAGTATCCAGGCAGAGTAGCTGAGCTTATTTTGAAGATGCCTGTCAGCTCCATAAGAGATGGAGTTGGGTGGGGTACAAAAGAGTTTTCACTCCAGTGGAGTAGGGAAGTATTGTTCAGCAAAGTGAAATGGTTTGTGAATGCCAGAATCTCCCTGGCATTCTTTTGCCTCAAACCCTTATAATGATATTACATAAAGGGATTCCTGAGTTGCAGCAATGTAGGAGAGATGAAAAACAATCTTACAATGCATCTATATGACCTCTGTAAGGCAAGCATAACCCTCATCTCCCTTCCTCTAAACTGGTGTCAACTTTTGTAGGCTCAACCAATCCACACACTGTGTTGCTGTTGTTAACATGATTTCTCAAAATAATGCGATGGTGAATATTTACATTCAAAATACTTACAAGCATTTAATATGTGAGAAAAAAAGTAAAAAACCCATTAAAAGATGGGTGTTCTTCTTATGAAGATTACTTTCTCACATCAGCTATGGGAACATCTTGCTTAATTTCAAATGATTTATTAATTGCATATAAATTGTATTTATTACATTGCATTATAGTTACTTAGTTATGAATGAAGATTTTAATATGCTTAGCCATGTCTAACTGTACTTTTTCCTTTCTATTTCCTATAAAAATCAATTCCTTATAATCAGTAAGGGAACCAATGGTAAATAACATCATTTCATACTAACATACAAAGAATGTACTCTGTATAATGTAGTAGAGTATTAACTCTTGTTCTAAATCCAGGTATTAAAAGATTTTATGTAAGTGCAAAATGCAAGCTCTTAGGGTCAGAATCAGTTGACCAAACATAGATCTCAAGAGCCATTTGAGCTGCTCTGGGATATTCCTCCTGGTCCATAGACACTTCTTTAAAAGTGCATGGGCTATCCATCCATATCAACTAGCCCTATGTAGGTAGCTTAAATGTCCATGAGTATCCACAATGGCACTTTGTACCCATGTATAGGCACTCAAATCTTACTCCGAAGTTATTATTTGCCTAAGTGCCTATCTTTCCATTACAGTCAAATGAGACCTGGCAACATTTCATCGGTTGCATCATTCTGTAGACTCTGTTGGCTACAAAGCAGTTCATAAGACGTTGGTGACTTGCACCATTTGACATACCGTAAGTTTTTTGATTCAACCCATACTCTTCCAGAAGGACATGGGACTTCCATAGATCTTGCGTAACATTTCCCAATGTGTGACATCTCAAAGGGCACCAACAGCCTTTGAATGGGCACCTGAATCAATTCTAATGTCTTTCACAAATTCAGTGGTTTCACAATAGAGAGCACACACAACAGCTATTTTAAAATTGAGGGTATTACATTTAATTTTGCTATGTTGTACAGTGTTTGAGCTACTTTTGTGCAGTCATTGGCCAAGAAGACTCTATGAATTGATAACAGAGCATCAGCTGACATTGCACAAAATTATCTACATGACAAAAATTATAGTAGTATCAAATCTGAAAGATCACCAAAGCTGTTAAGGAAACTATCTCTTTCACAGAAGAAAGCTTCCTTGTGATACAATCTAAATTGAGATACTGTTGGTTACAGATCTAATATTACAAGAAGCATTAAAC
Organism: Tringa tobata; assembly: GCA_033628505.1. Lineage (NCBI taxonomy): Eukaryota > Metazoa > Chordata > Aves > Charadriiformes > Scolopacidae > Tringa > Tringa tobata. The sequence continues at coordinate 15,063,037 of JAHREE010000279.1, read as the reverse complement.
ATAGAGACCTTCTCAATTACTCTTGAAGTCCGTATTTGTAGCTCATGGCGTTTGTGCTTAACAGTATCTTGTATCTACTGGATTAAAAGCAAAAATACTGCTTTATTTTTTATTTTAAATAATTAAAATATAAAATTCATCAATTCACATATTAAATTTATTGTGTAATTGAAAGTAGATAGGAATCTGAATTCTTTCATTCATTATGCTAGACAGTCACCACTTTATACACACCACAAAAGCTTAAGTATAGTAAGTACTTGCAGCTGTTTTGTAGCAGATGGCTATAGTCAGCATCTGAATTTTTTTAGTGCTATTGAGTGCACAGCACTTGATTCAATGGCCCAATTAAAAAAAAAAAAAAACAAAAAACAAAAAACAAAAAAACCCCAGTCTTTTAGAAGATACAATTTGTCTTTTCTCTCCTTTTACCTTTTAATTGCCATATAGCTGCATCATACTATTTCCTCAGCTCGGTTAAGATTTTTTGGGTTTGGTATTTTTCAAGATTCCTATTTATAGTTTTTGAATTAACATTATATTGTCATTGAATGCCCTGCAGAGATTCTCTCCTCTGAAGGAAACTTATGCTGATAGTCTTAAGACTTCATTTGACAGCTTCAAAAAACTGACAAACATTTGAATCTTGTTTGGCTAAGAGCTGGTAATCAGGAAATCAGGATGGTAATAATCAGGTGAGATTTTTCCAAGCACACTATAAACCTAAAAACTAACCACCTGCTCTAAAATGCCAGAAAATGAGACAAATTAGTCCAAGCTACCTCCAACAGCTTCTAGTCTATTCCTCTTGGAAGGGAGGAGAGACGCAGACGTTATGAGGGGTTGCTCTACATGTTTCTTAATCTATAGTCTGTAGTCCACTGCTGACCAGTAATGACATTTAAAGCAGATCAGAACAATATTGTCCTCATAATTGCATTTTTTCGTCCATGAGGTTCAATGCCCAACTGTCTATAAAGGTGTATATATCTATGCACACATATGCAAGTCATTAAGAATCTTTAACTGGAAAATAAATAATCATCCCACTAGACTGTATTTATTAATTTCTACCTTCATAATGACCCTGATTTTTTTTATGTTAAAGCTATAGAGAAGTATCTTTTCATTGAAGTTCCTTTATTGTTCTTTATTCAGGTTATGTAAGCTCTTCATGGAAAAAACTGTGCAGGTATGGCACTTTGAATTTCTAAAGGTTTGCTGAAGGTCAGTAGTTTCTGCACTGCACTGAAGAAGGAACTGTTGGAGGCTTTGCATTCAGGAATCATATCAAGTAAATGGAGACAACTACTTCTGAAAGGCTAAGTTCTACCTCTGTAAATTTTAGGACCTTCATAAGAGCAAAGTCAGTATATCCCAAAGAGACGTATCAATGAAGTCTTCCTGGACATCTGATTAACATATAGTTTCTGTTAATTGGAGTGAAGTTAATCAGATGTCCGCTTGATTCTCTAATAATTCATTCTAGGATAAACTGAGAATTATCTAAGAAGTGTCTTAGAAGTATCTTAGAAACCACTCATACTTTGCAGGTTGATTGGCAGATATATTAGGCAGCCTTAGGCTTATTGTTGCCACCCTTGCAAACAGTATTTTCCCTTTTCCATTTATACTTTACTTTACAACTTGTTCTAATGCAGGCTAAGCTAGTGTTAGAGTCACGAGAAAGGACAACAAAGGAGCAACTCAAAATGAAAATTCTACAGCTGTTTTATTCTGTCTGCAGCATACAGAAGTAGAAGGTCTGATAAACAGAATTAAAAGTGGACGAAAACTGTAAAACAGAGGAAGTTATAAGATCTATAAACCACACTAAATAAAGTATCAGGTGACATGCTTGCTTTAATACCAATTCTCCCATGCAGACTATTAAATAGTATAACAACTTGATAGATGGAACCCAAGGTATCTTAATTCTCTCTCTCTAGTTTCAACAGCATCTTTTATAGCCATTTTAAAGTTGTTTGGATAATTGATTTATTATTCCCCCTCCTGCCCAGGAGATGAACTAACGTAACATATGGAGAAATCAAGATCAGGACTCCATTATGAAAGCTCCTGTAACATAATTTTGGAAGAGCTACTTTAAAAGTCAGTTGTCAGGCTATCACTTGGGAAAGACTGGCCCTGCTTTGAGTGGGGTTTTGGAGAAGATGATCTCCACAGGTCCCTCTCAAGTAAATAATCCTATGAATCTGTGATTCTAAAGCCTGTTTTATCTTTCAAGGGGTTTGTGGCGTAATTGAAGACAGATCACAATAGCCCATCCTGGAAAGAAAGTAAAGATCAGAGCAAAACAAGACAATCTATCATACTATTATGTCATGCAATGGTCCTCACACAAATCAGAAGAAATGGTTACAAGGAGAGTAAGCTATTAAACTAATTTGTCCAACTGGAAAAGTATGTCAATATCTGCCTCCCACTTAATTCAGGGCTTACGCATAGTTGAAAGAAGGACAGACTTCCCTGCAACATTTTGTGACAGGACTCCTGAGAGCTGTCAGGATTGTTATTTCACTGACAAATCCACCTGTATACAAGACTACTGCTTCCAAATATGTAAATATCCTGGTAGACATCACTGCACTGGCTGTCCTTGATACAGGTTTTTAATGCTTTCTTTACTCTTTTGTGGGTTAGAAACTGAGCACAGTAAAGGGGGATTTTCCCTTCTCTTCATGCCTTTCTTTTGTCTTAATCAAAAGTAGACAGTTCAAAAAACCTTCAGACCCAGAAAGTAAGGCCTAAGCTTAGGTTTTAATTTGCCCTTGGAATTTCAAAACGTGATGAATGTAATAGAAATATTTTTTTTCTTTAAAGTACCTATCGTATTTATGCTGTTCTAATGAAAAGGACATAGTTTACTATCTTGCACAACAGCACTAAACCACATTGGTCTGCTTGCATTGTATCTCCCCATCACTGTCTAGTTAAGATTGCGCCAAATAATTTCATTCTGTAGGAACAGACTGTTATTTGAACATGCTTCTCTGAAATTGTTATGGGTACTTGAGTGATAACTGATTGGATGACCTACCTACACTCTAATAATGAACAGAATATAGAAAGTAATACAGCATATTAAATTGAGGATATAAATCTCTTTCTATTACTACTGTCTTCCACAACACTAATGGAAAGTTCAGCTTTTTATGGCAGCTTAAATAAGAACTGGAAAATGATGAAGCAGGCAGGATTAATTGAATGCCCAGGAGACATCACTGTTGCTGGTCTGCCTCCTCTCTGTTGGTCTCCTGCACTCACCCTACCATACACCTATGCATTCACCCTCCATTTAAATTGCTTACTTGTGGAAGATTGGGTTTAAAGTTTTTTTGATTTGTTTGATCAGATTAATTTTCTGCAAACCACAAGGACCATTCTTGTGTTGCTGTTACATGTTTGTGCATAAAACTCAAAATTTCCAGTTAGGATACTTGCCCAGCCTGTAACTACAATAAATCAGCAGTGTCAGATCAAAAGCCTTGTTGCTGAAAAGAAAAAAGATTGTGCTGGTTCTGTGTCTAGTACAAAAGTGTGATTCAGTCGTTTCCCTTAACCTCAGATGTGCAAACTCTCTTTGAAACTTAGTGTCTTGGGTTTACCTTGCATAATATCCCACCTGATGTGCATATAAATTAAATTAACTCTTGTGAAGAAAAAACTCAATTTATTAACTTTAAAAGAAACAACTATATCTGATGTTGACAGTTTACTATTTTATAGAAGTCTTGCAGACCTGTTTTGGTTTTTTGTTTGTTTGTTGGTTTTGGGTTGGTTTTTTTTTTAGAATGAATTTGGCTTTGGTAATAAGAAAGAGAGGTTTTTGTTGGCTTATTAAACTCTTTTGTTGAAGTATAATGACTTAGGGTTTAACGCCAACAGATAGAAGTTAATTACTATTCAGTACCTTTAATTGCAAGCTACAGTTCAAATACTTAAGGACAAGGTAAAGAAAATAACACTTGTCACCAGTAATTACAGCCAGTTTTCACCACCTTGCCTTGAAGGCACTGAGCTGCTGCTTTCTTAAGAGGTCACAAAAGATAAATGAGTGAAAAGGAGATCACACTTCTAAAACATTGGAATAGCACTTCACTTTGAGAATTCCTTTCTTTATCCTCAAATATTGCTTGTGTTTCACCTTTAACATTGTTTAGACCCAAAAAATGCATTTAATTTCTATTCTTTTGTTCCTAGCCTTTCCAGGAAGTCTCCATATCATTTACTTTTGCTTACTGTGTAATACTCACAAGGTCTGAGGTTAGGAATGAGTTGGTGGTTGTGTTTTGGTTTGTGTTTTTGTTTTTGTATTTTTTAACAAACTCCCAGAAAGACCTAGCAGGCAAAATACAACCTTGTAAGCAAAACGTGCAAAAGAAAAATAAACAGAAAGCTCTATAAAAATGAAATGGTCAAACGGAGACCGTGATTGCTTCTAAAATTCATGGTTACCTCTTTTTCTCCTTTGCAGCATGTGTGGAAAATATAAACAAGTAATGGACGAAAAAAAATTACATCAAGCTGTTTCTTAATTGAGCTCTAATGGATCCCCTTTGAGACCCGTGATAATACAGAAATTCATATGTAACCTGATTTGCATCTGTGCATTGAGCTGGCTCTCAGGTGTTTACCTTTGCTATGTAGCAATAACAACCAGTTTTTAGGACTGGCATGTGATCTAAATCCTCCTCTTGTCTCATTTAAGCAACACAGCCCAGAGCCTCAAATATAAGCGTGCTGGTAGCTCTCTGTGAAACTGCATTTACTTAAATATCTGCACCTAAGAAGTACTATTTTTAACCTTTCCTCACAATGTTGCTATAATGTGTAGGTGATTTGGACAATTGAGTAGAACACAGAAAGCATAAAACCAAAAAATATCTCTGCTAGACAGTCCTATGATCACCACCAGCTTTTGCTACTTTCAAGTGATTATATCCTGTCACTGACAGAAGTGAGCTGAATGTGTGGTTTTAAGACAGAGTATTGTGAATAAGCAAGTACATTATAAAACTCCCATTTGCAGTGTATTCGTAATTTTCCTGCATATGTGGGTGCACCTTCATTGCTTAAGCAGTAATGTAAGTGAGTGGAGCTTATATTGCCATTGATACTTTATGCCTAAAGAGAAGACTTTTGTGCTTCACTCACTTTGTGACCACAGCTACATGAACTGCCTGGAATTATTGGCACATTCCTACAAGGTTCTTCACTGACTTCATATCACATCAGTCAAGTAAGTCACGATCTGCCAGGATAGGCTCTAAACTGCTGTTGTACATAAAAGGAATCCTAGCTTTTGAATTGGTTCATGCTTGTTCTCCTAGGTCATTTTTTCCCTCGAACTTTCATTGGTCCCTACTGCTTAGTTGTAGTCAGAGAGGAATTAGTTGCAAGTCAGTTCAACGGACATTTATTTACTTCCTGATTGGTCTCCAGAGACAACTCTTCGTGAAGCCTGTATATGCTAGCGTGTATGAACTTCAGAGGAGTAACAGGACATATTGACAGGTTCAGAATCAAAATGCACTCTTCTTACATGGGATCTTTTGTGTGCTCTTCTTCAAAGTTCATCATCTAACTTTGTTTTGAGATGGTTTAGGTACTTGACATGTTCAAATGTACAATTAATGCTTTGCTAGAAACTAATTTCAATCAGTTAATTCTTATGTAAGACTTTTTGACACAAATGTAAACTGAATGTTCAGAAGAATTGCTATCTTCATTTCATAAATGCAGGACTAGACTTACAGGGATTTGGAGTTGTGGAGCTCATCAGATTAATAAATAAATATACATATGTACATATGTATGTAATGTAATCTTATATATGTTCTGAATGTATATTCTTCTGATTTTATCAAAGTTTCCTATCAAAAAAGAAAAATCATGGAGGATTGTCAGGGGAGAAACGACTAGGGTAGAGCACACATGAAATTGTGAGGAGAAAAGTAATGTCTATTTACCTTAACAGGCATTTCAGTTGTGTCATTTTGGGAAAGGTGCAGATGATCCGATGCTTAGATGTCAAACCTGAAGTATTCAAATAAATCAGTTTATTAAAAACATTGCCTTCAAATGAATTCTCAAAGGCAAATAATAAAAAATAAATAATAAAAATAAATAATGCTTCAATAAAGTCTGTCAGAGTCATTATTTTCTCAGTGAGTAAATGGATTACATAAAAAAGACAACTTTCACCCTAAATAATGTGTACCACGAACATGTTTTAGACACCTAAAGGTATCTTGCATCCTTTCAATTTTCTTGTCCTTTTATATAGAGACAATCACGAATAAATTGCCAAGTTCTGGACAATTATCAGATTAAAAGAAGGAAGAAATCCTTGAAAGAATAAAGGGATTTAAGATGGCAAGCTAGTCCAGGACTATGTCTTACCCCTCTTTTATCAGTTTTCACACCCTGTAAGTTTCTGTGCGTCACCTTAGCTGTGTGAGACTACCCCTCAGCACCCACAGCGGGGTAAAAACTTGGTGTGGCAGTAGCAATGCATCAAATATAAGCAGACGACAGACATCAACAAACCTGAGCTGGTATCTTCACCACTGGTTTGGTTATGCCAAGTGCTTTGTCAGCAGAGCCCCTAGCGTTTATGCAGAGCATGGCAGTAGAAAGTGCTTTTCTGCCATCGTATCTCACTAATCCTCTGAATGACATAAACTAAGTCTGACAAAGACTCTCCTCTATCAGCGTAAATGTCTCTGCATAAGGTATTTTTCTGACATAACAATGTCAGTAAGGCGTGAGATTTTTTTCACACCCTCAGCTATGAAAGCTCTACTGATAAAAATTTTAAGTGTAATTTAGACTAAGACTGCAAGACTAAGAAACCAACATTAAAATCCTTAAGAGCCCTCTCTTCTTTACATCTGTGTTGAGGAAAAACTGAGATGGCAGGAGCAGGATTTGTGAGCCACAGAAGGATAACACCAGGATGACCGTGATGTGGGGCTGTAAAATTAAGTATTCATGTCACCCTCATTCAAAGATGATGCCAAGGAGTTTGGGGACAACTAAGTAGCATTTTAGGACTGTAATGATGTTAATCTGTGATGTAGTTATCAAGACACCACTTTCTGTACAGTGATATACTGAAAAAATGTTTCTGGGAAATAGTCCATATCATGGAGGCTATTTTCCTTTGCTTTCTATAGGATGCTACTGGGCTTGTTGCCATTGCTCTTAGTCCAACATCAGTAAAAATGATCTGTAGTATAAACTGAATTTGTTATGAATAATGTTATAAATTATAATATTTCATATCTTTCCCTTCTAAGTTACCAAATATGTGCTACTCTAATGGATACATAACAATACAGGCAAATAATGTGCATTATATACCATGCATACAGGTACATACATACCTAGATCTAGTATATACTGCTATGATATATACAGTATATGTAAACAGATATATATATATTCATATCGTATCTAAACTATGTCTTGAGATTCCAAGTTTTAGCTCATTGTTTAGGCTTATTTAGTGATGCATAAAATGCAATTTTACTGGAAAAGCCCTGATAGTCCACTCCCTCTAGTTCAAGATCTTGTGGCCATTAGAGATACTGTAAGGTCTGATCCACAAAATTTGTGGATTAGTAAATTGTTTGCTTATCATTACCACTATTCACTGATATACAGTCTTGTACATATTCAAGATAGCAGAATTTCTTTATGAAGGCCTAAGTTCAGACCAGCATCTTCTCATCTAACTGTTTAATTTTAAATCTCTAAATTATCATTGGAATAATTCTGGCGAAGTTCAAGCATTTTGCCCTCATTGTTTGCAATTATAGTTCATAATTAATAGCGCTATTATAAGGCATTGCTTTATTCATAGCATTCATTCCAAATTCCAATTCTCTCAGTGTTTGACTTCAGGTGCCTCCTATTAACTATTTGTATTTATTTAATTTGGCATGGCTGCTTTATGTGCAATTCACATACACTTTATTACTGCAAGTAACTGAACTTATGAACTTGAACTTATCATGTGGACAGTAAGTAACTGAGATTTTCCAGCTTGAATGTTTTTTTCTTAGAATGTTTTCTTCTGGACTGCATATTTGTTGCCTGAGTTGTCATTATCTTCATTGCTATTCTCTTAAGAGTTTTCTGGTTCATTCACAGGCAGACCTGGCTTCTGATTCCTGTTCACTAAGCACACCTCACTTCAGACAGTACCCAGTTGTATAGAAGTCGGTTTTTTTAGCTCTGTTTGAATACCTCAGTAAGACCTTATAACCAGGTTTTCTCTCTTTGCCATCTGTCCCTGTGGCTCAATGTCTTTTGTATCACTGGTTAGAGAGGGAAACACACGTTTTCAGAAGCGGAAAAGGAAAGTTCTTTCTCCAAAATACTCTAATACTTAATGAACTGCCTTAGGAGGTGAAAGAAGAGACTCGAACTCCTTTAGGGAAAGGTAGGAACTTACAGTCTTTGTGAGAGTTATTTCAGACGCTTACTCTGATGGCAAGCCTAATTCTCTAGGGCATGAATGGTGCTTAATAGACATCTCCAGCTTGGATACTGAATCTGGGACAAGCCTGTGCTATGCTAGTCCTGTCCGTTGGGTGTGGGAGGTCCTTCCTCAGCTGGAGGAGTTCTAGCATCCTCTGGGGGAGGCTCCCTGGTTTCTTCCTTGCCTGTAGATGGGAGCCTAAATACCGAACCTCTGAGGTCTGAATCCTCACCTGGTGACAGTTTCTTCATGCCTGGTCTGAATCTCACCTTTGACTGATAGAATATACTCTATAGTGCCATACAATGAGACTTAACCATAGTATTTATGGAGTTAAATTAATATATTGTTGTCAAGAAATTATTGCTTTTCAGGAAAAATGTACAGTGTTAAATACAACACCTAGAAGTCTTGGGTAAAATTTTTATTTTACTATAGCAACTATTCAATCCGTAACTTTCCTTACATTTTATTCATGTTGCATTCCTAGATTAAAAGATGTGAATTTTAATTTTTTTTTTAGTTCACATCTATAATTAATTAGTGTAGCAGTGTATAGGTGTTTTTTTTTTTTATTAGGTTCATCAATGATTTTAACATCAATAAAATCTGAAGTGCAGCAAGACTAACACTAAGTTGCTGTGGCCTGCATTTCAAGTCCAGTTTTGAAGTTACAGAAAAAGAAGAGAATGGCTGAGTTAGTCTTTTCAGAATTTGGGGACGGAAAGAATTGGGAAGGGCTATCCTTAGGTCAGGGGCTCCTAGAGTTTGAAGACTGTGGACACTGCTGCTATAGCTTTTAAGCACATGAGCGCAAAGGGCACATATTATATATTACTCATCCCCTGAAACAGAGCTGAACATTCTGAAACAGAGCTGGTCATTCGGAAGAGCTCCCCACACATAAGAATTTGTAATTTGTATTTGAACAGAGCAGGATAGTGCCAGGCAGAAGCTGCGTCCCAGCTAGGTCTGAAACTGGAGGCACCCTCATGCTGTGCCTGTACCTGCCAGGGGTTACCTTAGTGTGCTTATGTCACTTCCAAAGTCTAATGGAGCATAAATTTGCAATTGTAGTATGGTACTGCACTGCGCAGCCACATTGCATCATTTAGAGCCAGCTGAGGTGTTTCTAACAGACTGTTGTATTACTTCTTCTAAGCACATCCTTGAAGCCTAAGAGCTTGGACTGAAATCAATTCATCTGAGATACTTGACGCATCTATTGGCTACAATGATAACGTTATGCTATAGTGGTTATGATATTGCTGAATGCAATTTCTTCCTAGAAAGCAGAAGTGGCAGTTCTGTGGATGGACATTGTTCTTTGGTTTCCAAAGGAACATATGCTACATTAAGATAAATCTTCAAAATCAAGTACTGTCAATGCAAGAGTGTTTTCCAGACTGTGCAACAAGGATTTGAAAAGCAAAGCCCACCTAATAGCTTCCCTATGACTATGATAAGGCATATTTTTAAATCTATTTTAGTAATTTCTTAAGAATACATAGATTGTCTCCTCTTTTTCATGTGCTTGCAGCTCTGTGTTCTCCATGCTATCAACATCTTTTCTATTTCTTGAATTTTATAACTATATTAGACTCAGTTATCTATCTGTTCTGGCAAGTTAAATTCTCAGTATTGCAAGAGTATTTTGATTTGTTACTTCTAATATCAGTTTTCTGGATGGTATCCTCGTTACTGACTCTGTATATGAGACAGTCAGTATTGTCTTGAATTACAACAATAAAAATTTCAGATAGTTCACTTTCAATACTCTCTGTCAGGCATTATCTCTTATAACAATAACTTAAACAAATTTAATATTCAGTTTCTAGAGTTATCTGTGGTTATCTGTTATCTGTGGTATCTCTTGTTCCATTAGTATTGGAAACATATTTCAAAGCTTTTAGCTCCAGCAGCTGGAAATTCTACATATAATCTAAGAATGTGATACTGATGATCATGTAATAGATTTTGTATGCATAATTTCAGACCATAAATAGCTTAGCAGCTACTAAAACGTTTATAAAAGTTTCCCAATGTTTTCTTAGAATGCCACACAGTACCATGTTTTAAATTAATGTTTTTCAGGAAGCTGAATCTCTTTCATTATATCGAAACTTCTACAACTACTACCATTTGAGACTAGGTAAAACATTTGCACAGAGCTGGCAGACAGAAGGATGGGAAGGCAGAGGATATACACCAGACCTCTGCCTCTCTGGAGTGGCAACAACAGGCTGAGCAACATGCTTTAGGATTATAAAAATGGCTCCAGACACCTATCCTTAAGCACCTGAAAAAGTCCCTAGTTCAAGTTTTGCCATGCATATAAAATATTTTGATAACTTTAGTTTCCAAATAAGATTTAAAAGTTTAAATCTCTCACAGTCTCATACATTCAAAAGCATTACCATAAAAGAAATTTTATGGGCATTTTTTTATGCATTTAATACTTATTTTTCCTACAGATTTTATTCAAATTAGCAGGGCAATGTGTAGTAGGGTCTTCTGTGAGTATGTGTTAGCCACTTCATGAAAAAACATGCACAGACTATTTCTGCAGAAAAAAATATTACATCTGAAAGGATACAGGACTGAGGTACCTTTGAAATTGAGAGATAAAAATAATATATCAAACTTAGTAACCATTTAGGTCTGTGCATCTGTACTTGTACAGGGACAACTGAGAATAAAGTATTTCCTGTGAATATTAGTCAGAAGGTGATGAAGTGCATTATGGATTTAATAATTATAATTAATTTTTTCAATCAATTAAAAAGAAGCCTCCAGAACATAACAAAACAAAAAGTTAAGGTGAGGATCTTTTTTTTGCCTTTGCTGTACAACTCTCAGCTCCAACAAGAAGAAATTCCTTGCCATAATAAATTCAGTATTTGATCTTGCTGTCCCAGTACTTCACAGAATTAAACTTATGGGTCACAGCACTTCTGAAATGAACACCATTTATAACTGCAACAACTATCTGTAATTAAACTATTCCACTATCTCTATTATGTGCCTTTACAGAAAGGTGCAGGAGAGTAATTAATACTCTTCACCAACTAGTGTTGGCTATTAACCAACACGAAAATAAACACATGGAAACAATTGTAAATTAATGGGTTTGTAAATTGAAAGGCTTGGATTGTGAAGATCAATGAAGTTTAGCAGCCATTTGAGAACTTACTGTAAAAACAATGCAGTAATTTACATTCCTAACAGCATAGTAAACTCTATCTTGTCTTACGTATATAGCCACTTCTGACCTAAAAATTTCAACATAGAGATGAACATCAGTTTGAATTTGCCATCTGATTTAGTAGCATTATCTCAGCTGTTTTATTTGCTGATACAGAGAATAATTTTTGAATGGTCTTACACCTCTCAGTACTCACACGGGATTTATAGTCATTTTGAACCAACCTGTAGGTATAACTGTAGGTATAATGAATGTACCAGATAGTTCAACTTCTGGCTTGACATGTCTAATTTCAATTACAAAAAATCATTTTTTTCAAAATCTTTTAATAAAACATAGCATTTTTAATCTAGAGATTTTTCCTGAGTTTTTTGGCTCAGGCTTTCCTGGAGATTTCATAGGACAAGGGCCAGAAGATACCTACTGGCCACCTACTGGTGTTAAGTGCCCTTCCTCTTCTTTAATGATACTCTAAATCCATTGCCCCATTGTTTATTTAATGGCATTATCAGAGAAAGGCCAAGGTTGGCATCATAGGTGGTCTCTACAGCTTCCCTCCCTCCTGGAGGTCAGGCTGCCCGTGCTCAAAGCCAGGGCTGATGTTGCACCACCACTGAACCTTGCAACAAATTACTGGAAAAAACAGCTTAGATGGCAGAAGGAGCCCCTGCTGGAAGCCTCTGCCCCGTTGCTTCGAGGCTGCACTTATCCTCAGACCCAGAGGCCTGGCCCTTGCCTTAGCTGTAGTTACGGCCATGCCCAACCTGATCCCAACCTGATGACTTGATTTCTTGGATTCACCTCAGACTTACTGGCTACTGCAGACTTGCCCAGTGATTGCACGGCTCTTGGCAGACCACGGTGACCACCACTGGTTCTGCTCTGCTCTTCTTGCTCACATGCTGCTGGGCGATGCTCCAACTTGTTGTCACCTTCGGCACCACATCGGGGGAGTGGAGACAGTGACATTCAGAGGGAGCCAGCACTGCAGCTGAGCTTCTTCAGGCAGGGCAGCATGGGCTAGATCAGGACTCCTCTCCTGGAGCAAAGGACCTCCTCAGCTGAAGGCTGGGTACAGGCATAAATGCAACATTGCACAGACAAAGAATAAGGGCAAGCTTATTAAAATTAAATGCAGCTCCTGAGCAAAGCAATAGAGTCCCTGATGGGCTACTGGCATACATCTTATTCACTATCCAAAATTGGGGATCTCCTTCTCTCTCCATAATGATTTACTAGAGCTACTACGTTTTCTTTTAACCCTTTATTGAATATTTGTGCTTGTTTTCTCAACTCAGGGTGAAAGAATCAGTTATTATTGTTGATAGAGCTTTGTCATCCACTAGCACTCAAAAACCATTCTGAATCACAAGGCGAGTTTAAAACTAGCTCTGTTAGTTCTCCCTTTGCCTTCAGTCTTCTCGATTTATATATTCAAGCTTTTCTATCTAATAATTTTATAATTTCATGTTTGTTTGCCTCTTTTTACTTAAAAGCTCACATTCTCAGGTAATGATACAGAAGTTAGGACATATTAGAAGAAAATAATTGCTTTTGTGAAACGTAGTGACTCTGAGCGATGGTTTCATGGACTGTCATATGAACCAAGGTTGGTGGTATAGTGAGTTTGGAAAAATCCTATACCCACAGTTGTACAGTGCTTACCCATCTGCTCTGTGTCATATTGTTAGCATTGTTTTCATTCATAATGAAAACCTGAGAAGCCTTCAAAAATTTTCTTTGAAGTGCTTGGCTTTTCCACGCACAATGGTTGGTATTGCAAATGATTCCTTAAGTTTCTGCAATTCAGTTTAAAGCCAAATCAGTTGAGTAGACCATATTTTTGTACACCAGCTGCTGATGTTGATGCAAGGGAACATATTTTTTCTTTCAACCTCACCTCATACATGAGGTTGCAGCAGCTCTGCCAGTCAATACAAATGTCTTGGAAAGGAGTGTAAAACTAGCAGTTTTTACAACAAAAGTTGCCTTAAAAATGTCTTTCTGTAAGCACAAAAAGATACACATGGAAATGAGACGTTAAATAGCTTTTATTACATTTCTTTGAGCATACAATGTATCAGTTTTATTTCCATGGAGCAGTATAAAAAGAAAACGTAAAATGGTTTTAAAACTCAGACAAACACTGTCGATATAATTACTCAACTTTGTGAACACTATTGTTATCCATAATGAACGTGTCACCCTGAACAAAGCATTCACTCCTCTTTTCTGTTTTTTTACAATAAAGACATACGTACAACACATAGGTTCATGTTTTGCTAATTCTGTTTTTATGAGCAAATAAATAATTAAACTTTTATTTGATCATGAAGAACTAGAAAAATTAGTAAGCCAGCCAGAATGTGTCCCACAACATCTAGAAACTTCCCCCTTATCCTAAAAATGCCCAGCAAAAGCAACACCAACTTTGCTCACTTGTGGGTTTTTTTGTTGTGTTTTTTTTTTTTTTTTACCAGCAACAGTAATTCAGCATCCTGGACTGCTTTGGGAGAGATGGATTCAAATATTCAAGCCACACAGGGGACATGGAGTTCCACACCAATTCCTCACTGAGCAGAGAGACTGAGAGAAGAGAGGAGCTTCCTGTTACAATCCACTGGTGCACCCATTTTCTGTAACACCATTATGGCCTGTGGCTGCATGAACATTCTCCCATTTTCTCCCCCCTGCATTTAGGTCAAGGCTGTATCTGCCTACGAACTATTGAATACCAGAAATCAAAGCCACATAGCAAGTCCCAAAGGACCCATCATTGAGACACATGCAGAAAACAAAAAAAAAGTCAGTAACTGTAATCCTAAAAAGTAAAGCATTACATATTCATGTGTGCAAATTATATGGATGAAAACAATGTGTCATGATTTAAAATAAAGTATTTAGATTGCCATGTATTCATTACATGACATTTTTATCACTGCAGTCCTCTCCAGGCAGTACCAAATTTCCGCAAACTACTCCAGATTGCTGAATTTCCTGACCAGAGTGGTCTGGGTGGTTCTTTTAAATGAGAAATAGAATTCTCCTAGCTGGCTGCCTATGCACTTTTTCTGAGGTGCAAAAGGTATTCCAGCAAAATCTTGCAACTGTGGAAATTGCTTTGTTTTTATTTTATTTTATTTTTGAATCTTTATGGGACGTTTTGATTTGTGGGAGGGAATTTTTGGGGATGGCGAGGTTGTTGTGTTGCTTAGGGTACTTTTTTGAATGATCCAAAATAGCTGAATATCAGGAGTACTTATGGAGAATTCTCCATTTTTTTATAGGAATGTTTTATACTGTATTTTAAACTTAATTTCTTTTTTTTTTTGCAGAATTCACATAAAAGAAATATAATATTTATGTGGAACTACAATAGCAAAATTGAGAAAGGATCAGAATATTTATTTCATATGATCAATGTTTGAACTCTTTTTTTCTTAATACAAACCCATGGTAAGGCTCCTAATGAATGTAAATATGATTTAAATATGAACCAGAAAGTTTGTGGCCTTGTGACTTTTAAAAACGTAATCTGTATGACCAATACTTTTACTTTTTTTTGATCTCTTAGATTTATATTTATTACCAGAGAGGTTGCTTTGATACAATAAAAAAGTTTAGAAGTAATTTAATCTCTTATTTTACCTGGAAATCTTTAACGAATGACTCAATTTACTTCCTTACAAATCAGACGATGACAACAGATAAAAATTAAAATCATTAATCTCTGTATCATGCATGCTGAGTTTGGACTGTATCCAGGAAGTTACTTAAATATACTGGTCAAGACAAAAATCTTTGAAAATTATTCTGACTGTAGTTTGGATACAACAAAACAAGCAGCAGCTGTCCCATTTGTACAAGTTAATAGCAAAGATTCATCTTTCAAAAATCTTCCTGTCTAAATTCAGGTAGAATTGTATAATTTCAATGTGCTTCCACTTTGCCCTAAAAAACCCTGCTTTTATATAAAAGTGTAATGAGAAAACAGTTAAAATCAGTAACAACATAGATTGAAACATGTACAGCAGAAGTAATATTGTTCATTGTTGCAAATAGTCATCATCTGGTTGGCTCTATTTATACTTCTCCATTTCCTGTCATGCTACTTAAGTCAGTTGAACAGGCTTGACAAGGGAGTTTTGAGTGGTTTTGTCCTTTTTTATTTTTTAGATTTTTTTAAAAAGCTTTTTCAGGAATTTCCCTCCTAACTCTGTAGATCCATGTAAGATATTTCCAGGTCTGGGGTTTTCCAGGATCCTGTGACAGAACTGATCAAGTGTTTCTGACTTCAGCCATCAAATCTTTGACTTTTATTTTCCCTTTCCATATGGACATGCTTACATTTCTGTATGCTGTTCCCTACATGTTTTATACTCTCTTCCTGAGAGAAAATGGAGGACAGTATATTGGCTTTGGCAGAGTGCTGTGCTAATGCAGTTAGACTGTTTCTGGTGTATGAAGTAGCTCTTTCAAGCTGTATTTTTTCTTGATTCACAGGTATTTATAAAGCTGAAATGGCTTTTGGGCTCTGTTCTCATTTCTCTTGCAGGAGTCTAACTTGGACTTACCTCAGGAAATTTATACCTGCACTTACAACTTTTCTTTCCTAACTAGTATTTTCTTTCTTCCTCCTTCCAAATTTACTCCTGATAAACTTACAGTTGATTTTTCAGTCAGGAATGGTTACAGTGCCTTTCCACAAGATTTTTCCAGTATAGTGATCATTCTTTTGAATGTGAAGGAGTCCTGGAATTTCTACGAAACCTTAGCTCCTCAGTGCGGCATCACTGATTCCCTACGCTTACTGAACCGCTTCAAACCAAGAATATTTGTTACAGAACTCCTTTATTTTTAATTAATTTAAATTGAATGGTTTAAGGTTATTTTCTATTTGATCTTTACAAGGATATCGAGATCACTATCAACTTAGCACCACTTCTTGTTGATTCATAATGACTTAGCAGAGAAATCTGCCAGCTGTCACAAATCTGAATAGCCAAGGCTATTCAGTACTGATACCATTATTAGCTGCATTTGTTCTCCAACGCTGTATTTAAGAAGTTAAACACTTCTGTAATGATACCGTTCCCAATTCACCATCTGTTGAATGATGATTGGTCTTTATACAACACTTAGAGCAAATTAATATTGAAGTCTTCTATGGTGATTAAAAAATCACTGTTTCTTGAGACATCAGCTAAACAGTTTCACAAATGTGTCTTCAGAAAGATAAGAGTGAGAAAACAGCCTAAAACCTTTAAGAAGACTGTAAACAAATTAAAGAGCACAGCAAAAAATGTAAATTGGGAAATGGTGAAAAAAGCTAAAAGGCTCAGCCTAAAAAAACAAGAAATGGAGTAGGATTATCCAAAAGCCCGATCATAGAGAACTAGGAATAAAATTCTTATAACAGCAAGCTGAAGACTTTAGCTTAGGTAGTTAGAATGGAAAAGAGACAGCCAGCTTCCTAAACTAGCTAAGAGACACTGAGGCATTTCAGGAAGTACTTTAAGGATAATCTGTGTTTAAATTTTTTTGCCGTAAGGTTTCTTTTGTAATGTTTTCCTTCACATAATGATATTTTTTAGCTTTAATCCCTGTCAGGCAGAGATCTATTTTGGGGAGATCTGGCAACAGTAACTGCATAAATTAAGAAAGGTGGTTGGGTAAGCAGTGAACCCGTTCTCCAGAGGACAGACACACTGCTCAAGAGCCTTTTCCTAATTAATTTCTTTGTGTGCTTGCAGGCTTTCATGAGAAAGGCAGGTTCTAGAGACCTGGCCTATCTGCATACAGCTGCAAAGGCTCATTTTGGGGTGGGAACTCCCAAATGTCTAAGTTGTGGAGGGTTTTGACTGCTGCTGTGACAGGCAAAAAAAAAAAATAAATAAAAATGACTGTGGTGCACACGATTGTCGTGTTGGTCATCATATACAGACCTGGGTCAAGAGACAAGAGAAAACTCCCAAAAAATCTCCTTCGTTATTTTTTTCTCTTTTGACTCCAAAAGATTGTCCACTATTCACACCTGTGCCCTGACGTTTCTGAGGTAAGTAGGGTTACTACAAGAGAGTTTCTGACAAAAGGAAAATAAATATTTAACAGAGGCATCAGTCAGAATGG
The DNA here is from genome assembly GCA_033628505.1 of Tringa tobata. Lineage (NCBI taxonomy): Eukaryota > Metazoa > Chordata > Aves > Charadriiformes > Scolopacidae > Tringa > Tringa tobata. The sequence continues at coordinate 15,045,191 of JAHREE010000279.1, read as the reverse complement.
GTGATAAAGGAGTGCCCATATTTTCCAGAGCTAAATCTTTCAAGATCAAAATTCCTGAAGCAAGCTAATTTATCTTCAAGAAATGCATAAAACATAAGCCTGTACTTATTTCAGGACTCAACCTCTGTGTCAGACATAGATTTCCCAACCTGCTGTGATAAAGCAATTACCTTAAGTTTTGAAGTCAGCTATGAGAGAAAATATTTAAGGATTCCATAGTCTGGTGGAGACATCTGGCTGGAAGACAGAAATTAGTGCAATTTTATTGCACTAAGCTATGATAAATTCCAGCCAACAGTCTCAACAAGGCTTCTGATGCTTTTTAAGACTGAAAATATATTTTAGAAAACAGAATGTCTGTAAATACAGTAGATGCTTAGGCCCTAAAAATAAATTAAGCTATCCACTTCTTTTGAATTGTCTAGACCATCTTATGTTAGGCAACAAAGCCACTGGAATGAACTGTTTAGTAAAATGTAAATATTTTTTTTTATTTTAATTATCTTTTGCCTGTAAGCAGTTGTCTTGTCCTTCATATTTATTAAAGGCAGTCAAAATTCTATTAATAACATAGGTGAAAATCCTCATGAAGAATTCACTTTTCCAGATCCACAAGTGGGATACATCACTGTGGGTGACTTCTATCTTTGCATCACTTATGAAAGTAAGCCTTTGTATATAGTTTAAAATAAATGCATCATTTTCAGGGAGTTAAAAATGAGTGAGATGGATTGCACCTCTACTGATTAATTTGATATTTGTAATTTTTGCCAGCTTTCCTTTTACATTTCCATTAGCATTCTTCAAGATGCCTAAAACACTATATCTTGATTTCTTTCTTTTAAACAAAATTTAGAGTCAAATGTTGCCATCTGTAAAAGGTTATTTTCAATTTAACCTATAACTCCTTTATTCATTAAAAACAATTTTCAAACTGTGCAGAGGCACTAAAAAATACCAAAAACAAACAAAAAAAAAAACCACAAAAACCCACAAAAAACCCCAAACCCCCACAAAACCAACAAATACATCTAAACAAAAAAAGCCCAAGATTATGTTTCAGAAGAGCAAGCTTATACCCATTTTTTTAACCTGCAAATACACTCATATGGGAAACTGAAAGGTTTTCCTTTCTGCATGAACAGAGACATGAACTGTTTTATCTGAGCAAATGTATGGGCATGATGAGATTAGCAGATGTAACCTGCTAGATTTCCTCTTTACCGTCAGATTTTAAATCTTTTTCACTCCTTAGTATAATTCTAAAATTATGTTCTTTTAACAGTCACTTTCCATGTATTTTTAACTTAACCCATTTTTTTTCCTGTCATGAATGACTCATAAAATAAATGTTACTTTTTTTCATTAAATTATCTAACCCGTTTCCTTTCTAAAGCTTCTGCTGACAGTCAGTAATTGTGACAGCACTGTACTAGACCCTTCAAAGAGATTATTTCCTTTGAGTGGTTACCTCTTCACAAGTTGAATACCTAAATCTTTACTTTTTAATTTAGTGATTAACCTCAAGGTTTTAGATAGTAGGTTTTTTAAAGGTTAATTCAAATTCCTGAAGTTTTTTCTATTTCCAATGCACAATAAATTATTCATTCACGCAGTTCTGACAATTTTGATGGAAATTATTTTCTCTTAATGCAAAAAATCTATTAATTTAATTAAACATCATAATATTAATAAGGTGTTTGTTTAAAAATTGTATTTCTTATATATGTCATCTGTTATGATATGCCAGCTGGGTGATATCAGTATAAGTGTGCTGATATATCCAATAACAAATTACTTAATGAAGTTTTCCACTGGACCTTTAGATCATCTATTTTTCCCTTTGAGCTCAGTTTACTTAGTCTTTGCTGGCACACAGAGCAGTTGATCTGCAACTAGCTGTCCACTTAGAGCACCTTTGAATTTATCACCTTGTATCTTAACAAGACTTAAATGACAGAATAATGAAAAACTGTCAGTTTTTTCATGCTGTTCATAACACTGGTAACAAGAGACGCATAGAGTTATAACTGTGAAAGAAAGTCCATTTTCAGAAGTGGCTGTTTTGATATTGAGTCATGATAAGATATTTTATTCCTAAAGAGTATTACGGACATTTAAAATACATGTTAATCATGTCTGAAAATCTATGCCTTGTTATGAAGAATCTAATGTGCTTCCTTGAAATCAGAACTCTTAACTCTCCATTCCTCTAATTTTTAACTCTCTATGTATACTATGACTTCTGTTGCTCTAAGTGATTCAGATACTACTGCCAGGCTGAAACATAAAAATAATCTAATGTAATTTGACCTTTTAAAAGCAAAATTCATTTTTAGATTAAGAAGAGTCAGGTATTTTCATCAATCGTAGAGGCAGCATGTTATAAACTTCTGACCTTGTAACAAAATTTTATTCCTCTGTTTATTGGGAAGATCAGAAATAAAGAACAGTGGTGAGGTACTCAGGGGCTAGCAAACTGACATGTGGTTTAAACTAAATCTGTAGGTTTTGACTCCACAGTAATTTCTAAAGAGAAACTTTATATAAACATTCTGTACTGACATTGTGGTTTAATGTTTATATTTTCACTTTGCCTGGCATCTTAGTTCTGTGTACCTATTTTCACAGATTCATGGATTTATGGATTCATGGATTTGACAGAGTTGGAAAGGACCTCTAGAGATCATCTGGTCCAACTGCTCTGCCAAAGCAGGATTGCCTAGAGCACATTACTCAGGACTGCATCCAGGCGGGTCTTGAAAATCTCCAGAGAAGGGGACTCCACGACCTCCCTGGGCAGCCTGCTCCAGGGCTCTGTCACCCTCACCGTGAAGAAGTTCTTCCTCATATTTGAGTGGAACTATGTTCCAGCTTATGCCTGTTGCCCCTCGTCCTATCGCTGGAAACCACTGAAAAGAGTCCAGCTCCATCATCCTTCAACCCACCCTTTAGGAACTTGTAAACACAGATAAGGTCTCCCCTCAGTCTTCTCTTCTCAAGGCTAAAGAGCCCCAGTTCTTTGAGCCTTTCCTCATAAGGGAGGTGCTCTAATCCCTTAATCATCTTGGTTGCCCTACCTTGGACTCTCTCCAGTAGTTCCCTGTCTCTCTTGAACTGGGGAGCCCAGAACTGGATGCAGTATTCCAGTTGCAGCCTCACCAGTGCAGGGTAGAGGGGGAGAATGACCTCCCTCAACCTGCTGGCCACACTCTTCCCTATGCAGCCCAGGATTCCATTGGTCCTCTTAGCAACAAGGGCACATTGCTGGCTCAAGGAAATCCTGCCATCCACCAGGACTCCCAGATCCTTTTCCTCAGTAGTACTTCCCAGAAGATCCACCCCTAACCTATATTGGTGCCTGACATTCTCCCTCCCCAGGTGCAGGACCTTACATTTGCCCTTGTTGAACCTCATTAGGTTCTTCTCTGGCCAGCTCTCCAGCCTGTCCAGGTCACACTGGATGGCACACAGCCCTCTGGAGTGTCAGACAGCCCTCCCAGTTTGGTGTCATCAGCGAACTTGCTGAGGATACACTCTGCCCCCTTGTCCAGGTCATTGATGAATATGTTGAACAGGACTGGGCCAAGTATTGACCCCTGGGGGACACTGCTGGTTACAGGCCTCCAACTTGACCCTGCTCCATTAATGACAACCCTCTGAGTTCTGTCACAGAACAATTTTGACAATATAAATTGTATATTTGTATTTCCACAAAGTATGGAATCAGTAAAAAGATAAAAATCTTCCCTCAGTTAACTTTTAGGTATGACCAAAAAAAGGAAAGCAGATAAAGAAATTGTCAAGGAGGTGAAACTAAGAAAGTTTTGTAATGTAAGCTTGCTTCCATCATTAGCTGATCCTGTTGTATGAGAATCCTTTTGCAACTATAATGAAGAAGGGGTTGTCAGGGCTAAGGCATCTGACTGAAATTTCTCCATATACACTTTTTCTCTTTTTCCCTTAAATGTTTTGTGGTTTTTTCTCCCCTTGTTCTCCATAACTTTAAATGATACTCTCCAATGAAGAACAGATGCCTTTTTGTACCAAAAGGATGCTTATGTACAGTGATGATACAAGTTACAGTGTTACTGTCAACAGAGAGGTAATGTCTCACAGAGTAAGAGATGAAAAGAGAAAAGCTTGAAGTATATATAAATCCTGGAATCAGGGGAAGGTTTTGGACAAGACTTTTACATATTTTACTGTATGTTTGCTTTTGTTAAAAGACAAGTCTTCAGGGAGTATCTCAATACTGCTAACAAAGTCCTGTCCCCTGTATAATTGATTAAGAAAAAGGCAGGATCCTGCTTCGAATCATCCTCTGGAAGAACCTAACTTTATAGACTAAATTAGCAGCTGAGAAGCCTTTGTCTCTCTCCATTGACTATTAAGGAACCAAATGAAGATTAGCCTCTCTAAGCACAAATTAATCCTTAAGAAGATCTTTCACTTAATTGAATCATGCCTCTAGACGATGTCCCATCACAGGATGGTTCTTCAATGGTTCCTTAATGCAGGCAGCCCTGCACGATAGCTGGTTCTAGGGACAGAGCTGCAAAGGCAGGGGGTAAAGGGCATAGTTGAAAAGCTATACCATGGATAGAAAGCAAGGGAAAAAAAACAGAATATTTCAGAGTGAGGAAAGCAAGAATTCTTTGGAACACAGGACTCATTTAGAAACACAGAAATTTTCTTGCTCCAGATTGTCAAGCCTTTCTGCAATTTTATTCCAGCTGTGTAGAGAGAAGCAAGACTATGAAGATATTTTTTCTAAATAACCAGTATTGTACTGAAGAAATACTCAAATTCTACTTCCAATCAAATATAAATTAATTGCATAGGCTTATGCTGACTATTTTCAAGATAGCTGATAATCTTAAATTTGTGTTAAATGTGAGTTTAAAAAGCTCAGCTCTGGAGGTTGTTTTCTTCTGAGACAGCTGGAATCAGATGTATTTCTAGTCAGTGATACAGATATTTGGAAATGAACTGAACATGCTGGGCATTGCACAGAGAGGTGAAAGCTGCTTTCAGATGGAAGCAAATTTTCTCCAGTGCACTTGATTCTGCATTCATATGTAACACAGGGGTAAACACTTGATGTCAATAACCAGACTCCTTAATCATCTACACCTCTGAGATCGATACAAAATGTTTATACATATTTTTCTCTGTTAGTATATCCTGTCAAGACACTCACTGATTACTTACTTTCAGAAAACAGGCATTTCACTGATAGCAAGGGCACTTGCATAGAGTTATTAGTATTTGGTTAATCAATGATACTGTAGGCAAGCTTTAAATTAAAACCAGTTCACCAGATCACTGTATCTGTGATTCACCAACCAAAATGTCCTGTGGAACTGTATCATTACTAGCATAATTCGGAAAGTTTTTCTTGCCAGATACCCAAATATCAGGCTATGGCTTCTAGCCACCTGCTGTGGGAAGCAGAAGCAAAATGGCAAGCCCGCAACACTCAAGGATACTTCTTTAGACTCATGGTTCTGCATCAGCTGGGACTCCCCACTTCCCAGAAGTGAGCTTCCATTTCTGACTGGGAAGAGGGTTGCATTTTGACATCCTGAAGTGCTCCTATTGCTCTTTTCTGCTCAGCTCTATTAGCAATGTAATTTTGTGCCAAGAAAATAAACTCTCATAATGTTCGTTGCATTCACAGCTATTTAGAAGACATTTATACCTATTTAAACTCTACATTGTACAGGAGATATATACACTACAAAATGATGATTTGTGTACTTATTAATTAACTAACAAAAGAGCAAGTAAATCACACTTCAGTCTCAAAATATGTAAAGGATATAACTAATGGTACTAAAACTTAATTACAATTATTTCATTGGTGTGGGACTTTTTATATTATGCAGCTCTTTATGTTTCTCAATACATTCCTAATTTTTTATAGTAGGATGTCTGCACCTTCACCAGTAGGAGAAACATTGTAGCAAACCATAAAATTATGATTTTAAAATGAAAGTTGTGGCTGGAATTCAAAACCAGACATCATTCTGTTCTAAAACTGTTTTTAAAAGGGGGTGTGTGTGTGTGTGTGTCTGTGTGTGTTAACTTTGCCCAACAGTAAACATAATCCTACAAAAAATCTCAAGTGAAAATTTCAATATTAGTAATACTTATACTTCTTATGGCAGTATTGTGAAATTTCCCCATTAATGTCTCAATTTGACTGGAGCTGATCAGTTAATCTAAGTGTCTAAGTAAGGATGAAAGTGGGAAGCCTTGCACATCAAAATATAGTCCTCCTCTTAGGAGATAATGCTCATGATTAACTGATTAACTAAGTTCAATTCACTCAAATTTAGCATAATGACATTTTCTGAGTTTATTTGTGGAGATTGATTTGTTTATCTATTTCAAACATCTAATGACCACTCAGTTTTTAAGTAATTAAACAGTATTTGAACAAAGGAAGTAATTTTTAGACTGTGAAATAGAAATCAGTGGGCTAAATTCCCATTTCCCTGACAACAGAAGATATTCATTAAATCTGGATATGTTTCTATGAGTGAAACCGGGAAAAAAGAAGACAATAATGTTAGAATCATAGAATTGTCTAGGTTGGAAGGGACCTTTCAGATCATCTAGTCCAACCATCAAGCTAACTCTGATAAAAACCATCACTAAACCATGTCACTAAGCACTATGTCAACCTGTCTTTTGAATACCTCCAGAGATGGTGCCTCAACCACTTCCCTGGGCAGCCCATTCCAACGCTTAATAACCCTCTCAGTGTAAAGATTTTTCCTAACTCACAGTCTGAACCTCCCCTGGCACAACTTGATGCCATCTCCTCTTGTCCCATCACCTGTAACTTGGGAGAAGAGACCAACCCCTGCCACTCTACAACCTCCTTTCAGGTAGTTGTGGAGAGTGATAAGGTCTCTCCTCAGCCTCCTTTCCTCTAGGTTGAACAACCCCAGCTCCCTCAGTCTTTCCTCATAAGGCTTACTCTCCAGACCCCTCACCAGCTTCGTTGCCCTTCCCTGGACCCACTCCAACACCTCAATGTCTATTTTGTGGTAAGGGGCCCCAAACTGGACACAGTACTCGAGGTGTGGCCTCACCAGTGCCGAGTACGGGGGATGAACACCTCCCGAGTTGTATACGTACATAACAAATAATGTACATAAAAGGAGGAATATAATCTAATATTTGAGTCTTGGCTGTTTATCAGATATATCCCTAAGACAAAGTAAGAACTGTGACAATGACCATATTAAAAGTAGCTGTCCATCCCATTTTTAAATTCATATGTTAATGTTTGCATTACAGACAATCACTTTATTTCTAAATATTAAATGTTTTATAATATATCTTTAACAAACTTTAAAAAGACTATATCACAGCTCTTTCTGGACTATCTTCTCATCACAGCAACCACAAGCCACTTTTTAAGAATTTATGAGCACAAGAAAAATGAAAATAAATATAAAAACTGAGAATATCTCAGTGGAGATGAATAAAAGCTAAGCTAATGCAACAAAGATTACATTGAACTAAGTAAAAATTCAAGTGGTCGCATACTGGAAACACTTAAAAATACAGATAAGAAATACTTCAGTCATATTTCCATCTCCACTGATCTACCTTTGATAATGGCAGAAATACTCTCATTGATATTACTGTAGGGTACCAGTTCTCACAGAACTGGAGTGAAAACAATCAGGACTATTGCCGATATGAAGACAAACCATTTGCAAAACAAGCATTCACACACACATCAAGCAACAGTGTTCTTGTAAGGGAAGACAATAATGGGATGAATCTCTTGGTTTACATCTCCACAAATATCAAAAACAGGTGAAATGAATTCTTTCTAGAAGTGTCCAGCTTGGATTTAGACATCCAAAATTAGGAAAGATATTTCTTATCTTATGTGATTTGAAACAAGTTCTGTTTAGGCTATTCCTGTTGCTGAGAGTATCTACCAACAAGGAACTTTTCCTCAGTAGTGATACATTTTGTCCTCATGGGCAGGATACATCTCACTTAACTTTAGACAACTACAATTGAACTAGCTTGCAACGCTCCCTTTAGAGTTAATAGAGATAAATGGGCATCTTGAATCAGACTCATTGTCTATGAAGACAGTCTGGACAACTAATCAAATGTAGACATCCTAATTCACTTATTTGAAGCCTAAAATACATTGCTAATCCTAGACACAACATTTTCAGTGACAACCAAACACATGTCTCTTTTTCCCTTTTCTCTCCCTTCACAATTCTTATTCCTCACTATATTATGAAGATACTTTGCAGTCCTATTAAGAGTGATTAAATACTAGTTTAAGTAGATAATCAATGTCTGCTAAGACAGATCACCTTATTAAAGAGAAATTTAATTTTAGCCATCTCCAAAAACTGGGACATAGTATATAATAAAAGCTCAGGGTAGTTCATCAAGGTCAGGTTCAGAAAGAAATGTATCAGATCAAGCAAGAGAAGAAACAACTACACGTAAATAGTCAAAGTAAAAATCAGACATAGGGGTAATTTATGTCTTAACACAGGCAGAGCAGGACTGTTTTATGAATCTCTTGCTTAACCTTAAATGACTTCCTGACTCTGCACTTAAATTATCCAGAAAGATAGAACATTTGCTTCATTACAAGAGGGATTTTTTTGGCTATGTTGATGATAAGTCCTGTACTGAGAAATAATCGGCTATCTGCTTAAATTCCAAGCATTTTCTTCCCTTCTGACTAATGGAGGGTCCAATTTTCTTCCATTTTTACAATTTTATATATCGTCTGATGTATTCTTTAATGATGCCAAATTGGTAGGATGTTTTTCCACCTGTGATGTACAGGTGGCTTCAGAAGAAATTTTTTAAATGATCCCTAATCTGTATTTAAAAAGCACAAACCAAATGATGGATAATCATTGGTTCACCATGAAACTGGACAAAAACTGAATTTCTTTTTGCTCATAATCATTGTGGGCTTTAATAATACTACCAAAAGAGACCTTGAGCAGATAAAGGGTGGCTCTAGGGGCTATCTAAGTTCCCTCTACCTGCAGACCATACATCTTCTGATGCAGCAGTTGGCTTTCTGGGCTGTGAACATGCATTGCCATCTCACGTTGAGCTTCTCATCAAAAAACACGCCCAAGTCCTTCGCCTCAGGCCTGTTCTCAATCCACTCTCTGCCCAGCCTGTAATTGTGCATGGGATTGCCCCGACTCGTGTGCAGGACCCACATGGCATTCCTTACTGTCACGGTTTGGATATCTCAAACCAGGACACATACCATATGATATCATGTTCAGCAATAAAAGCTAAGAGAAAGGCAGGGGCTGGAGAGGGGACAACACATTCATTATTAAGCTGTTTGTCTTCCAGAGCAACTGCTATATGTACTGAGGCCCTGCTACCCAGGAAGTGGCTGGATATTGCCTGCTGGCGGGAAGTAGAGAATAAATCTTTTTGCATTTTTTGCTTTGCTATGCAGCTTTTGCTTTTCTTTATTAAACTATCTTTATCTTGACCCATAAGTCTTTCATCTTATTTTCTCCTCCTGTCCCACTGAGGAAGATTGGCAATAGGGTGGACATCTGGCAGTCAAACAAGGTTAATTCACCACAGAGCAAAAAGGTAAGACAGTGTGGTAGGCATCTCATATAGCCTAAGCAAATCAAGAAGAAAAAGCAGATCATGTCTTCTCAAACCACTGGAAAAAGTGTCCCACCACAGGCCCTAGTTCTCACAAATAAGGAAGAGTTGTCTGGGTATGTGGTAGTCACTCAAAGCCTTGGCTGTGGTCACCATGAAATGGAGATCCTGGGAAAAGGAAGGAAACCAAGTAACTTTGGGTGACCTGACTGACTTGTTCAGTTCACTGGTAGGCAGTGGTAGCAATTGGAGGATATCTTGAAAGGCAAAGGAGTCTCAGAAAGTTGGTTAGTCTTCAAGACGGCTTGTCCAAGGCACAAGACTGGTTCACCTGCATTTTCAACAGAAAGAGAGGCAGAGTAGGGAGCAAGATTGGCTCACTGGGGAGTTCTTGGCTGAGCCCAAATAAGAGAGAATCCTAGAGAAGGGATGGACTTCACAAGCAGAGGGTAAAAGCATCACCTCTCCCATTTTCTGGGATTAATGATGACATTTATGTGCAATTCAGTGTGCAAGTGAATGTAGATGAAAGAAATGCAGTACTTCCCATGTGTTCTTCTTATATCTACACTGTTGGGGTGCATCTACCTTAGCAATTTTGCTCACAATAAGAGTCTTTTTTGATGAAAACACCCTTGTGACCTTTCTTGCTGCATGTCCAGAGTACTTACATGCACCTCAGTGGTGAGATAATGATTTCATTTGAGTGTAATGAAGTCAGAATGTGTGCACTTCAGAGCCATATAGCTGGAAGTACTGCTGACAGGGACACAAGTTACAGAAATATGAAATGGATCGTATCAGTGCTGAGGTCCACCAGCACGTCTGATGACATGTGATCTTTCTACTGTTCCACAGAACCTGAGATTTTCAAAAGGCCACAAAGGTGATTACAGTCTTTTGTCATTTTTTTTGGCATTTTGTGTGAGACAAAGCATTATATCTATTACAGGAGCTTTCTCTGGTTGTATTTTGGAATTCATCCAGTAATGCCAAATTTAATTTCCTCAAATTCTCATCTCCTGCATACCTCAAAGCCTTGCAACTTCTCTATCTGAGATTAGATGCGGTAGCAAATGAAAAAATGAAAATCAGGAGACATGTCCATCCAGACATCATCTAAGATTCTCATGCCTGTAAACCTTTACAAAGACAGAGCGTTCAGGGGTACCTTTACACAGATTTCCATGATACAGAGATGTGTTAACTGATGGACCCATTTCCTTTCAATCGCACATACAGCTGGGACAGAACCTTTCTTCTGTAAGTTTAATGCTTGGCATAACAATATCTTATTTGAATCATCCCAGAGTCACAGAATAACGTCGCCACATATGCACGAGAATACTGACATCTCTGTCCTTCCTCTCCCTGCCCGCAACATGTCTAATTTATCCCTTTATTTCTGTATACATGAGTTATGTTGTTACCGAGAAGCAGACTGTCTGCTTTTAGTAGGCAGAGGATGGGAGAGGCAGAAAAGACTCAATTTCTACAACAATCAGGCACGCAGAATCATTCTTGATGAAGTTACCAAAAGGAAATATTTGAACACATTTTAGTATCATTTATGAGTAAAAGCATGTTGAGCAATAGACAACTATGGTCTGTTGTCCAACAAGTGACTAAAATAGAGGCAGATGGCAATACATTAACTCTAACATGTTTATTCCAAGGCACCCAGCGCCAGCTGCGCTCACCAGAACTTCCCAGTATTAAGTTCCTTCTCCTTCATTGCCACATGCCACCTAGTGACTTAACGCTGAATCACAACTTAAAAGTTATTAATGACTGGGAGTTACAGCGTATCACCAGTAGTCTTGTTTCTGAATGTTTAAGGAGGTAAAACTGGCAATGAAAACAGCTAAAGGCAAAGCATGAAGCATAGATTCACTTCTGAGTGCAATTTCTCTTGCAGACCTCCAAGGACAAAGAAAAAAAAACAAAACCAAAAAACAACAGATGTATCTGAATGATCCAAATTTTGCCTTCTATTATTTGTCCCCATGAAACTGCAATACTAAAACAGAGATCACATAATTCAGACGTTAATATGAAAAATAAGATTGTAAGATGGAATGCTTGGTAAAAGATGAATCAATAAATCAGTTAATGTATACAAAAAAACAAACATTCCCTTCTTCTGACTTAGACTTCTTGAATATTTTACTTTATTTACCTTTGCATATTTTCAACTTTCTAAAAGTTATTTTATTCTTATGAGTTCTGGGTTTTTATATTTTTTACTTTCTAAGAGAACACAGGACATGGAAGTGAGTGCCTCTTTCTGACTGCGAGCTAAAGCCATGTTGCAGAGATGCTTCAATTTTTGAACACAGCATCACATTTCTTATAAAGTATGGTCTTTGTCTCAGAAAATAGAGATCTATAAGACATTATTTTAACAGCTTTACAAGTAACAGCAGCCCTAGAAACTTCCTAAGTGATGTAATTATAATAACTTTAAAATCGGAAATTTTGTGCTTGAGCAGACACCTCTAAGAAGAAGAGATATGGTGATATCTGAGAATTCTTCCTGCTTACAAAACAAAAAACCAAACAAACAAAAACTATGGGGTACTCATGATGCTTATCAAGACACTGTGTCTGCCCTCTCTCAAGTGTATTTTGATTGAACACTGTCTGAGAGGTTCTTCATTACACAAGCAGTCCAGACGTTAGAGATTCAGCACGACTTTATGTAATGCAGATCAGAAAGCATTTGATGGCAACTTAGTATTTGAGATGTAATGAATAATTCACTATGTGGATCCAGAACATCATTCTCTAACTTGCTACGCTAATAAAATTAAACTGCAAAGAAGTATCATCTCAAAACAGAACAGAATATCAGACCAAATCAAAGTGACATTTATCATACAAAACTGTTAAAAGATCTTGCAAATGAATACTGCAATGTATTCTCCTTTGAGGGAGGATTATTGTGGGACTGGTAACATAATAATTATGTCATGTTCGCCTATAGTATTTTTTTCATTTGATAACTCTTGACCTGTTTCCCCTAATCTGCAACGGGGAAACTGAAGTAAAGAGAAACAAAGAATCTGTTAATGATTTATCTGTTGCCTTATTCACCTGCAACTGTACAATATTCAACACAACCTGTCTTTCAACAAGATTTAGGAATTCCAATCTGAAATACTTTTCCTATTCTGTTGATTTTATTTTTTTATGGTCCATACATAGCATGACTCTTTAGTTTTAATGCTACAAAGTTCCTCCTTGCCTTGCAGTTGAATGCTTACAGAGATTTCAGCTGCCTTCAATGAGCAGCAGTATTTATGATTCTATGCTGCGTAAAGATCAAGTGTATCTGCATTTGAGAATTTAATCACTCTGTTTGCACTGAATAGGACGAACCAAAATTTCTTTCGTTAATAGTATTTAAACTCCAGTCTTCCTCACTTATAAAGTCTAAGATTTACAGTCATAATTCAAACACATAATTCTGAGATTAACTGAAGAAGTCTCAAATGCCTAAACCAAGAGCATGTTAGTAATACTAGTGTTATATAAAAACATACCTGGACAGGTGTTACAGACCTGGGATGTTTTTTCATCAGTATTTAACAGAAGACAGAACAGGCAAAAGGGAGTTTTGGATAGGTTTAGGCACTGATAGCACTGAATTAAATGAGCATTTTGAATGTTTGCTAAGTATTCTTCCATGACTCTGTTGGTTCTCCTTCAGCCTGTCATGGATATCAGGCTTGATAAATGGGAGGATGGGAGTGATTCATCCTTCCTAATGCTGTACACTACAGCTGACCTCAGTCTCTCCTGAGAGCTCCCAGAGTCTGTTGAATTTATTGGTATAACCTATAGCTCATAATTACAATTTTGAAATAATTGTGTACTGTAATTTAAATATATACATACTTCAGTGAAGTGATATCATAGAGGGTAAAGAGGGCAACACACACACTGTGTTGCAAAGGGAATCTGCCTTTGAAAGGCTGTGTCTTCATTTGGAATTTGAAAACTATCTGTTTCACAAGGGAAGGAGAAGCACAGTGTAATCCACCACAGGCTGTCAGTGTTGTATTCATCTGACAAGGACAATGCCAGTCACATTTTAATGATACCCTATTCTGGTTGAACAGCTTCCTCCAGCTTCTTTGCAGGTGTGGCAGTTTCATGAAAGTCTCTCAGGTTTTGACAAAGTAATTAAGTTGTTAATGATGTCTTCCAGAAACCTCACAGATGCAAAGAGATAGAGAGAGGGGGAAGGAGGAAGAGGAAGCAACGGGCTTTATGATTTAATGACCAGCTCTGGCAACAGAGTAGGATGCTAAGCATCTTCAATAATATTTGCCAAAACATTGCAGAGTTTTTCCAAAGTAGAAAAAAACCGTGGCAACTCTTCCTTGGGATAGGTTATTTTTTGTTCATGGCAGTAGCCATTTGCTGCACCGAATCCTCTGAGCATTCCCTGGGCATCATGTCTCACACCCTCAGAGTATTGAATGGTAATAATCCCTGTGGTAGCATGAAAGTGTATGCTGAAGTTCTCAAGTAATCACTATGTTGGCCTAAAAGGATTGCAGACCTTTTTACAAATGGGTAGCAGCTTAATAGCATAATTCAGGCCACCCACACTCTCCCAAATCCTAAAGGAGAACTGTATGTTGAGTCTACATTACAAAGCAAAAGAGACTAGACAGCAAAAACCGAGCACTGGCCCTTGATTATCACACCACCTAACTGTAACTCCCCTACTAGCTCACTACTCAACTGTCCCAGTCAGCTTTTTCCAAGATTAAACCTGAGCTGGACAAGGGATACAGTCAATTCCCAAAAGCGTAAGGACAAGGCAATACCAGGCCTGCTTTCCTCCACTCTCCACATCCTCCAACACAATCCAAGGACATCTTGCAGTCTCAAACGTATCTGAAGACCCTTATCCCTTCCCCAAGGCATGCAACTAATACCCTTATTTTCACACTAGACCACCACTGTGGTGAGCTGCAATGCAGCCTTACATTATTTGAGGCACTTCTGGTGGAATCAGAAGTGGGAGCAGGGCAGACTGTACGTACAGACTGTCGGACAGTATCTCATAGGACATTCCAGTCTTCTCTTTCGTAACACTACCCATGTCTGTAGCACTTAGACATGCTGTCATGCTGTGCTTTAGGGAAATTGGCTTGAGCTAAGTTGCAGCTCAGTGGTGGAAGTGGAGGCTCCTAAACTACACGTTAGTCTCTAGGGGGGTAAAACTGGCAGGCTTAAAACACATCCACACGAAGCCTAGCACAGCCAGGCAGCACAAAAGGCACAAGTGGCTTTGCCAGTCACTGGGTAAACACGGTCAGAGCAGTGCAAGGAAGACATATCCTAAAGATTTAAACTTTGCTCTGGTGGCAAGCTTGGAGTTAAGGAATAGTTCATTCTACCACTAGTGACTTGCTATGTGCAACTCGTACATGGAAAATTATCAGTCTGTGCACTAAAGAAAGAATAAATTGAGAATGCAGGTTGTGTACAATCTAAAGAGTATTAAATTAACTTCTAACCTGAGTCATTATTAATAATTAATGTTGAATCACTACTATGTATCATTCTACATACACATTAGTAATCTAATACTAAACAAAATCAATAATATAAATCAGTTAAGAACTTTAAATGAAATCAACATAACTCAATCATGAGTGTGTTTTTTCAGTTTAATGCAGCTCAGCCAGAGAAAATTGAACAGTAAAAAGTAAGCAGAGAAATAGTCTATTAACTACACATTTACAACCTATGATGTTTACTATATCAAAATACAGTAAATTTCAAAGCACAGTCAAGGGCTTGTACAAATGAACAAGTCACTGTGGTGCATCAGCTTCGCACAACTCAGCTGATTTGTGGCAGCTGCCTGTATACATGCTCTTAGCTTGTGGTAAAGTAATTTGAGCTAGCTTAGCCTTCTTTCATTAACTCCTTACCCTGTGGGAACTTTTTCATGTATTTAAACTCTCTGGCTGACACCTAACTTTGAGGCTAATGCACAACACTGACACATCACAGCCAAACTGGTAGGAAAGCCAATCCAGATTTGCAAATCTGCACACCAATTTAAGCTACGCTATTGGAAAGAAGAATTAACATGATCACATTATTTTCTTTGTATCTGAAGAACATGATCAAGCCTTATGACAAAGTGAAATATCCAAAAGAAAGTGAAACAAATCCAGATGCATCTACTACACATATTTTACCAAACCAAGAGATAGCCTAGTAAAAGCAGCAGTCTCTAACACTGTTAGAACTCCTTCACCTTATGAAGCTGTCTTCGAGGACATGTCAGCTCTTAATCATTGTCTGGCTGACTGATCTATTCAGAACACTTTCCTTCTGACCCCCCCATAGCCTTTTGTCAAAAATGACTGAAAACAATAAGTTAAACAAAATAATCATCCCCCATTTTTTCCAAATTAGCCCAATTCCCCTCATTTTGTTTGCATTCAAAATTTTATACACATTTCTATTTTTTTTTATATTCCCTCAAAATAACTTCTCTCATTTGTCTCATTTTCAGAGATGACTTACCTATTTTTTCAAGTTCTACTCCTTTTATCTTGTTAATGGAAGAACTAGAAACTGTCTTTTCTGAGTCTCACTAAAGTTCTTTATTCACAGTTCTGCTCCTCTGTCCTTCATGGCGCAACCAGCTTCGGAATGGCTGAAAGCAGAAACGTACTTGGTGAGGGGAAATATCCCACTTTGAAGAATAAGACAGATGTACATACAAGTCTTTATTTTATGAACATAGGTGGGAGATGTGGAGGGAAGAGTATTATTCTCACCTGACTATAGACGTCCAAAATGTTATTTAAGTCTGTCATCAACTTTTACTGATGGTAAAGAAAGCTCCAAAGAACAATTTAGCTCACCCTAACATACATGTCTAAGACAGGTCAGATTAATCTGAAGATGCCCATTTCTTTCCAAGATCACCAAAAAGAATTTAGGGTGACTATGTCTCACTTAGATATACCTAACTTTCAGACATCTAAACTATGAAACAGGCAAATGTTGCCTTTAGAACTATTCAGACTCACTGAACTGACTAATTTCATGCTGCTGAAATTAATGAAACCAAGTAAGAACCACTCCCCTTCGTAAGCATTCTATAATGTATAGGCTCCCTGTGCTTTTACTAGCCTGTATTTTTTCATAATTTATTTAGATAAGTTTCCCAGTTATCTTTTAGACTAATTTCTATGGCTTCCCTTTCTTGCTCCATAAATGCAGTCTTTTTTTTCCTACCAGTTTACTAAATAAATCATAAATAATCAGTTTACTAAAAAAATAAATCTGAAATACTTTTCAGTATATAGCACCCTCTTAGCATCCCTTAATTAAAATACAATCTGTCTTCATAACCTATTTGAAATGGGCATTTTTCTGCAATAATCTTAAACTGGCATCTATCAACTACCCAAAGAAATTTGGAATTTTCCCATCATACCTATAGTATTATAAGATGTCAATAAGCACTAAGTTAACTATTTTAAATATGCAGAATTCTAACTACTTCTTCTTACAATATCAAGAACTATTTTTCAAATATAATACTGTTCTAGTGTTACCTCCGTAGAAAATTTCTGCAGCTATTGCTTTAAGTAAAATGGACAGCGACCAAATGAAAGTATTTATGTGTAAGAAGGACCTCACAAAAATATATTATATATGACTAGGAAAGGAAAAATGAGCAGGGCTTGGAAGAATAACAGCAACAAGAGATATCACTATCAGAAATAAAATTAAACGTAGACAGGAACATCAAACAAGAATGTTGTATTATAAATAACCATGTCCCTAACTGAAACCATAAATCAGACTTTACTTATCTTTAATCTCTCTCTTGAGCATTGTAGATGTAGCTTCAGCCGCTGAACTACAGCTCTGACTGGCATTTGGTCCCTGGGACAGTCCAGTTAGCCTTGAAGCAATGCATTCCACCTCACATTAATCCATAGCCTGGGCCAGATTTAGGCTTCATTTCTACTCTAAGCCATATCTTTTCCCAGGCTGCTTTTAAATGGCTCACCTCGAGGAAAATTTTGAGAATATGCATTCTGCAGGATTCCTCACCAATTGTCATTCAGCCAGCACAATGCGCCCTGGCACCAGCCCATTAAGGCTCCAGTCCTGCCTCCAAGGTCCATCCCTGCCTATATCTCATTTTCAACTCCCACTTCAGCCCAACCACCTCAGCCAGTTCCATGAGCCTTGAAGGTCCCATGATCAAGAAAAAGATCAAAAGTTAATACTTTAGGACAGGTGAAAAACAGTAAATCTAAATGTACAAAACAGCAGCAGAAAAAAAAAGCAATACAATTATACTACCACAAATAACTGACACAACTTTTGCAAGAGAAGTGGATATAATGACAGTTATAGCTAATAAACCTATGATTGCCTTTATGACTTACAGATTTCTTATGCACAAGGTTTCTAAGTTAAAGCCTTTCCTGTCCACCCACAAAAAAACCCACAGGTTAACAACTCGATTTAATTTTTTTCACCTCTCACTTTGATTAATGATTTTGTTGTGGGTTTTTTTTCATTGAAAATTGTAATATTGGCCAAAAATATCTATTCAAAATGCTCTTGCAAAGATCATTCTGCTTGTGCTCAGTTTGAGGGACTATCAGATAAGGGACTGTTTCTCTGAGTCCCTTATCTGACTGCCCGTTATTAGCCCAACTGTAAGTTATTTGTCTTTAAAAGGTTTATACATGCATACTCAACTACCTTGTGTGCTTTTTTGAATACCTACCCACCAATACATTCAGGCAACCCAAGCTAAACTTTTTCAGAGATTTTTGTTTGTTTCTTACCATCAAGCTTTCAAACTGCTTGCAACAGTTAAGTATTCTTGAAATAAAAAATTCAGAAATTAATAATAAAGTAAAATTGGGTAGAGGAGGTTTAGAAGACAATGGAGCTGAGAAAAAAGTCAAATTCAAATATTTTAGCTCCTGTAGTGCACTACTTACTATAAAAACAAACAACATCAACATTCTCTTCCCATTTCCATTCATGTAAAAACATGAAAAAAATTGGATGCTGCACAACCTTTGGTATAAAATTATTTGTACTAACTGCACCACAATTTTAATACTAACACACCTATAAATAACTACATTGAGATTACACCAAAATAAATTAAATATGAAAAAATAATTCTGATTTATAAAGTCTCTAACTAGTGTGCTGCTATAAAGCCGTAGAACAGACATAGAAATTAAGTCAATAAATTGTCATGGTTTGGGTCAGGTTGGCCAATGACAAGACAAATGTTTTCCCCCACCTCTCACTCCAAAGCGAGGGAGAAACAGAGAGACGTATGAGTTTAGGAAAAACTGAACAACTCTAATGAAATATTAATAATAAATTAAGAAAATAAATAATGAAATAGATACAACAAATACAAATGTATACAAACCCATATGAAGCTCCCAGGGAGATGTCACTGGCAAGCACCGGGGAAGCTCCAGACTGGACTCTGACAAATGGAACTGGATTCCAGAACCCACAGATCAGGATCAAAGGTAAATGAACCGACAGGGTCCGCCTCAGATATCAGTCACTGAAGAAAGAGAGCCATTCCAAAAACCAAAACACTAAAGAAAAAAACCCAGACTCTTTGGTCCCTCAGCTTTTATACTGAGCATGGCAAATGGATGGAAAATCTTATTGGTCAGTTTGGGTCACCTGACCTGTCCACTCCTCCCCACAGGTGCAACCACTCCATGGGGTAAACAACCAAGTCAGCTGATCCTGGTTGCAGCAACAATAGGCATAGGCAAGAAAGTCTCACACAAGACTTTCTTAGAAAGTTAGCTCTCCTCCACCCCAAACCATGAAGTATGTTAGAATTTGTGAGAGGAAATCAAGATGAAAAAGGGATTAGATATATTATGTTGAGGCTCATTAGTTTTTAAATTAAGTTGACAGATATAATATTCATGGATTTGAGACAATGTTTTTCCCCAGTACAACAAAAAATAGCAGCAAAAACCTGGGTGCAAAAAGTATGTACCTCTGACCTTTTTCAATGATTCCTCTCTGCTGTACCAGCCAATCTGCAACATCATTGTGATGAATGAGTCAACACAAGGTAATATAAAATAAAGGTATTAGGTTTTGATAAGTGTTGTAAGCATAAGTCATACAAATAATGTGGCATCTCGGTGGAAGTATTTGAGAAATAAATGTAAAGAAGAGTGGCAGTACTCAGAATCTTCAAAGGTTATGATGTTGGGGGTCAAAGAAAACAGTATGTGCAACAACACTTAAAAAGTCTTAGTTTTGTCAAGCCAAGTGCTAATGAGAAAAACGCCAACCATGATAGATACATACTTCAGTTTCATGCATCAAAAAAGAAATCTAGCAGCAGGATTTCCTTGTGGTTTAGCATGTACTATGACCTTCAAGTATTCTATATAATTTCATTCCAAGGTCGAGTTAGCCATTTGCTCTCCTAACTAAAGTTGTACACATGTTGCGTGTATCTTCCATACAACAGAAAACAGAGGCACTTTCACGTTGTGTTTGATTATTATTAACAACAAACCTTTTTTCAGTGATCAGTCTTATGCATTTGTTACTAAAGCAACGTAATGAGAATGGCTGCCAGTGATTACGGTACTTCATTATTAGTTGGTTTGAAATTAATAAACAGAGGAACAAGGCTTCCAGAACCAAAACTCTTGATGCCACTGAATGCCCAGGGTTAGAGATCATTTGAAAGTGAACTGGAAGAATTATTTCAGGAAAGTAAGTGTCCATTAACAACATTTTTACAGCATGTATGTGGACTCTTGCTAAATATATAGTTAAAATGAATCTTCACTTGTCACGCATCCTAGAGAGCAGATGACTTTGTACTTAAAGACTGAAGATTACATGAGTCAAAATAAAATGACTGGTCATCTGCAGCTACATTACTGTCTTCTGTAATTTTTTTTTTTTTTTTTTGCATAAAACACAAATGGAAAATATAACCTTTTAAATTATTTTATTACTGCAAAGGCTTGCATTGCTCTTTGAGACAACAGACATCAAGAACCTTTGAGCCAAAAAAATTACCACGACAGAGAACTGCAAGAGAGTTTAATCCTTTTATGAAAAAGCGTATGAAGAATTAAAGAAAGATTGCACCAAGTTATTTGACAAGCGAACAGCAGTCAACTCCTGAACTTGGAACTCAAGCATTGTAGTTGCCGCCTGGGCCTTAACATCCATGACTGCTAAGTGCTCGTTGAGTTCATTTCAGAAAAGTCAGAACAAAAGACTAATTCAGTCCACTTACAAGCACTTTTGACAGGTCAATAGGCTTTATTCCAATACAGACATTGAAATCTACTCAGAAAACTGAAAAAAAAAAAAAAAAGAATGCTTTTGACTGTGGTACAGACAGTTGTTCTCTGATGGCTCCAATTCTAATTTGCAAGCTTCCCTATTGCAGACATTCAAGTTTCTTTACCATTTTATTTTGAAGATTAATTAACAAACACATCTAAAAATGCATTGGCTTTTATGTGACTGTAGGTACAAGATTTCAGGACAAAATTATAAGTTTATTGTAAATGTTATGGAACAAAAGGGTAAGCACATACTTAAATGTCAAAAATGATTCTCCGTGTGTCTCAAGGCAGTTTTAAATGCCTGCTTTTTGTTAATGTGATTAATATGCTACCTTTGGAAAGATATTCACAGAATAAAAGTGTGGCAATAAATTTGGTTACAAATAACCAGAAATCTTTCAGGGTTTGTTATGGATTTTCATTAAAATAAATGGTAGTTTCTATGAACTTTACATATATTTCCTGACCAACGTATGTCCTTTGAAATTCCCAGAATGGAGATTCTTTAGTTTCCTTAATGTTTAAATTAACACATTTTCATAATATATAAAATAAATATTCCTTTTCTGGAATTAAACCCCACATACTCTGTGGGCAGCAAACATGGAAAATTTTTTCTTCACATGTAGCATTCACAATTGTACTTGGCCATGTTTTCATTGCATTACAGAAGTATTTCATTACAAGAACATTACAACTGCAACCTTCTGGACGCTAACTGGTACTTATCTACACTATATTGCAAGTGAAAGCATTTTAGACAAGACCATACAAGAAAGAACTCTACCAAACAAAGTAGAAAGGGGTACATCTTGTGTCTTTGAGATGGTGTTCCTTTGTATATATCCTGATAATAATTAAAATTAATATTTTTTTTGCAATTTCATGACATTAATCACTGTTGTTTAGCTTTGATCCCAGTCCTTTTTTTGCATACTGCTACCAAGTCTATCATTTTTGTCTTTGTGAATTAGTGCAGAACTTTGCAGTGTATTTGGAGAATTATATGCTGTTCAGATTGAGGATCTTGTTTCAGATTATTTATCCAGTTTATCAAAACAATTTTTAATTTTAATTTTATCCAACTTGGTGCTTGGAGAACCTACTAGGTGATGAAGACATATTCTCTTCTATCATCAAGTCTTTGAAGGCATTCAAATTTAAACACTTAGGGTTGAGAATTTATTTTTCCAAAATGAGATATTAAGAGAAGATTCTCAATAACAGAGGTAGAAAGTAAAAAGTACTTTGCTGAACTAATGGATTAATGTGTTAATGTATTATAATTGTCAGTGCTAGATGACATTTTTTCAAAAAATACTTAATTCAGCAAGAAGTGACATTTTGGGGTAATCAAAATAATTTGAAAATTTAGTGAAGAGTTTGAATAAAAATATTGAAAGATATATTTTGAGTTGTTCTTTCTTCAAAATGAAAAATTATTTCTCTTTTATATTTTTAAATTAAACTTTTTAATATATTCTTTTGGATATTTATCTTCATTAAAACAAGAAATGGGTCAATAACTTGAAAATGAAACGAATATTTTCATATGACAAGAAGAAAGTGTTTAACATTAGTCATGTTGTCAGAGTTTTCACGTTTCAAAAGAAAAGGGAGGGGTTATGATAGTTTGGCCCACGTGAAATATATTTCCCACAGCTATTTTTGGGGAAATATTTAGTATTAAACAGAAAAATACTTTTTTTCCTGTCTTGTTCATGTTAGATATTGTACTTTCATTGACAGATCACAGAATCATCATGGTTGGAAGGAACTTCTGAGATCACCGAGTCCAACCACAAAAAAGCCAACCAAACAAAATAACCCAAGCCTCCCCCCCGCCAAACCAACACCACACACAACACCCCACCACATCACACCCACCCACAAACCAATAGTCTTGGGCACTAGAGCATGCCCTGAAGAGCCATGTCCAAACATTTCTTAAATATCTCCAGGGATGGTGACTCCACCACCTCCCTGGGCAGGCTCTTCCAGTGCCTGACCACCCTCTCAGTAAAGTAATTCTTCCTAATATCTAATCTAAACCTCCCCTGCCACAACTTCAGACCATTTCCTCTGGGCCTGTCATTATTCCCTTGGGAGAAGAGGCCAAGACCCACCTCTCTACAACCTCCTTTCAGGTAGTTGTAGAGGGCAATGAGGTCCCCCCTCAGCCTCCTCTTCTCCAAACTAAACATGCCCAGTTCCCTCAGCCTCTCCTCACAGGACTTGTTCTCTAGATCCCTCACCAGCTTGGTGGCTCTCCTCTGGACACACTCCAGCACTTCAATATCCTTCCTGTAGTGAGGGGCCCAAAACTGAACACAGTACTCAAGGTGAGGCCTCACCAGTGCTGAGTACAGAGGCACGATGACTTCCCTACTCCTGCTGGCCACGCTGCTCCTGATACAGGCCAGGATGCTGTTGGCCTTCTTGGCCACCTGGGCACACTGCTGGCTCATGTTAAGCCAGCTGTCCACCAACACTCCCAGGTCCTTTTCTGCTGGGCAGCTTTCCAGCCACTCTTCCCCAAGCCTGTAGCGTTGCCTGGGGTTGTTGTGACCAAAATGCAGGACCTGGCACTTGGCCTTATTAAACCTCATCCCATTGGCCTTGGCCCATTGATCCAGTCTGTCCAGATCCCTCTGTAGAGCCTTCCGACCCTGAAGCAGATCAACACTCCCACCCAGTTTGGTGTCATCTGCAAACTTACTGAGGGTGCACTCAATCCCCTTATCTAGATCATCAATAAAGATATTAAACAAGACTGGCCCCAAAACCAAGCCCTGAGGGACACCACTGGTGACCAGCCACCAACTGGATTTCGCCCCATTAATCACCACTCTCTGGGCACGGCCACCCAGCCAGTTTTTTACCCAATGAAGAGTACACTTGTCTGTGCCATGATTCGCCAGTTTCTCCAGGAGAACGCTGTGGGGGACGGTGTCAAAGGCCTTACCTGAGTGCAGGTAGACAACATCCACAGCCTTCCCCTCATCAAGAAAGCGGGTCACATGGTCATAGATCAAGTTGGTTAAGCAGGACCTCCCTTCCATAAACCCGTGCTGGGTGGCCCTGATCTCTTGCCTGCCCTGCACGCGCTGTGAAAGCTCTCCCAAGATGATCCTCTCTCCCAGATCTTACTGTTGAAATCAGAATATTTCCTTTCACATTTCAAAAATACTGATAATTGTCAAATCAATCTTTCAATAGTTATTTATATATTTATGTTAAAAACTGTGCCGGATACTTTAAATAATATTTTAAATAATACAGTTCAGTTCTAGGATCAGGATTCAGCCATGCATAATTAAGATAATCCTTCATATTCATCTCCTCAGCCCTCCCAATAAATATTCCACCACTGCTACTCCAGGGTAAATGTCACTGTTAATCAAATAATTGTATAAACAAGTGTATTGAAATAAACCAAAAATATATAATAAAATCAACCCAGTGTGCTAATGGTGCTGCACCTTTTCTGGCAAGTCTTATGTAATTACGGACTGACTATTCAACTCTGGACAGTGATAAACAACAACCAGTTCACCACAGCAGTAGTTAATTCCTTCTCATTAGTTCCTTTCATTCCATTTCCTCTGATCTGAGAGCTTAACTGCCTGAACACCCAAGCAACTATTTCTCCTTCCACTATTAGTGTTAGAGCAGTGAGGGCTCTTTCAGCTGACAAATGACAAAGGTGCTTTTCCCTCACCTAAGCACAGTCACATCAGCGACCCAAATGTATAGGTTACCATCCCGCTATGAGACCCGGAGTCCAGCATCTTCCAATTGCACGTCTGGGCAAGAGTTAAGTGAGTTCATAGTCCCTGGTCCTCAGGACTGCCACTGGAGGATCATCTTTTGCAACCACAGGTGCAAAAAAGAGACTTCAGAGTGCTCTAACAGTTCTTTTGGAGAGAGACCAGGACCACAAAAGGAATTGGGATGCTATGCTACCAAACAGCTCAAAATCAGTTGCAGACTTTGGAGTTGGTCAATGCATTCATTTACGTATTTTAGTTTTAAAGTCTCAAGACAGCATTTTGAAATTTTAGCCAAGTTTGTCTACATGTAATAGGTTTCAGATGTTTGCAAGATGATTGCAATGTTTCTCTCTGGTGACAGTGAAGAGAGAAAAGCTGTAGAAGGACCAGCCAATACTGCTACTATTGTCTAGAACTGAAAAATTTACTACAATTTGTTTACAAGAGCAAATGTTTACCAAGATTTTAGAGGACAAGTCCTCACATAAAAGCTTGAGCAAAGGCCATCATTGCTACAACACAGGCTGAGACTTGACCTGGGACTGTGCAGTTACTGTATTAGAGACAGTAATACATGGTAATTCCCAAGAGGAGCACTCAGGGAACTTGGAGACACACTGTACCATTGTGTGACAATAATTTATTCAGCTACTGTCTTGTCTGACTTGATGCCCTGTTCTTTTTTGAGTACTGCTGATACTGACTGCTTTGGGTTGCAAAAAGAAAAATAATCATTTATAGTTAACCAGTTATGGAAATGAGCATTGTGAAAACATGAAATTAGTTGCTGCATTCCTACATTTCACTTCTCAGATTTCAACAGCACCATCTTTTGAAGCTACCATGCACTATGTAAGAATTTGTAGCTATCATCAACAGATCTTATTCCCATATAAAAGGCAGAACTACTTCCATTATGATTTCCTCCTGGAAATAGTCCCTGCAGGAAGATAAACATATGGTAAATGTGAAAAAGTTAATTGGCTATATATTGGCTGTAAAAGTTAATTAGCTGCATAGTGTTCCATATATTGGTATTTTAACAATTTACCTTCAGATGTCAAAACCGGTCCTTTCATTTTCCTAGGTCCGTTACCTCAAAATTAGCTTTCAAAAAAGTTCAATACAATAACCAGATCTTTCTGTCCAGAGACTGCATGTACCTTACAGAGAAGAAGCGTTATACCCTTTTGTTAGTCATCACAGTAAAATGAAATGCATCTTTGGGATTCTTGCTATCTAAATTTGTGAATCATAGAATGGTTAGAGTTGGAAAGGACCTAAAAGATCGAGTTCCAACCCCCCTGCTATGGGCAGGGACACCTCCCACTAGACCAGGTTGCTCAAAGCCCCATCCAGCCTGGCCTTGAACACTTCCACCAGGGAAGGGGCATCCACAACTTCTCTGGGAAACTTGTTACAGTGTCTCACCACGCTCAGGAGATGACCTGGTAAAAATGTAGGTTTTAAGTCAAATCAGCTCCCTGAATCAATTCATTGTCTGGCCACACAAGCACAAGAGCTCAAGAAAAGAATTAGGAAGATATTGCCAGACGTGATTTGTGTAGCCTTAACCTGCCAAGAAACCACAGTTTAATTCTTCTCATATTCTGTTGCTGTGGCTACTCCACTTTTTAGCCTCCTGTGCTTGAGCTTAAATTTGTCTCGTATTTAAAACATGGTGTGTAGGCAAGAAGGGAGAGTTTGAGCTCCAGAGACCCCTTGAGACAGTGCCTCAGGACCTGAGATGTACAGACACCCAGTAATGGCCAAATTCACACTGTCTATTTCTACATTTCTCATACTGCCTACAGATGCAGTTATGGACTGCTCCAGCTAGCTGTTTCAAAGACAAAACTGTTGTAGAGACAGTAGTAGTCTGGAGGCAAGACAGTCTGTACCACTTGGCTTTGAGGTCCTCTTTAATTATTATAATAATTTGTTATAATAGTGTAATAATCGCTTTTTTCTCTTTTACTTACTAGAGACTATGAACCTGACAGTGAGACCACTGAAACCTTCAGCTAGCAAGAACTGGACAGCCTTGAGGAAGTCCAGTAAAATTAGATCTATAGGAAGGTTCTTTACTTTTCTCTTTTAGACAAAGGAATGTTAAGACAGAGATTGTGATTAAAAAAATAAAATTATTTTTGCATTTACATAGTTTTTATGCAAGAACCTTACAGTATTTATGAATTTCAGCTACATGTGTAACTTTCTCGTGAAAGTTCACTGTTCCAGGTGGCTAAGGGCTCAGAAGACAACTAGCTTGTCAGTGGCAGAATATGTACTAGATCATCAAAAACACTCTTCCTGATGCCAGTTAATGAATTACTTCAGAAGGAAAAAAACACTGGAAGGTAAAAGTTCTTGATTTGGAGTGTGGTCTCAACTTCCATCAAAGCTGGAGCTACATTTCTAATAAATTTTGTAAAATCCATTAGAAATTCCCTTCCTGTCTTCAACTCGTTTTTCAACTTCATTGTATGACTCCTTATGCTATTGATAAATGCTTCTGCATTCTGCTATCAGAAACACCCCTCCATCAGAATCAGAATTCTCAAAGACTGAGAATCTTTTCCTTTTCGTTAGATGTTTTACTTGTCATGAAACTGAGAAAACAAATGACTATCAGTAAGAGACTACCAAAGAATACCCAGCTCTTTTCACCACTGCCTCTACTCTGACTTAATTGCCTAGCAATTTCATTATGAATGCTCTTTTGAGATTTTATTACCTTCTTTCTATGCAGATTATTCTCAAAGAAACAGTAGAATTTTCAAAGCATGTTAACTCTGCTTGTTTCTGCATATTTGAAACAATCTCACTGGATTTTATCTGCGATTCCAGTAAGCTTTTAAATCAGAATTTACATAGCCCAGAAAATCTGCCTTTTTACTGCTCCATTGGCAAAACTGGAATAGTGTAAAATGATCTTGTGATGGTTAAACAAAGCATTGACCTGTTTGTTCAATCTGTGTTTGTCTTTGAAAAAAATCTGAGGTGCTAGACTAGAAACAGTTGAGTAAAAAGACAAATCCAGACCAGCCTCGAGAAAGGCTTATGCTTCTTAAGTCATATAAGGCAAGTTTTAAATGCTCAGGTGCAAAATTAACAGACTGCCATCTCCACAAGCATTTACAGTTGAGCACTTCTTTGTCTACATCAGATGGTTTTACCATCAAGTTTGCTTTGCAGCAGCAGCACTTCAGATTCCTGCAAGCCTGATAAAGTAGGTATGCTTTAAACATACCTAGCACACGCTTACTAAGGGCAAATTATTTTCTTTTTTAAAATACTGAGGATGAGTATGCCCACTATCTTGCCAAATAGAATCATAGAATTGTTTAGGTTGGAAAAGACCATTAAAATCATCAAGTCCAACTATTAATCTACCACTGCCAAGTCCTCCAATAAAACATATCCCTAAGCACCACATCTACATGTCTTTTAAATACCTCCTGGAATGGGGACTCAATCATTTACTTCAGCAGCCTGTTCCAATGCTTGATAAACCCTTCAGCGAAAATTTTTTTCCTAATATCCAATCTAAACTTCCTTTGAGGCAACTTGAGGCTGTTTCCTTCTGTCCTATCATTTGTTACCTGGGAGAAGAGACGGACCCCCACCTCACTACAACCTCCTTTCCAATAGGTGTACAGAGTGATAAGGCCTCCTTTGAAGTCCTTTTCTTCGAGCTAAACAACCCCAGTTCCCTCAACCACTCCTCATAAAACTTGCGCTCAAGACCCTTGACCAGCTTCATTGCCCCTCATTGCTTCAGCACCTCAATATTTTTCTTGTAGTAGGGGCCCAAAACTGAACACAGTTGTAGGTGATTGAGATTCCTGTCCCTCTTCAGACTAAGAAGCTGTAAATCCACACCTTAAGGCTACTATTAGAGCATCAAGATAGAAACTAGTTTCCTTTCTATGCAATGAAACTGTGGCAACATGTGTTGAAGAATATAAAGTTCCAGGGCCCAGAAAACAAGCAAATCAATGCATCCACTGGGAGATGAGGCTTTGAATTCATTCTAGCTGAGCAGGGAATAGAATCCAAGCTTTTTATTTTATGGTTGAATGCTTTACTGATTTTCTAAACAAGTCCTGAAAAGTGTGTCATTGCCATGTTCTCCTAATCTTCCATCAGCTCATTTGAGTCTTTCAGTGCATAGTCATATATGTAGTTTCCCGAATGGTGAAGGTGTTTGTTTTATTTTCTCTTAGTTTTAGTTTCCTAAGAAACCAGTAATTCTAAAAGAATTGGTATTTAAGGTATAGGTAGCCATTGGCTCTCTTTCAGTCTGCCAGTGCATTAATTTTTTTTTTTTTTTTTTTTGATTGAAGGACTTTCTCCTTTCAGCTGTATTAGGATTCCCCTTCTGAGTTCCTTCCCAGCAGAGGAGAAAGCTGGCCTTCATGGGGTTTGGCTTCCAACTCCAGGAATGATGAATTCAAGAAGTCAGTGGTAATACAGTACCTGAAAGTATGACTAATACTCCCTCTAAATGGAAGGGAACTTTCCTTTAGCCTGTCTCCGTACCTAATATGCACGCTAAATTCAGCGGGTCACTACATGCACACCTGTCCCAGTCTGTGAGACTTCAAATCTCTTCCTAGTCCATCCCAGCTACACCCTGAGCTCATTTAGGATATGCATGCCATTTTCTTTCTCAACAGCCTGTTTTTTTTTTAATGGGAAGAAGAAGTTGCACTGCATTCAGATGAGTCCCCTGATCTGGGCAAAAGGATCAAAACTGTAATGTGCTCAGGGATGGAATTTGCCCCACTCTCCTGACACAGGGACAAAGTCCACCAATAAATTGCCTAATTAGGACCCTTACAAAACACTGATTTAGGAAAAAAAAAAAAACCAAAACCAACAACCTAGAATACAAGCCCCTGTATCCTCAGAACGTATGCAATGCTGTATGTGAACACAAACACCCAAACTTTGAATACAAGCTACCTCTCCTACAGAAGGGCTGAGAAATCTTGTTGTTTACTTTCCTGTAACTGCTCCTCACAAACCCACTTAGAGGAGTCTCCAAAAATGCTAAAAGCTTCCCACAACATTTAGATATTCTATATTTCACCTGAATTTTATATCCTAGATTTTTCTTACCAGTGTTCAGCTGAAGAACGGGGGCTGGTCCTATCCTTCTGGTGAGTGATGTGAAAGATCTTGCCAGTGCACCAAGTCAACCTGGCCATCTTCAACAAGAAGAAAAGCTCACCCTTTTCAGCCTGGATAAAGTCCTCAGATGCAGTTGTATAGATCTGTGACTGATGCCAAGGACTCAAGAGAAGCTTTTTAAGACCTCACACCTGTTGTTAGATTCTATCAGTCTCCCCACAGCTGGTATACATCTACAGAGGGCAACTGAGCCTCATTAGAAAATCAGGCAGTCAGGCAGGGCAGACAGCCTCAAGTTTAGCTAACAAGCCCACTATCAAAAATGATAAAGAATACTTGGCTGGGCAGTATGAGAAAGAGATGCTGATCAGAAGTGTTGCCTGAAGAGGCCAGACGCTGTGTCATGAGGGAGTTGTTAGTAGACATTTGTACATTGCTTGTTTTCCTGGAACATAACTGAAGTTAGTAACTTTAGATACAGTTGGGCCGGTGCTTGGAGATTTTGATACCGTGAACTTCAGAAAGCTGCCAGTGGATGCTGAATCTGTTATTTCTTTCTTTGCCTGTAAGTCTGCGTATAATGTAGCTATTGATCCTTGTTGATTTTACTTATTATAAACATGATCTTATTATAAACTGCAGTATATTTGGCTTAGCTGTCTTTCCAGACTGGAAGCTGATCTTTGCTGTTTAATATCTTTATGATGTTTACACTTTTATATGCTATGTGAGTTGAGCGATACAACCACATTGCACTTGAGTTATGGAAAATAACTCAAAATAAACTTGTCCTAAGTCATCCAGCTGTAATTAAAAATGTGTAACTTGTAAGTTCATTTAAGTTTTCAGATGTAAGAATATGCAAGTGTTTCTCAGCATAAATACATCTGAGAACTTAAATGAACTTACATCTGAGAACTTGCTGAAGTATCATCACTTTCCACATTGTCTTTTTAACTCCTTGTTTTATTGGTAGACAGTAATGAAATGGTTAGCAACAAAGATTCTGTAATCACTCAAGGAAATATATTTAGATCTAATTCTTTTCTTTACTGTCTTTTTTTGTCTACTATCCCCTTCAAAGCAGCCACCTTTTCCAAATACATATGTAAATATAATGGCAGTCATATTGATCCTCTGTTCCAAATGCCTAAATCCCATAATCATTCTAAGAAACATGTTTAGACAGGAAAAGATCTCTGCCACCCCCTGTTTTGATTTGGGAGAGGGTAGTCTGGGGTTTTTCCCCAGTTCATTATGAAAAAAGAGTATCTGAAATGTCAACATTTCATAGATGTCTAAATTAAACACTCTCATTCTAAAAAAAGAATGTGCATATACAGACTGCACAAAAATGAAAGGAAAACATGATTTCAGTTCTTGTTAGCTTCACAAACCAAAAATAAGTCACTCTAAAGCTAAAATTGTTTATGTATTAGGGGTAAAATCAGTGCAGAACTGTGAGTAGAAAAAAACCCAGAAGCTCGGAACCAATTTCTTTTCCGGAGTTGAGGGAAATGGAAAACTGAAATAAGGGGTGCTTATCGCAGGCACAAACTAGCTTTTAATTTTTTTTATTTTTGTTTTGTTGGAATACACATCTCTTCCACTCAATTTTAACCCCGCTGACCTCAGAAGCTCACAGAATTATTACAGCAGACTACTTTTTTACACATTTTTTTTTAAAGTAATTTTTAGGACAAGAAAGCAGTGTCCACTTAAACTACGGCTGTATTTGGAAACAGGAAGCTGTCAGACATAGGATGGAACAAATTCATTGTTGGTATACTGGTTTATATTGATTTATAGCTAAATGAAAAATTCTATTTGCTCCTACAAAAAATTAAAACAAAATTCCTAGGGCACATCTATGAGACTGTACATCTGAGATGAAGGGGATCAAGCTATGTCTGGTACTTTTATTGTTTAAGCATTTTGGAAGTGCTCAGAGTTGAGATCAATGCTTTTTCCAAAAATACAGAACTGATACTGTAACTTGAACTGAATTTTGCAAGTACTTGCAACACACTGCTGATGCAAGTCTAGGTGGCACATTGATTGCTTGCTGTATTACACACCCTTTTTCATGGCAATTTTTTTCCCAGCTCTTTTAAATCACGATGCGATGTATTTACTCCTGTATATTTAATCTTTTTTTTTTTAATTATATAAATGAGGAATTTTATAAAGCTAAAAGAATAGATATAAGGGAGTAGAACAGTAAGCTGGATTTTTGAAGGCTAGTCTTATGGTCATTTCAAGTTTCCATAATGTGTCTTGATCCAAATCTTCAAAGGAATGAAACTTTCAAAATACTGATTTTGTACTTTCTGAGGTACAATAAATAAATTTTCCTGATATTTTTATTTTGTTCTTAAAATTTCAAGATTCAGCAATCAAAATCATTACTCTTTCAAAATTTAACACATATGCATAAAAAAAATCATATTTGAGTAAAATATTATCTCCTAGTTTTTCTGCACTTCCAACTAAAGGCGATGCATGAGTAAATAAGCCTGACAAACTTCTGTGAATGTTCCCTGATAATATGTTTATTTTATTAAACTGGGGAATTAATTCAATATGGCTATTTTTCACATTTTTCTTCAGGAAGCAAGACATTACTACATACTGAACTAAGAATTCTGATGAGTTGTAGCTGCTGTAAAGATCGGGTTTATTTTACTTAAAGAGTAAACTGTGCTCACCCCTTTTGAAGACAGGTTCTGTTAAAGAACTTGTATTGTTTCAAAATCAATTCCAAATGGGAGGAAAATAAAGATTTAAGATGGTGATAAGATTAATTTTCTGTATATACTTTTCCTGCACATTATAAATGAAAATAGAAAGTTTTCTCCTATATTTTAATGTAAAGTCAATGCTTTTAATGAGCTTTTCTGCTTTCCAGAGATAGACTCAGGCTAATCATTTAGCTGAAGTTTAATTTATAATCTGGTTATGTCCATTTTGCATATTTAGATACTATTTGCATAAACAATGCAGCTAATATTATCGGCTTTTCCCAAAAGATTACAAAAATACTAATTAATCTAATTTACATGAGGATAAAGATAGCTACCTGAGCTCATTTTCTATTTTTTTTCCTTTTTTTATCATAGTAAAATGCCTTTTTTTTTTTCTAAGATTCATACTGTACCCTTATAGAGCTGTGTTCCTATAAATATTGTTGTTTGAAGTTTTTAGGGCTCAGTTCCCTCAAAATGGATTATTTTGTGATTGTATTCCCTGGATATTAACTGATACCGTGCGCCCATTCAGCTGAAAATGAAATCTTGGCGTCCTGAGCACTCTCAGCACTATAAATAGCCTCCTCTTCAGTTTTATATTCTCACATGCATGCTCATAAATGAGGAATTTGTGGAACAGGTTAACCCCACTGCTGTGTTTGCCTTTGAACACTGAACTCTTCCTTCTTTTTAGCTTTGGGCTTCTAGATATCTCTATGTGCATGTTTTCTTCTCTAAAAAGACTATTTTAAAATTTGTGTGAGTGAAAAAGCATGTGCTTACTTGAGTGGCTAGCAGAGTTTGATAGATTTAAATCCCTAGATGATTGACAGGTACATTCTTCACACTCAGCATCCTTGTAGTGAGTGAGCTAAAGGGTTTCAGAGAGAGTGAGAACAAAGATCATACCCAAAGGATTGCTTCTCCCGGTACCAGCAATAATAACCCTGAGTTTTATCCTTAGGCAACACACATGAAAAAAAGGAGTACATAAATAATTTACAACTATTAAACATTAAAACAGAAAAGTTTTGGGGTTTTTTTGGAGGGTATGATGTGTCAATAAAATAACACAAAAATAACAGCATACTTTGCTGTACTCTTCTATTGGCATCCAAATTGAAGGGAGGGTGGCAAAGGCAGAATTTCCCCAGATTGGCTCTAAGTAGTGACTTGAGCTACAAATATGGACATAAATTCATATAGCTCAGTTCTTCTGTTTTCTGCAGTATAACTTTTTTCCGTGTGGTACGCAGATCACATTGTCTTGTGGGTTTACGGGATCTCTCATTGCTTTCCTGGTATACTAGAATTATTATGGCTGAATAAAGGAATTTTCCTGGTATTTTTGCTATTGCTGCATGTCATAGAGATGCATGAATCGTGGTGTTTTATCGCTGTGTAGAGGTGGAACAGTTGCACATGGCTAGCAGCATGCAGTACTATTAGTGGTGACACCAGCTACACTTCCCTTCGTCTCAGGTTTCCTGCTTTCACCTACCAGGACAAAATCCGCGACCGATACTTTTGGGTCAGACTCTCGTACTCTACATCCCTGTGGTTATCATGATGGTCTGAGTCTGGTACCTGGGATTCTACAAGGAAGCTGGAGCAGACTGATGAAGCAACTGTCCTAGTGCCAGTAGGAACAAGGTTTCCTAAGGTCATGAAAAGAAGAAAAAACCTTAAAATATCAAAGTGCGTGGCTATCTTATCTTCCCTTAAAGGTGAACTTATTTCTTTAGACAGTGTTCTTGTTTGCCCAATTTCCTGGGCAATTAAGCGTGAATCTCCTCAGTCTTTGGCTTTTTCTTTGCCTTTAAATGCATCAAATGTGTTTCCTTGTATGGCTTCCTTCAAGTTGCAGTTTATAATTCCTGCTGCTTTCCTAAACTTTCTGTGGATTTGCTCCAAGACCCTGTGCAGTGCCATGGCATCCCAGTCTTGGTCTTTCAGAGATGCTGTATTCTTCTACCTATTCCCTCACCCCTGCCCCAAATCCCCCAGATGCCTCCCTTTTGCTGGTATTTTTTCCAGAAGGAAGGTGAGGCAATTAGTTTTCAGTAGGAACAGGTCTCTGAATAATTAGGCATGCTGCATTATTTCTCATGGAGTAATGCACAAAGAGGTAGAAGACAATGAAAGAATAATCAGGTTTTGGCAATTATGTTGCAAACAAAGTAGTTTTCTAGTTAATATTTTTTCCATACGGCATTGTGGAGTATATCCATGTCTATCAAGAAACTATTCTCCTGTCTTCTCAGTAATAATTACTAATGATTTTTCATTTAGTTTAATGTTGAATGAAAACAGCTAAAATTGCTTTGTTTTAGAACAAATATAGATAATTTAATTAGAAAAAAATTGCAGCAAGTATTTTGAGATGTTTTAAGATTGTTTTCATTTATAAACAATGTGTTTTCATGCAGCAGATATATTTTAAGGTTTATGTGTTGTGCAAAGACTTACCTCTGAAATGTTATCTTCCTTATGCTTATTGGTGTGTAATTTTTGTTTCTTGTTTTAAGTGCCTCTGTGAAGTTTCAGCCCGCACTACATGAAAAAGCTAGAGCATTTGAAGCCAAAACTTTCATAAAATATGAAGATGAATAATATATTGCCAAATACCAACAGGGCAGAATAAGATTCACATTCATTAAGATTTTCTCCTGTTCTTTTTAACCATCATTTTAGTCATGCCTTAATTGATTCCAGGTTTTAATTTTTGGTCCTTTTCTACATTATATGCTAAAATGAAAGAGGCAAAAGAAAGAACCCTACATTTATCACAATTTTTAAATGGCATTGTTTGAAAAAAACAAAAAAGCAAAAAGCCCACCACAGCTCCATGACTCTTTAGAGGAACTACAAACGTTGTAGTCATGGAGTTTGGGGATTTTTTTAATGCTAAATTACAATACTTTCAGAGTTTTGTCTTGTTTTGAGCCTTCAGGTTGCTCCAGGATAGTACAGAGCAGCACAGAAACCAAGGCAGGCCAGACCTTCAGTCTCTTCTCTAAAACTCTGCCTGACAATCCTGATGCTGTCAGACATTCCTGGGAACTTGTCATTACCCATGTCAGCTGGGCTGCTAATGCTCTCAAGAATGCACGTACGTTATGCTAGCAAATAACACTCTGCTTTTGGCCACGGACCGTAGAGCCGTGACTGTCCCCTGAGCAGCAGCTGCGAGGAGAACGATGACAAGTCTTTGACACACCGAAATTCCCAGGCACGGCACAGGAACGATGCGGTCTGAAAGCCAGCGAAAATGCTTAAGGCCCCTGAGTAAGAGGCATGGTCAAAACTAATAAAGCAATAATGACAATGTTAATTATACATTTTATACTGCCCTAATTTCCATTTCATTTATTTAAAAGAAGAAAAATGAACAAGTGAGAAAAGGTCTGAAAATTTCAGATTCAAATGAATTATGTAAAACTTAAAGGCTGCTTAGGCCATAAGAAATAAGGCATGTGTAACCTTTTCAAAGGTATCTATTAAGTACGGTTTTAAGAGAGAAAGAAAAGAGAAATACTGATCATTTTATAAATATCTTCTAGTCTTAAAAACATGAGGCGCCCATTAGTGCCTCATTTACTGATTTCAATATGATAATTTCATGCATGCACTGTGTGACTTGTACACATACATTTGCTTGGAAATTAGGCAGAAACCATGTTGTCAGCTGTTGTTGACAAGTTATTTCTTACAACTCAGTATATGTTGAGGTGGCTGCAAGTTTGGCAGCCAGAATGAACCCTGAGCTTTAGGGTAAAATCATTGAGATGTTTGATTTACAAAGTTTGAGCAGCTTTTCTTGGTATAATGAGATGATTTAATAATGATTTAATAATGTATGTTTGCAATAGTAAGCATGAAAAGCACAGCTCTGTGTTCTTAGATTTCCCACCTGTCCCAATGAAAAATCAAGGGCTTGGTTTTACTTACTACAGATCCTGTGCATTTTTACAGAATTTGCGTTATGCAAGTAGGTCAACAAGAACCTCAAAGTTTCTGTGCTGTTTGAATGCTGTGGTGTGAATACAAAATGGAATTTCATTTGAAGATATGCAATTTGCAAAAGGGGTTTGGAGAAAATGATGAAATTATACTAAACTATTGTGCTGTACTGCACCCTTCTATTTATACTTCTCCATTAGTGAATGGAGACCCTGAATGGTCAGCATGGTAAATTATCTGAATCAGTGAATATTAAATTTCTTTTATTTAAATTAATTTATAACTTCACCTTCTTATTTTTATTAAGGTCAGCTTGTATTTTTTAGTGTTGTTCCATTAATATTCTCTCTCCCCTTACTAAATCAACTGTTGGTAAAAGGACATATTTCGAAGTATTCTGGTTATATCTTTTAAATCCCCCTAGCCTGTTTAACTGAATCCACAATGTATTTTATGTCAGCAAGTGACAGTCTTTACAACCTCACAATACAGTCAGGGATAACAAGTTGCATGGATATAAAGTAAATTGATTTGAAATATTGTTCTGGTCTGGCAAGAATGAGTTACTAGTGTTTCTCTCAAGGGTTTGCTTCTGTACATTGCCATATGCTACTGATGTATTTTTACATTATGTACTGCCCAGTGAGTTGTTTTCTTTTGTTATCTTTTTATTACTGACTGAAACATAGCAAGGCTTGAGTTAAAATTTTATCATGCTAGACTGGATCAGTTAAGTGAATAGTCTCTTTGTTGTTTTTGTTGTACTGGCCACATATTTGAACCCGAAATGGTAAGAAAGAGGATAAAGAAATCCCAATCTCAAAGAGTATGAAATAAAGTCTGAAAAAAGCATGGTCTCAAAAAGCAGACAATGTGAGGCTGACTGGGTGGTTCGAATCTGTCTCTTTTCTGCAGACAAAAAGGAAGGGGTGCTGTTTAGGCTAATGAGGAGTAGGTGTGGAAAATGATTTCTGATTTAGGATTATTGGTCACTCTAAAAAAAAAACCCTTTCCTATAAATTTAAAATATACTATCACACTTCTGTTCAGCTACTGGATCTCTGTAAAACTATATTCCATGAACTGATTAATCTGATAAAATCTGTTGTGTAAAGGATTAAGTACTTGCTCTTTTAACCTATTATCTTTAACTCTCTGGAGGTTAGTACATTAATACGTGACACATTAGTACAATCTGATAGTGCAAGCTGCAGCAACTGAGGTTAGAGCAGGGGCAGCTGCTGCCCTGTGGGGAACAGGTTAGGGGGGTAGGACATCTGTGTCAGGAGCACCCTCCCTTTGCCAGACCAGCCAGAGCAGGAGAGGGTAATGTGTGCTACAGAGCTTTGGGTAGAAAGAGGAATTACCCCCTCTCCTATTATAAGAAAAATGGGATGCAGCCCAGCCCTCTGCTGTGTCAATAGCCCTGTTCCTTGCTCCTGAGTTGTTGGGTTGCCAGCACTTCTTTTCCTAAAGCATGGTCAAAGTTTGGGTCATTTTACATTTGTTTTGTAATATTATGGAACGGGAGAAGCACATCGTCAGGGAGGCCAAGTTGTTCTGGTGAGCCATGGAGTGGAAAGAGCATGAGAGCAAATGGGGTGGAAGTAATGAAAACTCCCTCTGTTAATCTTCACCTTGAGGTAGAGCGAGCAATACGATTACATCCTCAGGAAAGATGAAAAAGAAACACTTCAGAAAGATTTAAATATCTAAAAAGCCCTATCTAGCAGAGTTTGTCCAAGTTCCCTAAAGTGTACACAATATGACAAAAATAAAAATTGCCTCTGCTAAAGGACACTAAAATGTGGGACATCTCCCAGAACAAGGCACATTCTGTCTTCCAGGAAAGAGTATGAGAAAGGATATTGAACTGTTTGTTGTTTTGTTGGTTTTTTTTCTTTTGCATAGCAATCACTTTGTATCATGCTGGATTGAACAGGTACAAAAAAACAATGTCAAGGACCTTCTGCTGCTGGCAGTATGTTTCCAGTCACTCTTGCTCCTATCTGCTCACTCTGAGCACATCAGAAGACCTCACTGCCAGGTGGTAGATGTATCAGGGAAAGAGAATGGCTTAACATTCAACCTGGTAAATCACCTGTATGGGACAAATTATGTTTTTTGCATGTAGGAGAACTACTAGGTTAACTGACAGTTTCTGCCCCAGCTCAGTTACATGCAAATGAATGCTTAAAATTAGGATACACTTTTAAATATCAACACCCTGACCCTATCTTAACCTCATAACTGCATAAAATCCCACCTAATAATCTCTGTATCCAGCCTATAACTCCCACCATATTTTCAAACATATACAACTGATTTAAAGATTTTCAAGTGATAAGGAATTGAGCACCTCCCAGCGTAACCTCACCGAAAAGGGAAAAACTATGTCCTCTTTTAGATTTGTCCAGCTTCAGTTCCCTTGCATTATACTTTGTAATGCCTTTGTCTCTTTGAGGAGCAATTTATCTGAAATCTTTTCCTATATAGGTATAGTTAGACTGTAATCCAACACACTCTTAACTTTCTCTTAGGTAAACTGAAGAAAAGGAGCTTCTTACATCTCTTATAATGAGAGGTTTTTCTCATGTCCCCTCCCAATCATTTAATGATTCCACAAGTATCCTGATGGGCGAATACCAGAATTGCAGATGGTGTTCCAGCCAGAGTAATTTATGGCCGATAACAGCTTCATTGCGTAAGATACATTTGTAAATGACAGGATCAAGCATCATAATGAATTACCCTGCATGGCTAGAGAACACAGAAGTTGTTACCAATCTTTGAAAACTGCTCTTACAGTTCTACTAAAATCTAGTCATTTTATGAAAAGAGGCCTTAAAACTTGTGCTAGCATACTTTGTGTATATTTCCATTTCCTTTATACATAATGTCTTAGGGTTTGGGGATTTTTCAGTCCAGTAAATTTCTGTAGGTTCAGGAGAGTGGGCATAGTGTAGCAACTGTGGGTTTTGTTTAAATGAAGGATAGTGAGTTATTTTCCTGAAAATAGGAATGTTCATTTACACTTTTAGAATCTTCTTCTTTTCCTGTTCTCTGCTTTTTTCAGGGGTGGCTTAGAAGACCTTTGAGTAGTGGTGAAGCAGGAAGAGTCATGTCACTACAAAATTTACATACTGTGTCTCCTGTATCATAGAGGTTGGATGTAATCTTTAAGACTTGTTCTTGCATTGGAATTCTGAATGCTTTGTAAGCTGGGATTCAGTACAATAAAACATCTCAGATAAGTAATAAAGTGGAGATGATTAAATGCTATGTACTTTTGTTGGCTTCTTTAAATAGGTAAATATTTGTCAGTAAAATTGTACTTTTCCAGCATCTGGAGAATTATGCTGTGACTCAAATGGCATTATTCTGCCACCCACAGAATGTTTTTGCTCAGAGTTCACAGAGAGATTGAGATGATAGAAACATATTCTAGCAATGAGTATCTTAGAGGAACATTTCTATTGCAACGATGCTAAAAGTTGAATCAAAAGAACATCTACTTTAAGCACTTTTCTCAAAGATTATTTCCTTCCTTGTTTTCTGTAAAGCTGTAGTAAAGAAAAGGACTTATCCATCCTGTATAGTGTTATTTTTGTGGAATAAATATTCTTTTTCTAATTTTCCTTCTGTTATCCAGGGTTTTGATTGTTTGCTGTGAATATTCATTCCATATATTTTCAATAGTAATATTAAAATGAATATTCTTATTACTCAGTCAACATTTCATTCTATCAGTATAATCTTTAGTGAGAAATAGCGTCTTGGGTGAGTTCAAACCAATTAGTTTTGTAAGTGCTTTTCCTTCCTAAAAACAGCAGGTAGCTTTGTTTTCTTTAAGTTGATGTGGATGAAATTTATATCGGTGTGCTCTGTATCTCATGGTTTGTGGCATTCACAGAATACCATATATAGGAAAATCAGAAAGGAGAAAACACTAATACGATGATAAGTGAGCCTCAGGAGGAATATTAGATCTACATATACTACGTTCAGTCTTTTCCTTCCCAAAGTAGCAGATGGCATAACCAATACTGGGAGCTTCATAGGCTGAAGCAGTTTTCAGTTTTATATTTTGTGGGATCTTTTAGCTGAAAATGTCTGGCCTCACTCATCAACTACAATCACTAACATTCTGCATTTGTCCTTTTGGAGACTGAGATGTATTTAGAGGCTAAACAGATAAGTTAAAGTGGAAATATATGAGGTCACTGAATAGGTCACTAATGTTTTGTTAACAATCATTTAAGCTGGGGTCACCTTCTTTCTATTTAGAGACTTTGTAAACATCATCCTTCCTTGTTGAGCTTAAATATTCTAGTACCTTTGGAAAGTAACTATCTTGTTGCATTCTCAGATGCTAATACTTTGGCCAAGATTTGAGTAGGGAAGTGATCGTGCCCCTGTACTCAGCACTGGTGAGGTCTCACCTTGAGTACTGTGTTCGGTTCTTTACCCCCCACTACAAGAAGGACATTGAAGTGCTTCAGCGTGTCCAGAGGAGAGCCACCAAGCTGGTGAGGGGTCTAGAGAACAAGTCCCATGAGGAGAGGCTGAGGGAACTGGGCATCTACAACTACCTGAAAGGAGGCTGTAGAGAGGTGGGTGTTGGCTTCTTCTCCCAAGTGAATAATGACAGGACCAGAGGAAATGGTCTGAAGTTGTGGCAGGGGAGGTTTAGATTAGATATTAGGAAGAATTACTTGACTGAGAGAGTGGTCAGGCACTGGAACGGCCTGCCCAGGGAGGTGGTGGAGTCACCATCCCTGGAGGTATTTAAGAAACGTTTAGGCATGGCTCTTCAGGGCATGCTCTAATGCCCGAGATTTTTTGTGGTGATGGGGTGTTGGTTTATTTGTTTTGGTGTTGTGTGTTTTGGGTTGGTGGTTTCTTTTTTGTTGGACTCGATGATCTCAAAGGTCCCTTCCAACCATGAAGATTCTGTGATTCTGTGATTTGCTCAGTGCAAGAACGTCTCTCCTACTGTTAAACTAGCACCTCCATAAATATATCCCTGGTATAGGTCTGAGGGTTATTTTACACTGAGAATA
The DNA here is from genome assembly GCA_033628505.1 of Tringa tobata. NCBI lineage: Eukaryota > Metazoa > Chordata > Aves > Charadriiformes > Scolopacidae > Tringa > Tringa tobata. The sequence continues at coordinate 15,003,459 of JAHREE010000279.1, read as the reverse complement.
TTTTTGCAGTGATTACTGTCAGGAGAGGTAGGGTCTGATTAACACTGGTCACCTTTGCTAGCTGTATCTTTAAATACAGACTCTGCAATAAACAAAGAAATGTAATCAATAAAATTGCAGATACAATGAAGAAATATAGATGGGGACTAGAAATCTATTGATAAAATTTGGTGATCATTTCCTATCAAGACTTTAGGCTGTTGTCTTCTTTACCTGTAACACAACCCAGCGGAACTGAGTGGCCAACTATTAATAAACATTGTTAAGAAAAATAAACAACTGAAGAAGTTCCTGTCTGGTATATTTCTTAGACGTTACTTTTATTTACTTGATTTTTTTTTTCTTTAGGTATTTCTTATGTCCCTTACTATATGATTATTTGGTAGACAAATCACTTATGCACACTAATTTGAAGTTTGCATCATTCCTCATTATAAGTTTATTGTAACTTAACTTTTCAGGTAACCACATAACTTAAAGCATTTCTAGAAAGTTATCAAATCTTTTCATTTAACAAAGAATCTCATCTTTGTTTTCTTTTCCAATTAATAGATAAAATTATTGAAATTTTGAATGTTGCAATACATAACCTTTTTATAAAAGCACAATCCAATTCCCTTATGTTAAATCAAATTCTTATGCCTAATTTTTCTCTTTTTCCCCTTGTTTTTGTAAAGCTTGGAGGAAAAATACCCAAATACCCAAATCCCAAACAACAACAACAAAATCAAACAAAACTCCCAAGTATTAAATGTGATAAATGAGATTTTGAGTTACAACTCTTTTGTTTCTTTTTGTAGAAGTTGTATGTGACTATCAAGGATCTTCAGGGAAAGAAAAAGGATATTTATCTTAGGTTTGACTTCTTTATTAGCCATAAATTTAGTAATAAATCTCTCTATGTAACAAATGCCTAAACTCAGGTCATGATACAAAGTATATGTGCATCATATATAGACTACATGTTTGAGAACTCTAAACCTAAAGCATCATTTTAAAGAAGCAAATTTATCATTCAAATCTCATCTCAAAACAAGGAATGGCACCATTGCTCTTGATGGTCAGGGAACAGATTCAATATTTTCTTGATTTTTTTTGATCAAATAGTGTAAAAATATGATAAATATGTCTACTATGCCATAAATTCATGATAAACTGTCATTCTTTTCCAAAAACAATTTATCATTGATGAATTTAAGCTAGCAACTTAAGCATACACTTCTTGAGGAAGAGCATAGCTTCTATAAAGACACTTATATGCCTATTTGCAGTATTTAGTATCTTGTCATTAATTATCTTTGAACATTAAACTAGGATAGTGTTTTAAAAACCTTACACTCTATCTGCAAGTGTGAAGCAGATCTCTTTCTCATGTTATCAGTGTTTACTTCCACATATACTTTGAAAAATATGAAATAAGCTGTGTTTTTCAAATTCAGATGATCTGCCACTTTTATGGGAGCACATAAACATATTTCTAGAAGCTTTGCAAAGGTATTCTGGGGCTGAACTCAAGATGATAATGGAGTTAGTGAGCGAAATCTTTCTTACCCACCGCAGCAGAAAATGTACACTGCACGGTGTTCATCCTGCTCTCTTTCACTCCAGTAATCACACTGTATTTCAAAATTCCAGTGTAACTATTACAAACTGACAAAAATGAGAAGATCATGTGATTGCATACAGGGGTTGGAAATGTGCTCTTTGGCTAAATATTTGCATGTGCCTTACATGTCCCCTGTGTTAAGACTTAGATTATTGAGTCTCCTGCTTAATCCTTGCATTTTTGCAAGATGTGTGTGGTTTAGTATTCAACTGGTGTTCAGACTTGTAGATTACAGATATGATGCAGCAAAGCTCTGCCTCAAACTTCTCTGACAAGACTGTATGAAGTTTTTAAGCTTGCATACAGATTAAGCCCTTGGTAGATGCGGAGAGAGGAATCTCTAGGACACGAACAAACAGAACTTCAGGGGCTCCCTTCACTTTTTTTCTTCACATATTTTATTCTACTGTCTGGTTAGATATCTAAGGTGCATTAGTCCATTCTACATCTGTCAATTGTTCTGGTTGTTAGTATCTATTATTTGGCAATATATTTTTCTCTGTCATCAATTACCTGAGTTGATTGTTCTGGCTATTCGTCTGGAATTTTTCAACAGCTAGAGTAATGAGACTACAGCACATCTAACCTGAAATCCAGTCAAAAGGACTCTGCATGTGGATGGACTATGTGTGTCTAAATGTAGTCTACTGAACATGGTTAGACAGACTATAAAACATTTAACATACCCATTTAAATGTATGCAATCTGCATACATATACTAAGATACAAGCAGGGACAGTGTGTGTGAAGAAATCAATTGCAATAGTTCTACTGAGATCAGAGTAATTTAATGCCTTTTTTTTAACTCATGGTCTTTGGAGGAGTTTGACTTTTTTTTTTGAGCTTTGCATTTAAAAATAAGTACATGATGGAGGAAAAGCATCAAGAAACTGTTGAACTGTTTTTGTAGCTCTTCCCTGTAAAACAGGGAAATTGGATTTACAAAAGGATCTGCATAGTGTACGTGCCAAGATACCAGTGCTCACTTAAATTGACATTAGGGTACCTGTGGTTTTTAAGAAGGTCTCTAAAGGCACTCTAGGAATTGAGATTTTTTTTTCAGATGTGTGTTTTGTAAATATTTATTGTGATAGGATTTATACATGTTTTATCTTGAAAACAAGCAGCAGGAAGCCATTTTAGCCAGACAGAAGAACGTGCTAATTAAAGAAACACAGGAGGGGAATGAGCTAATGCTTATTCTTGAGCCGAGATCAGCCCAGTTGCTACACATGCAATGAAAGACAACAGGAGCCAATTAAAATGTCCAGGAAGCAAAGAATAAAGAAGATTGCATTCTAGGCATAGACACCACAGAGTTGCTGTTCTACTCAGCCTCTAAGAACTGTGTCTCAGTTTCAGTCCTCCCAAGCCAGCTTTGTTGTTCCATTTTGACAAGCAGCAAGAAAGGAGTCATTGCTGTTAATAGTCATGCTCATTACTCCCATAGCTCAGATGTGTCCTATGGAATCACAAGGAAGGATGGAGCTTGACGCCAAGTTCTTTTCAGAGATATTTTTATTTTTATTTTGTATAACTTTATTTCTCACCCCAAAATCAGCATATCACATAGAGTTCACAGAGTCATACAATAATTTACGTTAGAAGGGACCTCAGAAAGTCATCTGGTCCCACCACTACTGAAAATAGTGATAGAATTCCAAGTTTTTTTCTAGTAATCAGAGATAACAGTACAAATAGGCTTATAAATGACCTTCTGCATATTCAGTGATCTTCATATATAAAACTCCTACTGGAATTGCAGATGACACAGAAAAATGTTCTTTTACATTTCTTCTGTTTATTCTAAAGATATCTGAATTGATATTCTGATTCTGCAGAGAAACTTATCTTCAAAGATTTGAGGCTGAAAGTCACTCCCCAGCCACTGATTTTCCAGGCTCTCTCTTACGTTGGCACCTTCTCTCTTCTAGGGAAGGGCAGTGCACAAGCCTGCTGTCCTCACAAAGACAACACCCCAAGACTTCATCAGATAACAGAAATGTTTGAGCCAATTATCTGCAGCTTGCTAGGTAAGGCAAATGGTCTTTCAAAGGCTGCCTGGAGGCAGCTTGCCACCTGCCATGCTGCCTCACGTGCCCATGGGGTCATAGGCTCCTTTGGTGTCACTGGGGAACAAGCCATGCAGAAGGACCAGGTAGACTGCTGGATCCTGTGCAGATGCGCACACCTTTACCTTCTGGGTCCCCACAGTCTCTCTCCTGTGTTTTATCTGCTTTGGAGCTGATTTATTTTTAAGGCTCACAATTTTGTAGCTGCTGCAGAGGAAACTGGAAAGTACTTGCAGGGGGAAAAGAAAGTGCCCAGCTTATTATTTTCTCGCTTTCTGCAAATAAACTCTTGCCATTCCTCCTCCTAGCACATTTTGAAATCCTAACATTGAGACTGAGCTTTGCAAAGAAAGAAGGATGGTGATATGATTACACTAATGATAATTTTGCTGACAGAAGTAAAAAGTATCAAAGGAAGATACACTGAAGCATCCTGATGAAGGGTTCATAAGGGGGTAATGAAAACAATCTCCAGGAGAAAGAGGCATTCTCCTGAAACCTGTGAGCCTGGAAATAAAAATAAAGCATCTGAGCTACTTAAAAAATACACATTTTATAATTAAAGCCAGTTACTGTCTGAAGATTGGAGGGAGGCTGAACAATAGCTAACTTTGACGGAAGAGTTAAAGGTAATGCTGGGAACTACAAAGTGGTACAGAAGCAGTACAGGAAAAGCCAGCTGCCACTAAATTAACCAACAAAGGGCTGAGTAAGGACAGATCAATACTCACAACTGATTTTTCTGTATCAAAATTGTAAATCAACAGAACTCCCTGAGCATGAGAATTGTCAAAAGAACAGAGTCTTTTCTTATGTAATATCTGCAAAAACTGTCCTGAAGGAAGTGAGGGAAACTTCTTATGAAAAGAACCTTTTTCTTCCCCCCCCCGCTAAGCTTGGATTTGTAGCTTGCTCAACATGAACATAAGGCTGTAGTAGACAGGTATTTATCTGAACAGTAGGCAGGTAAATATAGAAGAGAGGTTCTGTGGGCTTTCCTTTCCCTTGGAGGAGCGATCCTTTTACTCAATTAAATACGCGGAATTTGGTGTCCTGAGGATAAAAAACCTAAGACTTTTACACTGATATTAATAAAATCATAGCAGTTTTGTCATTTAAAGGTCAAATGGACGTGAGCTGTGTTGAATCAAACTAGAAATTACTGCTGGGACTGAAAAAAAATTCCCTCCCATGGAATACCACCCAGTAGCAAATCAGGGGGACTTACTGGAAAGGAAAGATGGGAGGGAGGGACCGTGCTTTTCTGTGAAGCAGAACATACTTTCAGAAGGAAGAAAAAAAGCCAGATTTTGAAAATCTCTGTAACATTTGCAGGGTGTGGTTAGTAAACGAGAGTGTTATGAGGGATTTACAAGGCATGCATGTTTGTGAGGGATCTGCACTGCTTCCTGCTGGAGGTTTGAATTAATTGAACACACTTTCGGAACTGTAATGTTTTTCCAAAGCATGAGCTGATGGAAAGTACAGAAAAGGACAAATTAGTGGAGATAATCTGTCATCTTGCTCTAGTTATTCCTGAGCCGAAAACCAACAGTATTTAGCAATTCTCAGCTAACTTCTTCTCTGTTAGCTCGTCTAGTCTCTCCATGAGCCCATGTAAATTTCCATTAAATATCCATGCGAAAGAGACCAAATTATCCATTCTTTTACATTCTATACAATATTGTATTTTGATTATTAGGCGTGGTCATGCCCATGACAAGAAGGTGATGACATCATTCTATTAAAAGTGCCAAGAAAAATGAAATTATATAACTGTGCCCCAAGTGTATTTTCCTTTAATCCTCACAAGAGGTTTCTTGCTTGTATCTTGTGTATCTTCCTTTATGTAAGAACCTGGCCTTCCTTTTCTCACCGCCTTCCAGTACATGTGTGTGTGCACAGGAATGAATGCACCATTGCAACCTCCTCCTGCACTTCATTTGATAATATTCCTGAAAGATATTTTGTTTTGGTAAACTAAAGTACCCAAGAAAGCTGACAAGGTGAGCATGCCAAGAAATGATGAGAAAATTTACTCTCCAATAAAATTTTAACTATTATCATAATGCACATTGCAAGTCAAGTGTAAGGTGTTCTATATTTTTGCAGAATGTATAAGCTTGCATGATTCATTAGGCTCCCATTCATTATGAAAATAGACCAGTAAATTACATCTTTTGCAAATGGAATCATTACAGCTGTAATTTACAAAATATATTAAGCCCTTTGATCTTTGTCAGAGAACATATCATATACTTTTAAACACATTGCTTGGAAATTGTAATTTAAAAACTATAAACCTTACATTCACAGCTTTAATGCATATATTTGACTCCACTTTTCTACCAAAAATAATGTCCATGTTCTGTCTAGTGCATAACTTTGCCTCAACTTTCAGCTAAACAGGAAAAAAAGAAAAAAAAAAAAAACAAAACAATGCAAATTGATAAGATATGAATGAAAATTGTCACCAGTGGACACCTGTTGGCTTTGGCATTACTCAGGCCTATGATCAAAAAAATACTAGTCTTTCTAGTGAGAATCTGTTGCATATTGAATATTTTTAAGTCTGTAATATTGCTACAATTCACCGTGTAGTTCGGTATCTGATACACGCATATCTAAAAATAAGTACTGTTTCTCAAAAATATTAATCTATGTTCTAAATGCTGTTTGGAAATTAACATTTTTCTTTGACTTTGTATATCAAATGATTTTTTGTTTTGTTACTTTCTAATGACAGTAAGATGATGCAGGAAAACAACAATAAAAGATGCTTAGCCATTTTTAGGAATCTTTAAGGTAATCTTCTTGTACAGTTGAGAATCAGAACAGATGTTGCATCTTATTCATGGATTAACTAGAGAGTAGATCCATAAAAGTATATGTTTGAAAATGAACCTGATTTTGTATATATTTGTTCTTATGAAAAATGGCATTTGCTCTTGAAAGATCTAGTATAATGTCAAAATCCTGCCTGAGCTGGAGACCAGTCACTTAGAAGGAAAGTATCACAACAGCACAAAAGAAGCAGTACATAATATTTAAAATGCTATTCCCTGGTCAGTGGAAGATCTACACAAATATATAAATAGTTGGGATTTTGGAAGTTTGCCAACATCTATTCAAGCTTTGAAAATGTTTTGAACTTCAGTGAAATTGAGCATAAGAACAGACTTCATCTATATACAAGCACTTCAGTTTGATGGTTTCACCGTTTATTGTAATGAAAAGTTATGGTTTCAAAAACCATTTCACTTTCCCCCTTTTTTTTGGAACTGGCCTTTTCTAAGGAAATACAAACCATAGGCATTTTATTTAAGAGAGAATGCCACTGTTGTCCATCGTTTTTATTAAAAATGGGCAGATTAAATGACACTACCTTAAATAAATACATAGAAAAATATAGGGTGGGGTTTTTTTTTAAAAAATTATGATCATGAACAGCAGCCCTGGATTGTTTCCTGTAATCCTCACCTAAATGCAGCAATGGTTCTGTCCAGCCTTCATGTACTGTTGCTGTAAAGCCCAGACATTTCAATTTACCCATTCAGTTGCTATGCATAAACTTCTAGCATTTGTTCGCAAAAGGTTTCATAAAATGAACAGCTAAAATAAAATGCTGCTATTTGCCCAGAATAGCATAGCCTGCAGATTTCAAGAGCAGCCATGACTGCTTATAATTAATATGATATCACTGATTACCACTTATAAACCTTTTTTATGGGAGCTTAAGCCTCCTATATTATGCGTAACTGAGCATATGGAATCTTAGATCATTTTTTTACCTTCTGTCTCTGAAAATTTTCAGAGGAAAGAAAGCTAGTTGTATTTCATTATTCTGTATATTTAGCAGGTCTGTTTTCTTGGCCACAAGTCTAAAAACCTTTTCTAAGAGGACTTATGTAGCAGCTGTGTTGACAATTCTATTTTTGAGTGCAACTTCAAGAGCAAGACGAGTTCTTCACACCTGTGCCTCTAGAGCTTACTTTTTGGAAAGAACTGGGCTTTGCATTAATTTTGCAGCAAATACCATACAGTGCAAAGAAAAAAAAAAGTTTCTCCTTCTAGCATAGAGCAGTTTGTGCTGCGTGGAGGATGTTTTTCTATGAAGGCTCTGGACACGACATGAAAAACCAGTTAAAAAGGACCTTTTAATGCTGCAATGTACTCCTTCATTGGACTGGTCTTTGGAAAGTTTTATTGGGATAAACTCATAGCTTAATTTCATTCACAGAGTATGACCTCATCACCATACAATTAATGATTTCTGACCTTTTAAAGAAGCACATCCATCTGGAGTAGACACTGTAAGACCTAGAATAAGAACATTTTCTTCATGTAATTTCTTCATGTTTGTCCCCCCAGTTTTATAGCAGAAGAAGTGCATTCCGATTTCTCTGTTGGGGTGTACAGCCTGGAATGTGGGTGACTTGATCCTCAATATCAAGGATGTGTTATGTACTCAAAAAAATTGCATTGGAAATCTGTGTGGGGATGGATCTCCTGCTAAGATGAAGGCAGGATCCTACCAGCTTTCCCTCCCCCCAGAAGCTTCAGGGTCTGGTGATGTAGACAGGGGTTAATTGCAGAGAAGCAGTTCTCTACCCGCAGAAATAACTGAAACATCACAGCCGCTTCACCAATAATCCTATTGGACATCTGAGAATCTCACCAATCATTGCCTCAACCCATGAAACCTTCTAGCTAGAAATCCATTATGTGAAAGCTGCAAATCTATGGAGCACACAGGTTTAACGGTGAATATAGAAGTCAGCTTCTTTTTTTGTGTGTGGACTTGAGTTATAGAGCATTTTGACATTTGCCAAAGCTTTATTGTCAAGTCAGGTGAAAGATGTTTTTGTCTATGCAGTCCCCTTAATACCCATGACATCAACGAGAGGTTTTTGATAACACCTGAAAATAAATCAGTGTATCTTTCAACATAACATCATTTATCCTGTTTCTAAAGTGAGATAACTCACAACCATGAAAAAAATGAGCGAAACTTCCTTGTACAATCTCAATCTCACACCTATATACTGCACGTTATAATGTTTTAAATCCATAATCATGTGTTTTTCCATCACGTCCTTGAATTGTTCAGAGCTCAAGATGATGGCTGCTTGGCAAATGATGCAGCAACTCAATATTTATTTTTGTCCGTATTGTTTAGAGATTCCATAGCTCCTTTACTGCACACCATAAAACTGTCTCAGCCATGTGGGGCAGAGTGTTCCAGTGGTTGGAAGAATTAACAATGGCTGCTGTTCTACTTGGTATTGACATTTTTATTATGATGGGGTGTGAATGATTACTTTTAATCCATTCTATAATAGAAGTATTTGGAAACAAAGATTAAAAATCATTTGTCTTCCATATTTTTGGTACAACTTTAGGAAAACGTTTGCAAAAAAAAAAAATCAATCGGTAGAACTTGATACAAATGAACACCTTCTTTTTGGAATAATTGGAAAAATAAAAGCCCACTTGTGGTAAACTTGGCCAGTAGATGCATTGCAAAATCTTCATTCTAAGCAATCATCTATGTTACTACATTGAATGCGTTTGGTGGAGGGGGGGGTCTCCAAGAGGGTAAATGATTGATTTTCAGTCTGACTGCCAAGCAAGCAAAAATATTAAAAATATTTTTTTTAAGTGCTATTATTTCTTTCCACAGAAATGCAAAAGAAGCAAAAACATTCCCCAGTGATTAAAATGTTCAATTTAACTAAAATAAAATGTTTCATCTTGGTGCTTATGCAAATGAATTGAATGTGTTGCTTCCCAAAATTAATATAGGAAAAGCCAGCCTTTTACCCAACAATTTAGGGGTTTGTGCACTTACTGACTCATGGCAACTCGGAATCAAGTCCATCTCTGCCACAGAACACTTTAACCTGGAAGATACTAATCACCATGTCAAGGAGGAGGAAGTAGGACTTTATTCACCATCCTGTATACATTAAATCATTTCTAATTCAGCAATGACTGGTTGCTTGTGCCTCCTTCTGAGAGAAAAACTTAAAGACGTATTTTCGTGAGTTGTGAAAATCACCAGTCACGTGTTTTTCTTGATAAGGTACAGCTGAAAAAGGATGGGTATGGTGTGGCCGCCTCAAAAAACCTCATAGTGTGGGTCCTGACATAGGAGAACTTTTAGCTCACGCCTGTGATGTGCCTGGCAGAAGGTGTTGTGTTTCTAAGGGATTGCTAAAGCCACTGGCATAGAGCACGTCCCGACCTGGGCTTTCTTTGGATCTCTTCCACTTTGTACAAAATTAATTACATACGTACTGAGGACACGCAATGGTTCTCCCATGTGGTGAGTAGGAGATTTGTTGAAGTGGTAGAAATACCTGTGTTTAAACGTGAGCTCTTAGGAGAGTAAGGTGTTCCTTCAACACGCCTGACAGCAATGCAACCAGCTGTCTGAGGCCGTTTATCTGTGAGGCAAGATTCAAGGCTGGAAATGAGCCTGATTTTCCCGTAGCAGGTTTCCCACGTTATACAAAGGTTACATCACGCTCTCATCGCCTGATGTAAAAGTGCCATCATACTACCAATGGTATGAGTTCAACTGGTATTTGCAAAAAATGCATGGGTGACTAAGCCCCATTTCTTCTAGCAAATTTTCAATTTCCTTAAAAAACAATTATCTAGATGCACTCCCGAGTTAATCGTAGAATCTCTTTTGCTATTTTATGATGAGTTCTGCACTTCAAACCAGTTTGCTGATTTTTCTCATTTGCATCTTTGAATTTGTGTCAAATAACTTCCCTGTGGGTTGAAGAAATGTTGAAGAAGATTGGATTGTGGGGGAGTCTGTCATGCTTGATATGTGGCAAGCTAATCTTCTGCTTTGACCACAATGTAGAGGAAAATTGGAACAATCCAGAAGAAATGAGATATGTGTAACATTTGTAACGCCCTCCTGATCCTATCTTGGGGTGAACTGTGTGTTTCTGACATACAGTGAGATCTTACCTACAGAGCTTTCAAAACTTTTCCACACAGTAAATATACAGACCTTGCCTAACTGTTCATTAATATGGGGTCATTATCGTGTAGCTTATTATCTGTAGTGGGCTGGTGACACATGGATTTCTCTATTTCTGGGTTGCTGAAACAGTGACTTCCATCCTGTCCTCCAGGAGATGAGGCTGGGTGATAGCCTTGACACTGTTACGATTAAACCTTTCAAGTTAGCAAGTCCATGGGGCTTTCAAATGGCTTGTGGACTGGGAGGGAGGAAGGAAATATCTCTCTTTTGCTAACCCCCCTCCCAAACCTTTGTCTCCCAACCTGACCCAACCAGGGTCTTGCACCTGCTCCCTAGAGACATTTCACCTTAGGGGGAGGTTGTAGGGACAGGTGCTCACCCCACATTTCTGTCGGGATCGCAGGACTCTAATAAAATTCATGTCTCACCCTCTCCTTCCTGCCCTCTTCGCCCTGCCCATTTTGTGAGGAAGAAGAAGGACAAGCACTGCACACACAACTGCTGTTTCTCTGCTGTGCACAAAGCATCAGAGCATCATCACTCGGTTGGCGGGGGAAAGGGGGGGGGAAGAAAAAGGAATGACAATGTGGGAGAGGGAAAACAGTAAGGGAAAACGCAACATCAGGTGGGACCAGGCTGTGTACGCTGGCCCAGAACCAAGACTAACACTGCAGTTAATGTGACACTGCAGCAGTATTGGCACCTAATAATTTCAGTCTAATTTGAATGCATCTTGAATTATGATCGTGTCATGGTATTGCTGTATGGCTCCTCTCTGATAAGTGAGTCTCCAAGTTGATGGGCTTTTATCTCTTCTTGTTGGCCTTTTTCACTTCATCCTGGGCCTGACGTCTCTGTCTGTGTACTCTTGACAAAATATCACACTTTTCTACAGTACTCATAAAAAGCACTGCAATAAATCCTTTAAAACTGTAACTTTGGATTTTACTATCAAATGCTTAGGAACAGAGTGTTTTTCTTTCTGCCTAGGCAGAGACAGAATTCACCTTGCAGGAATTTTCTTCACTTCCCCCATTCAGTTCTTTGCAGATGCTCATTTGCAGGAGGGAATTTATGGTTTTGTCCCTTGCTCTCCTCTCCTAGGGTGGCACGAATTGGCCGGGTCAAGGACAGCCCTTCTTGCTTCCTCCTCATTCTTCTCTGCCTGATGCACGGAAACATCCTTCCTTCTCCCTCCTTTAAATGATGGACTCATCCTTGTTCTAGCTCTTCAGCTCAAGTCTTTATGTGTGTGACAAATTATTAATGGGAAAAAAAAAAAAAGTATTTACGGGGCTCATTCCAAACTTGGCATTACAGAGAGTAATACCGCCGAAGAGTATCTTTTTTTGACGTCTTGTTAGGAGGCAATCTGTAATTTTGGGGCTAGGAGCGGCTGGATTCGTGGAGAGGAGGAAGTTTTCCAGGCTGTGGGTGCTTTTCCTTCCTTCTGCCAGCAAACAGCGATCCACGCCAGGATTTGCTTTCTGCTCCTGTATTTCGGCGATGCAATGTGTAGCACGTTTCTCTCTGTGTGTGCGTGTGTGCGTGTGTGTGTGTGTGTTCGGCTCTCCCTCGCCGTGTCTGTCTCCAGGATTTCTCCCTGCCTGGCTCCGGAGGCTGCTCCAGCGCTGCGCGGAGCAGAGGTTTCCCCGGATCCCGTAAATAGAGGCACACGGCATCCAGTGCACCACACGCATGCACACACACACACACACAC
>JAHREE010000279.1:14938531-14987707 GCA_033628505.1 Tringa tobata | reverse complement strand
CACACCCCAGACACCGGGCAGCCCGTCAGTGAGCTCTTCCTTCTGCTGAAACCTGCCTACAACAGGTTATTTCTCAATCTGCCCGCGAAGGTGTTGGGGTTGTTGTTTTTTTTTTCCTTGTGATTTTATTTTCCTGCTTTTCCTTACAACCTTATCCATATTGCGTCTTTGGGACTGAATGTATAAAAATACATCCCGGGCAGATAATCCTTTAGCAATGAGAGAGCACGCCGAGAAGAGAGAAATGATAGGGAAAGGCATGAGTTTGGGCTGCTTAAATTGGACTGCTCAAGCCCTCGGGAAAGGTTTCTGCTTTGCCACTGGCACTTTGCTATTAGGTTCTGGTGTTTGTAGAGTGAATTAGATGCCCCTCGGTTTGCTAGCTTCCTTTTTAAAGTTGGGAGCAGTGGATTTATCTTCCTTGAGGTGAAATAAAGCCACAGTTATTCACTGTGTAGTATGTAGCACTTTACAGGAGGAATGATAAATGTGGAAAATCTCAGGACAGCGAGGATGTAGTTCGTAAAAATACAGGGAAGGTTGTTCCACATTACCAATGCAGAACAGACCAGACTTCTGCATTGCTTCCTTCGGACAACATAGATCTGACCCACTACGTGCTTTTGGGTAAGGCTGGAGAGTAAAGGGCCTGTGCATGTAACTGCTCCACAGGCACTGTCATCCCTCAAACTCACCGCTTCTCTGGTCTTTCCGTGCTCTTTTTAAAATATTTCTCTTCAGGTTGCTCATCAGTTATATTAAATCATGAAATCATGAAATCTCTCCTGTGAGCCACAGATCCTTTGAATATGCAGTCGTGCTTTCCCGTCGCGTACTGTTACTCCCTCTGCTTTGAGGCAGGGTGATAGGATATGCCCTGTCCCAGTTTAAAAAAAAAAAAAAAAAAAAGAAAAGAAAGTAATTTTCAGTGAATTTCAGACTTCTAGTAACTTTGAGTAAACACTTGTTGCTTTCAGCTCACAGAGACGTTTTATTGTCTTTTTTTTTTTTTAATGTACATTGCAAAGTTGCCATGCATTTTTTAAGGAATCCCAGCATTTGCAACTTTCTGCTAACATCAATCAGTACAAAAAGACTCATGATAGCTAAATGTTCAATAGTAGCTAAATCCAAAGTTACTCTTCAGTTTCCTGCGAGGCTTCACAAGTAAAATCTACTTTTATGCTTAAGAAGTGCATGATTTATGCAGAGAAGAGTTATTTTTTCTGAGCTTCCTATTGCCAGTTGTTTGTTTCCTTTGTGGGTTATCTGCCTTGTTACTAGTTGATGTATCAAAGTTTGAGCAGTTCTGTGCGTAGCTGTTCACGCTGCTCAGTTATTGGAAGACTAGGATTGCTTTAAGGTGCGTTTTGGGCTATGTTCTGCTCCTAAGGTGCCGAGAGGCTGTGTAGTAACTGTTCATGCAGCATGTTAATGTGAAAGCTACATATTTGCAACCCGGTACAATGTTGGGAGTTTAATTAAAGAAAGCAACCTACAGGTTTCAGAGTAGTTGGGTTTGTTTGGTTTTTTTTTTCATTCTGTCTTTTTCCACCATACTGACTTGGTTAAGGAAGCAATTTGTTACTGTTATGACAGAAGTGTAGTCTGTCAAATGCCTCATGTTTAAGGAGTTCAAAGAACTTTAATTACATACACATTTCTGAACAAACATGGTGTTTTTGAAAGATTTTGCATCAATGGCTTGATAATATGATGGAAAAGAGTAATACACAGTATTGTTTATTTGTTTTGACTTAACAGTAGTTGTATGTTTTTATTTGTCACTTGTTTAAAAGCTGCTTTCTAGCTAGGAATGTTGAAACCTGATAAACTGAAGAGGTAGCATATATGTACTTATGCAAAGCATGTACGTACTGATGCAAAGAGCTGAAGAATCTGTTTTAATTAGAGAAGCTATGGAAACAGAGGTACCCCTCCTCTGAATGGAGGTGTTAAATCAGAATTGCTAGATAACTTTTGTAAAATTATTTTTACTAGCAGTCACTTTTGAATGGAGAAGTAGAAACTACAGTTTTAAAAATCTGTCTGGTTTTGCACTGTAAGGCAAGGTTTTCCTACAGTTTTTTTTTTTTTTGTTGCATGTGGGATGTGTTGAAGTTTGTAATAATGTGATCACGGTTGTCTGCTATGCTTTTACAACGATGCTAAATTGTTCAATGTAATGGTATAGTACTTATTTATAACCAAGCTGCTTTGCCTAATGTCTTGTCTGATCACCAAATTCTGATGCTGTGACCTACGCTGTGACGTACACTGGAGTACAGCCTGTAAAGCTGGCTTCCAACATAAGTTGTCAAAGTCAGGAACTTTGTCTGGGAACGGGGGAAGGAAGGAAAATTGAAATATGCATGAATACGCTGCTGTGGGCCTGGTTCTATGCATCAGTCATATGCAGGGTGGGTAGCAATAGCTTGTGGTGTGTGCTGGGCTGTCCTTGTAAAATCGTAAAGCTCTCGTAAAGCTGCTGTGGAGTATCCTGCACGTGAAGAAGTGTTGAACTGTCAGACTAATGCTGCTGTGTCCCAGCCCTCATGAGCAGTGAGTGGAGCTCCTAAGGACTTTGAAGGAAATGTTTGGCTGTAGGAGAATCTGTCGTTTTAAAGTCAATACCAAAAAGAAAAGTCACAGAACATAGCTGTTAGCATTACTTGTTTGACTCCAACCGTGATTTAAATAACTTACAGCATCTTAGGGGAAGCCGTGAAAATAAAACACCAAAGTTAAAGGTGGAGTGTGTCCTTGCCTCAAAGTTTCTGAATGAAAGTGTATGTCTAACTGCTTAGAAGTTATGGATGTGTCTGATTTGTGCCTTTCCTCTTCCAGTTGATTTAGAGATTTTGAAATGTGAGGAGAGTGGTTTTTTTGTGGGTTGTGGTTTTGTTTGTGTTTGGCTTTTTTTTTTTTTTTTTAACTAGATGCTGAATAATAGTGTATTTAGAGAAAGACGAGAAATGTTCTGGTAAAGCATCCAACTGTAAAGATGTTGAATTCTAAATACTGCATAAGAAGTTAGTGAGCTTTGCTCTCCCGTGCAGATGATGAACGAGGTGAGATTCTAGCAACCCAGAGACAGTGTAGTGAATGTAACTGAAATGAAAGCAGAAGCAAACCCTTCATTTTGAAGGTCAGGAGTCACTTGAAATTGTGCTTTGATGAATGGGCTTCATACTGGCATAATACAGAGGTGTTGACTGAAGAAAGCTAGCAAACATAACACAGTTGCTTGTAGCTCTAAAGTGGTAATAATAATAATAATAATAATAATAATAATAATAATAATAAAAACCCCTCAGTAGTCACTCATGCAATTGAGCTATTAGTCCATGTCAGATGTTCCCAAGATACTCCTGAATGTTTTTCTTTCCTTTAAGTAGCTTTAGATTCTAATGAGAGATTGACAGGAGAGCAGTGGAAAATCCTTCTGACCGAGCCTGTATCAAAGCACTTGTTAATTAATGTCTTCTTTTACTCTTTCTCTGCTGCTGTCACAGAGAGTTGTGTGAAGAAAGTGCCTGCAGACCAGGAGGCAAACAGGGATTCACAGGCCCCTTGTGTGGTTGGTTGTCTCAGGAGTGTATAGTGGGAATAGCCTTACTGAAATCAATAATATAATCGGTGCAAGTTTGTGAAAGTTGAATGGGACCATTAGAGGTTAGTTCACTTCTGATCTCAGTGATGACAATGAAGATGGACGTGGAGTTTCATGTAAACTTTGGGCTTCTTTTGTTTTAGTGCTGTAGTAGCCGTACCCTCCGCCCTGCGTATGCCCTCTCCTCACCTCTCTTTGCAATTTCAGTAACTGGAGCAGAGACTCTCTGGTCACCCTCCCTTATGGCCTCCCTCATTTTCCCCTTGTGAGTGCACGGTGCACGCTAATAAACCTGCCTGTGCATTTAGCTAGGAAGAGGTACAGCTTTTTTTCAGACCTGGCTTTGCTATCACTTTTGTACATATTTATTGGTTTGTATGTGACTGATGCCATTAAAGGGAATACAACTTAACGTACGCACATCTAAACCTAAAGGTGGTCTTTGAAAGATCAAGGCCTTTGAGGAGAAATAGCATGTTTTTAATGCTTATAAATAATTCATTTTTTACTGAGAATTTTAAATCTCAGCATCTGGAGTTTCCTGATGTGACTTTATGGTACAGTATCTTGGACATAGGGACTTTAAAATAGAAAAGGCAATGCTTTAGTAGTGTACTGATGAATTTCAGTGTATTATACTCTAATCATCTTTTTTCTTTCTGTCATCAGTCTGATTTTTTATCAAACAGCATACCTAAAACTGTAGCATTTTCTACACTTCTAAGCGCTAATGTGTTAAACTGCTCTAATTCTGTATTAATACTTATTTCTTCATATGCTATTGTGAAATACTCCTGAGATTAGGTGGTGTTCAGACACCAGAGAGGTCAAGCACTATGTTAAAAGCTCAGGCCATTCTTTTTATATTGCTGCAATAAAGAATATATTCATTTCATTTATATTACCACTTGGCTCTCATAAAAGGTCAGTTTCAGCTGAATGTACAATTACTTTCAAATGGCAAATCTTATAACAAGTGATCAACAATAAAAGCTTTTCTGGGTAATTTGTCTTTAAAATTACCGCCTGCCATTTCTTTTGAATGACTTGAGCATCTTGCAGTATCACTTGGCAATCTCTGTCTTATTCCCCGCGATACATGTAAGAAAACTATGCATGCTAATCTTCCTTTCTGCTTAGTAAAGTAAAAATGCATAATTACATTAAAGTTTCTAGTTGAAATAACAAGCTTGGTGCTTAAAACTCCATTACGGTATCAAAGTATCAGCACTCCCATTACTAGCAGAATGAAATTGCGTTTTCAATGAACTATGACTGCATGCTCCCCTTCATACCTGGTTAATGGGTGCTATCTCCCTGGGAAAGGGAACCTTCCTTCTTTGGTTTTGACTGTTCATACTACCAGGCATAATTATTTTAGCAGCTTAAATACGTGTAAAAGAATTAACACTTCTCCACAAATTCCTAAGAACCGTATATAAAGGTTGGTGTTTAAAGGCAGAATAGTTATTATGCTAAACAGAGAGAATTCATTACAAGAGGCAAAAGGAATTCAAAATGCGTTGCAGATGGCAGGAAAACATATGCCTGGTAAAATTCTTAGCGCTTTATTCCTCCGTATGTAAAAGCAGCCTAATTCCTACCGAAACTAGGGTTTGCTTTCTTCGCCAGTCGTAGCTACGGAGCTCCTCCACAAAAGGAGCTTCCCTAATGAGAGGTTTTTTAGCTCTCGTGACAGGAGGCTGTCGCAGAGCCCGCCGAGCTCTCTCCCATCCGCTTCCTTCGGCGAACGTGACCTTTTCCTTCCAGCAAAGTGAAACAAGGGCACTTTATTCCGCCCGAGCGACTGCCAAACACCCGACACCGGGAGCCTTTGAAGGCAGGTGCCGCCGCATCTCCCCGCGGGAGGGTTCTCTCCCCCAGCTCCGCGGGGGCGGCAGCAACGCGGGACCCGCCGGAGCCGCTCTCCTGACGGCCGAGTCCCCGCTTATTCCTTCGTGGTCCCGAGTTCTTCTTAGCCCCCCCGGAGAGAGGGGGTTCGTCCTCCTGCCGGCCCGCTGTAGAACCCTCGGTGCCCGGGAGGAGGCTCCACAGCGCAGCGCTAAGCCCCGGGACGGAGACGGGACCCGCCGGCCCGGCCCCGGGGTGTATTTGGGACAAGGAGCCGCTTTCGGTCCGTCCAAAAGAAGCGGCGGTGGGCTGACAGTCCCAACGCAAACAGGGAATCGTTCTCCAGCTCGCCCGGCCTGCGAGGTCTGTCACCTTGCGCTTCTAATGGCCTTCTAACCGCGCCTCCAGCTGAGCAGCAGATGTAAAGGGTACCGAGCATCCCCGAGCTGGGTTTTGGTGGGTTTTTTTGCCTCCTCAAAGAAGCATTTCTACAGGCGCTCGGCTAACGGCGGAGCCTCGAACCTGCTTGTTAACCTGTTGGGTTTAAAATAGCAGGGCAAATCTCCGAAAATATGTGGAAGTCTCGACTGCTTTTAGCAGGTGCCTTGTAGGGCTGTTACATTAAATTATGCAGAATAACACAGTCATATTTGCGTGCATGTGCATGTGGAGGTAAAATCATGGGTTTTACCTGGAGTGGCTTCAACGTCACATTTAAGCACTGAACAAGCTAGAGAAGCTGCACAGTCCCAGGATAGGTACTCGCAAACCGGGTCGAAACTTTGTTTTATGGGCCCCATCTGAAAAACACATGTGCAAACACACACAAATGCAAACAGACGCACAGTAAAAAGCTACACAGGGCTCAGTTCATATATGTCAGAAAGATCAAAGGCTCAGGCAGCCACGCTAATCCTACTGTTTGGGGAGTCTAATTAGTTCAAGCCTGATGCTTGTCTAAGCAGTAGGTAATATAACCTGCTCTCTAAGTCAAAAGCTAGACCTCTCTGTTGCCAGAAACACATTCTTTGTTCAGCCTCCGTAGCTGTAGCTCTTGCCCTGTCTGTGATGGTAGCCACATATTTCTCTGACACTTTTAGCTACCTCTCTCTGACTTACGTGTTGAGTTTCTAACGTATTAGAGACCATGGGGACACCCGTCTGGCTTCTGTTGGAGTTGGTCTTGGAGGGAAGTCAATGCATGGGATGAAGCTGTTGCACATCTGGGTATCAGACGGTAGTATGGTGGAGCATGAGGACGTACGTGGATACTGCCATGGTTGTGAGAACTATGGAATTACATAGAAATGCTCCAGATCTGGCAAAATATAATCTGTGAATGCCTCTCTACCGTTCTTAAGTCATATGTCTGCAGTTGGCTTTTGAGTTACAGTATCCCTTATGACCTTGGAGTTTTCCTTTGGAAGCCCATAAGCAGTAATTAATACAGGAAACTAAAATGACTGTCTTAAACAAAACCATTTTTTAAGAAGTGAAGCATAACATTAGGGAAAGGATCTTTATGCACAGTAATCCTACCAAAGTTGGTGGTGCTGACTGATGGTCACAGCCAGAGAGAATCCCATCAGATCCTGTGTACAACCCCCGTAGGTTCTTTTCCGTTCAGGATTCAGTTTCCTGTCTTCAGGAAATGTAACTCTTTGAGCTGCTCTTCTCTAAATTTCATTTCTCTGGTGACATCAGTAGAGCTAACATTTTGGACAAAGTGTTGGTATTTATGTGATTAGGGGCCTGGAGCATCTCTCTTATGAGGAGAGGCTGAGGGACTTGAGTCTTTTTAGTCTAGAGAAGAGAAGACTGAGGGGGGATCTGATAAATGCTTATAAATACTTAAAAGGAGGGTGTGAAGAGGACAGGGCCAATATTTTTTCAGTGGTGCCCAGGGATAGGACAAGAGGTAATGGCCACAAACTTGAATATAAGAAGTTCCACCTAAACATGAGGAGGAACTTCTTTACTTTGAGGGTGGCAGAGCACTGGAATAGGCTGCCCAGAGAGGTGGTGGAGTCTCCTTCTCTGGAGACATTCAAAACCCGCCTGTTCCTGTGCAACCTGCCCTAGGTGGACCTGCTTTGGCAGGGGGGTTGGACTAGATGATCTTCAGAGGTCCTTTCCAACCCCATATCATTCTGTGATTCATGGTTGCAGCATTTGAATCTGGAACAAACATTTCTCTTGCCCAGAAGATGCCACATTGGTCTGTGTTTTGGTTTTGGATAGTCTTTTGTGAACATAGCAGTCTGTGGCTTTGGAATCCAAATGCGCAGCTCTAGATAGAGGTAATGAGGCTAGCAAAAACCTGACTCGGAGAACTGGGGAGAGCTGAGGGTATGATGAATTGTTGGAGAAGGGACTGTTACTGGAAGGTGAATGAAGCATGAATGGGAGTACGTCTTTCTCTCATTGCTTGAGACACTTCACGTTCATTGAATTCATTGTTAAGAACCTTCACACTGTTAAAGGCCTAGGAGAATGGAAAAAGACTGGAAAAGTGCTGTCGTGCTTTCATGCAAGGATTTGGATGAATAGGATGCAAAGAAGGAGGGCTGGAGCAGAGATGCTTCATTTCTTTTTCTTTTTTCTTTTTCCTTTTCCTTTTTTTTTATGCCCAGCAAGCATGATCTGTTACCTCCCCCACCAAACAAGATCTTGAAGAAGATCTCAAGAAAGTATGTGGGAACGTGTACTTGAAGCCATGATGAGAAAGCAGGGCTCGCCATTTGTTGGTGTCTTTCAGGTAGATGGCTTAGAATTATCATGAAACTGCAAGAGGAAAACTGTCCATCTTTTCTCACATGGCAGCAAAATGCAATGTGCCAGTAGCATAACACTCTTACTTATGGTATAACTGAGAAGAAGCTACCAGCAGCTGAGCATTCTTGGGTACTATCCCCCCTTTTGTACTTCACTTTCTAACTGCATCGCCAAAATTTGAAAAGCCTGTTGTGGCTTCAGCCAAATTTACCAAAACCAGACTGACAGATGGCCCTTCCCCCCTGCCCTGTGTAAGAGAGGAGAGGAAGAGATAAGGAGATTTACAAGTTTAGAATGAACTAAACTACTTTAATGAAGAAGTAATATTAAAATTAAAAAGAAGAAAATAATGAAATAGATGCAACATATACAAAACCGTATCAAACTCCCAGGATGACAGTCCCATCACCGACAGGCACTGGGGAAGTCCCAGACTGGACTCAGCAATGGATGGGAACTGGATTCCAGCTCTGGAGTCAGGAACACATGGATCAGGTCAAAGGCAGATGAACAGAGTCCTCTTTGGACATGGCCATTGAAGAAAGAGCCTTGACCCTTTGATCCCTCAGCTTTTATACTGAGCATGGGGCAGATGGGATGGAATACCCCAATTGGTCAGGTTTGGGTCACCTGTCCTGTCTGCTCCTCCCCACAGATGGTACCCCTCTACGCTTTTCCGTTTCTGACCCTCTAACGGGGCAAATAACAAAATTGGCTGACCTTGGTCGTTATAGCAATAAGCAAGGGCCTCTCTGCATACCATTCCTTGGCGTGTAGCACAAACATTGGCCTTATCACTCTGAGAATGAGCAGTTTTCTCCACAATATGCCATTAATTTCAGACAGTTAGAAGAGGCTTAGCTAAAATGTAAAATTACAGAACGGAAAATGGGTTCTGTTTTACTTCAAACCAGGACAAAGCCATACTACCAAAGTCATCTGTTCTCCAAAGCTGAAGGAGCTGAACATCAGCTTGGGATGAAGGATTGGACTAGTGAAGTGCTTTACTACCTTGGGGAAACTCTCTGCTTGTTATCATGGTGATGTGTGATAGTTAATGTGGTCAGTTTAGTGAGTGTCTGCTGATTTTATTGCACATTGAAATTTGGGGGTTATGAGGCAAATGGATCGGATTATTAGACCACAGTTTTATATACTGCTATTTATTGTTGTTTTCATGTTCTCAATCTTTTCTGCACCTGAGGGTACCCATTCCCATCTATATGCAGCTTTGACATATAAAATAAATTTGTGCACATAGTAGTGCTGGAATATAAATTGTTAAAAGCATTGGCAGGACGCTTATTTGCATGTCGTAAATATCCAGGCATCGGTCATCAGGCTTTGGAAACTGTTGCACAAAACGTCTTCTAATTTTTGGGTACCCTTGTTTTTAAATGTGTGCTATTCCCTAAGAAGTTTAAACAGTGCAGTGACAAATCAAAGGCAAGGCATGATGACACCCTGCGTCCAGTGGATAAACCTGAAGTGTTTTCCGTCGTTTCTCTTAAACTGACATAATGTTTCACAAAGAAAGGAGCTGTAAGTACAAACAGTGACTGCGTTTTATTTAGTTACACAAAATTTATTCACAATGTAAACACATAATATTTATTTCTTTGATATTAGCTTTTGGTTTTACAACTTTAACATATAAGATGATACTGTGCATGAGCAATTTAGATTCCTTGGATGAAAATAGCTATATATCATTTTGTCTGCCAGTATTATCTGTGTTGTAGAGAAATATGGAAGATACTTTTTGAAAAGTTTCAGACTCAGACCGTATTCTCTTTAACCAGTTACAGTCATTGCAATTTACAGAATTCTTATCTCGTCTAAACTTTGCATTACAGGCATGTATTAAAAGCAGTTTCAAAAATGTAAAAGAACATACCAAAGCTGGCCCACAGTAAAAACTTCCTTCATAAAATCTTCTTTTATTATTTATTTTGTGAAGTAATCTCCTCTGCTAGCAGTCCAGCTGCAAAAAAAAAAAAAAAAAAACCAAGGAAGACAGGTCATGCTGATCAAAATTAAAAAATAGGTTTTGTTGGCTCAACAGAGCTTTTGGTGTTTCTAACCAGAGAATCAAAATCTACTTTAAAAGTGAAGGTATTTAAAAGAATGGTGCAGGGGAGGTTTATTTATTGAACTGGTGAACAGACAGGAGCAATACTCCTTGACTGCTGCTGTTCTAGGATGGTCCATCATGCTGGCTATGGGCTGGCAATGAGCACTGTTAATTGAATACCTGGAACTTAACTAAAATGAATTGATTAAATACAAACACCTGTCTTCACAATGTAGCATGGCTGATGAAGTGAAAGGACTCCCAGAAACAGCTTCCTGAAATTGAATGCTGGAACAGTGATTAGCTTGTTCTTAAAGCTGATCTTCAGAAGTCCCATACCACTCTTTGAAGGAGAACTCCAAAGCCTCTTTCTTCTTTAATTACTGAGACAGCATACTAAAAAGCATGTATAAATTGATTGTAACCAGATTGGTTGTGGGGCACACGCACACTTCTGTAACGAGTTTTTTGAGCTAAAGACCCCCAAACCTGGTTTCTGCCTATCTTCATTGAATTGGGCTGAGGGCAGAATTTGATTGAGAATTAATTGCAGGTTATTTTACAAAAGTAAGTAAAGCAGTAAATGATCCAAATTCAAAATTGCAATTTAATTGCCTGGACCACTGAAGAAGTATAAAGAAGGGACAGTCCTGTTTGCGAAGAGCTTCGATTTTATATTTACACCAGTATTTCATCATGAGACTTACCCAATCATCATGTCATACTTATGTACATACTATGTAAATCTTTTTCGTTACATAAGTAACAAATGTAGTACAAATAAATATGCTGCTTAGTTTTTTTAATTTTCCTTTTAAAGGACACCAGCTTCATATCCCCTGAGATTAATACAATAATTGAGGGATCCTTTGTGGAAGCATCTTTGTACCTTGTTAATTAGTAACTTAGAGACTGAGTTTGTTTTATAAAGCAGATCCAGCTGGACAATGTAAATCATTGTCTAGAGCACAGTCTATGCTCAGTACAGAAACTGGCCAAACCACAAAATCTTTGCACCTTGTGTACCAAAATCTGGTTGCCAGCAAGTACTTGAACATGTAAATACAGCTCATTGCTCAAGCGGAGCTCTTCCATATCTGATGACTGGATTTAAATTTCTCTTCTCTCACAATTTGCCCAAGAGACTAATGCCTTCTCTTCAACTGAGAAGAATGCACAGAATTATTATGTCCACATACGTGGACATAATACATGCACATAATACCTGTGCTTTTTTACAAGGTGCATTATAAAACTGTAGATAACTTGTGGATTTTAAGTGAAGTCCAATTTTCCTTTCAATATGTGCATAGTCTTCCTTTCATTGTTAGTTTTTGCTTCTTTGAGTATTCCAGACTAATTTCCAGTTTTCTGGTGGCAGGATGGTCATTGCCATTGCCTTCATGCCTCATGGACCTCTCAAGCTTTTGACAGAAGATGAAACACTACGGAATTTCCCTGTCCTTTTTAGCTGAAACACCAGAAAAAATCAAACTCAGGAGGAAGAAAATTATCTAGTTAAGAGCAGATTCATCCAGATTTAAGTCTGCAATGCTGAACAAATCCACTGCAGGTCCATGAACTCCAGCTGGACTAAAGAATCACACATGTAACTTCACTATTGATTTATATACTTTTAGGTTATTTTTTATAGTCCTTTCAGCATCGTTGTTACAGTTATTGTACAGCATAGACAATAAACCCTTCTAGAAAGACTAATGGATTTTGCAAATTAGGATCATCATCATAAGTTAAATGGCTGATACATAAGTGCTAGTCTTTTTGTTCCATTCTGTGGCTTGCCTGATGTTGGGAGATGATCAACCTGTTGCATGCAATGACTCTTCAGATGAGTTGTGCAGAAAGGACTGATGTAGCAGAATAAAACTTCTCAAAACAGTACTTAGAGTTTCTATACCTTTGTGTTTATTCAATTAGAGATACGGAGATACAATCTTAATTACCTTAAATCAGCAAAATGAGATGAGTTATTCACAAGTTTCAACAGTAAGCATCTTGGGAAGATGATAGTAACAGCTAGCAGCCACGTTTTCTGATTAACTGATATTTATTTTTTTTGACACTCTCATATGAAAGGCAAATTTGTAAACATTACTAATATTTATTCCACAAATATTTGTCTAATTTTTATTTCACCCTGCTGTGATCTGCAAGTGCTAATAATTTGAGCCCCTTTGGAGCAAAGGTACTTACTAAAGTGTGTTAGATAAAACAAGATCTCAACAGTCAAATCAATTTTTGTTGAAAAAATGTCTTGGTCTAATTTTACTAGAGAGCTGCATGCATGCTTTTCAACAGTGAGGAGCTAGTTTGCAAAGGCAAGCTAAAGAATATAATCTGAATATTTTCTCAGTTGCATATGGGGTAGGACTCCTTCCTTTTCTTTCTAAATCATTCTTTTCTATTCTACCAAGATTATTTCATGTTTACACTACACAGATGCATGCACACCTCCATATTTCAGAAGAAGAAAAAATAACAGATAATTAGTTTTTTAACATTATTTGCACTTGCTGGAAGGCCTATTGCTTCCAGAGAGTTTGGCCATTGCTGTATTTACTGATACAGCCCCTTGTTTTTAGGCAGCTTCCTGCTTTGCAGGATAAAGTTTTCACATAGGTGTTTAAGGCTCCAGGGCACAATCCACAAGGAGGATTAGTCACAACAACTGAATAATCAGCCATTGAACATAACCTCGGGAAAAAGTCCTGCAAGTGAGGCTGATGAGCGAGAGATTTGAGGATTCACTCCTCACCTTTTGGGAGAACATCTTCAAGGCCCTTTCCAGGGGGATGTGTGCGATCTTTCCTTTTGAAGCGATTCCACTGTGCATAAATAATAGCACGTTCCCTAAGCCAGGGAGGGTGTTTGGTTTTGAACCTGTTTGTTAGCACATAGGAGGATGCTGTTTTGAAAAAGCTGAAACAGTGTCTCCGTATGCAGTCCAACAAATGTGCAAATACTTTTGCACAAGGTAGCTATTGGAAAACAGACTGAAACCAGCATCTTGGAGCTGGAACACCTCTGCTAGGTGAGGGCAGGCTGAACTCAGGTAGATAGTTTCTTCACTCTATTTCTGCCCAAGAAGTAATTATTGCATGCAAACTTTTAATAGAAAAGATTGAGAGCAGGTTGTCAAAATTGTTTTTCTTTAGCAAGGAGAACCCTGTCTATAGAAAATCTATTTAAATATAAGGTAGCTTTGAAGTAGGCTGGCATTGTTATTTGATCTTGAGGCTTCTCTTAATAAAAAACTTAATCGACTTGAAAATTGGTAAGCATAGAAGGGTTTTTTTCCCCTTATTTTTTTCCTCTTGAGGAATATTTCAACAATTCCAATTTTCTTCCCATACCGATAATGTTACTTGAATTATTAGTAATCAAATACTAGATTGCAAGCAGTCAGCAATAATCTAAAAGATGTTTGACAAATGCTTTGGTTTTTTTGCATAATCTTCCAAGGGATTTAATGGGAGTCTCATTGCTTGGGCCATTTTATCTTAAATTAGACAAAGTACAGTGTTCCTGTCTCCTCATTATGATCTGTCAGTGGTGGTAGCAGGTCTTTTTCCTTTAAGTACTCTAAAGGAACAAACCACACTAAAAAGAAGCATCTACGCCTTGAACTGTGAGGTTCAGTAGGGGCCAGTTTGGTTTAACATGGTTCCCGGTGTAGGTGGCTGCTGGCTCTTTGGCTTACGGATTCCCAGATGACCCAACCCCTTTTGATAAGAGGGGGCATGTTGCCTGTTCCCACTGAGCAGGATCCTCAAAAAGGGATGCCAAGTCAGTGTAAGAGCCTACGCAGAAATATTTGCTGTTTCCTGCAAGAGTAAGTTTTTTGTGAAAGAGCAGTAGGTTTAACACCTGAAAGTGCACATGAATAATGTTAAAGGTGAGGTTTTGGGGGGTTGTTCCAAACCCCCAAAAGTTCTAAAAATGGATTGATTCTTCCTCACACGTGCACTAACAGGGGACATTCTTGGAAGATGTTTTTATTTTCCTGTTAGTGGCAGTGGATGGTGGTACAGAGCTGTTGCTTCTGGACCCCTGATAAAGGGTTTAACATTTTGCATCCTGTAAATATGTGGTTTTTAAAGAATAATAATATAAAAACAAATAAAAAATATTCCGTGGAGAGTCAGTAGCAGAAATCTTAGTGTTCTCTGCTAA
This sequence comes from Tringa tobata, assembly GCA_033628505.1. Classification (NCBI taxonomy): domain Eukaryota; kingdom Metazoa; phylum Chordata; class Aves; order Charadriiformes; family Scolopacidae; genus Tringa; species Tringa tobata. The sequence continues at coordinate 14,973,200 of JAHREE010000279.1, read as the reverse complement.
GATGAAGCGATGAAGTTATTCTCCTTTTGAGGTGTTCCACTAAGGTTAAGGTAGAAGAGAGAGGTCTTGAACATCCCATGGGGTCTGTCTGTTTCTACCAGAAATTTTATTTGCTTTCTGAGCCTAGACACAAACTCAGCAGTGGGAAAAACTGCAGCTTTAAAATTTTCTCCTGGGGAAATTGCTTGACTTCAGAAGCACCTTAGAAGGTTGCAAAGGTATCGCTGGCCAACAGGCACAAAATAATTTGATACAAAACTGAGCTCTAAGTTGCTGTTGGAAACCACCAGAATAATGAGTCAGTTTCAGAAAAAAATCGGTTCATTATTTTTTAATTGGGCTGCTTTTCAAGAAATACAGGGGATGCTCATCAAAATGCAAGAGGTGTTCCAAATTTCGTAAAGTTTAAGGAAATTAAGTTCAGATGAATGCTATATACCTGACATGAGGGATCTATCGATTGTACACTGCTGACCTTCACCAGTGAGTTTTTCTACATCTTCAAATGTCTTGTGTGAAAAACAACACAAACATCAATTTAAGCAGTATATAAATATGAAGTAAGTACTTAAAATTAAACTTTAACAAGACCAAAAACATTTTGGCAAGATTATTTCAGGGAACAGTTAAAATAAATGAGAACAACTTTCCTTTGTGATTAACACCATTATATTCTCATTCATTGAGGACATTATATTGATTCAGGACTTAGCAATTTTCAGAGGAGCTTTGTATCAACTAAAAGAGAGAAGCATTAAAAGACATAGAACTATTAGTGTATTTGATTTTCAGAGAAAGCAGGATGCAGAGTGTGCTAGGAGGACCCGGGTACATCTGCATTCAGCTTGCTGCAGAACTGTGATGTGGGCAGATGTGGGAACTAAAGAAGTATTCTCTTGCAGTTACATAGATAAAACCATGACTGACGAGGTGGATATTTGGTGGAATGCTGATAGGTAGACTTAAAAGACTTTCTGAGATTATTTTTTTATTTTCACTTTAAATATGAATTTGCTCCTCATTGCCATCAATCCCCAAAATAAAACTGGAATCCAACCTCCCTTGCTAAGAATTTTATAGTCATTTGATAGAAGCTTAGTTAATATTAAACTCAAAAACGAACATGACACATTTATCACCTATCTTTGATTATGTGTTCCTGAGTGACTAACAACTGCGTCAGTCCCTTCCCTTAGTTTCTTCCCTTTCCCTTCCTTAAACATGCCGCAAGTTTTCGAGACCTCCACAGCCCCCACATCTCAAATAATTTGACACAGTCTCAAAATCCTCTATCCTCTGCATCCATCCTATAAGGAGTTCTTTACCTCTGCAGACAGTTACCCTGTTTCGTGTCCACAGCATTCGGGGGAGAGACTCTCTTTCCTTGACTTTGTTTTTTTTTGTTTTCTATTAGATACAACAGTCTCATCAACTGATCATTCTCCTTGCATAGTCATAGGAGTAGCTGACTCAGTCTGGTTTGCACTGACTAGGTTACTAGAGGTCCTTCACCTATATTGTTTCCCTGGTCCTTGCCAAGATTTTGTATTTAATTTGTGTTGCTCTTATTAGAAAGATTATAAAGATAACCTGACACTAAATACTCAGTAGCTTCACACACAGTCTTACTTTTTTGTTTTGTTTTAAATTATGTTAATACTTGGTTCTTCAATTCCAAACCGTGGTTTTATCTGTCAGTTACTCCAAAACAGGTATCATTGAGTGTGGTCTTCTTACATTCATGATTTAGCCTCCTTTCAGTGTGTTTTCTGTCAGCCTCTATTGCGAGTACTTTTTTACCTTGTCAGGCGCAAGTTTGGTTTTATCTGTATTTCAGGAATCATCTCTTCATATGAGAATATGATCCATCATTGCAGCTTTTCCTGAGCGGTGCTGCTGGTTTTACCAAAGTTTATGTCAAAACTGTTGGATTTCAGTAGGGTCAGGACTTTTGTCCAGAATTTTCTTTCCTGGACTGCTTTTTTGCGGGGGGAGATTTTAGTTATTTGCTCAATAGTTAAACTAATATGCAAGGGACTTTATATCCTTGGGAAGGGGACTCCCTTCAGTCTTTGTGAAGGAACAAAGTATTGAGGACCAAACGCACGAGGCACACAACCTTACTTCTGAAGAGCTAAGTCAAAGTAGAGGAATACAGTCAAAGTCCAGCAATATCTGCAGGAACAAAACAAAGAGTAACTAAAGTAATCTTTTGTAACTTCAGTGTGTGTATTCCTGTAGCAGTTTTGCTTAAATTTTTACAGCTCCAGAATCTTGTTTACAAACTAATTTTATGACGGCTCAACTAGACTATGACACTTAGAACCAGTAAGTTCCCATCCTTTGCCAAAAGGGATCTGCCGAGCCCTACAGCCCACTTGCAAATGATGTGGAGTGGCCCAGGCAGGGATGTCCCACCTGACCAGCAGCTCAGGAGCCCCAGGCTGGCCAACTTGGCATGCATGCATACATAAGTGTGTTTCTGAACTTCACAGAATGTCAGGAATTTAACCTTAAAACACCCCTAAGCACTCCAGTGCAAAATGTCTTTACTTGTCGAATCATAGCTCTTCTCTCCTTACTCAGTAGTTTGGTAATGTGTGGAGAATACTGCTGTGCTGTGGAGTATAAGAGGGCAACAAATCGGCCAGAATTTGGGTAGGACATCAAATGAAGATGTTAGGAATGAGAGGTTTATTACATTATTTTCCTCACTTTTGAAGGAGGGAGGAGTACTAATAGCATGCAGCAATACAGTTATATTTTTACTTCTCAATCATCAGCACTTCAGGAAGAATATAGATGAAGGACAAAACAGGAAAAAAGCAGTGGCAGTGGCAGAATGTGTTAAAAAGGCGCTGTCTTTGTCATGCTGCTGTAGTCAGAAAAGTCAAAATGCACTTCAGGATACAGGAATAAAAAATGACAGTCTGATAGACTGAAGCCTGACAAAATTGCTATGAAAATAAGCTAGCTCCAAGGAAAACATTGCTCATCTACCATTTACCATGATATAGACTTTTAAGATAAAAAGTATGATACTGTATTTGGAGAGTGGAAAATTAATTTTTTCATTAGCATGGTAAATTTTAATGCCATTATTTCGTAATTACTCCACCAGGTTTGGAGCAGAGACATCTAGCATTGCCAATAGCTTTTTCATCCTGTTGAATAATGCTGAAAAATAATCAGCATAATCAAATCCAAATGTAAAACTAATGTGAAATAGTGCCACAGTTTTGTCTTTTTATGCTTTAAACAGACACATGAGGTTTGTAAAAAAACTTCATTTAAAAAAAAAAAGAAGTATAAACGCTCTCTTTTTATTACCAAAAGGAAAAAGTGGAGGTTTTGATCCAAAGGAGACGGTTTCAGAATAGTGTGTGAAATAAGCCACTGCTACCTAGAAATGTGGAACATAAAGGCAAATGCAACCTCAGCCTACATCAGGTCTGTGCAACCACATAATGTGTGGCACCACACCACAGAGCTCACTGATCTGTTTACTGCTACTTTAATCTCCTCTCCTGGCCTGCACATGGCCAACAGGCATGAATTTTATTTGTGGACATTTTTTATGTTAACTGTGGTTTTAGTAACAGCGAATAAATCCAAATTTTAGGAGAGAAACACCAAAACAAGTTTTAACACGGTAACATATTGTGATTATAACCTGAATCCATGTGATGTGAAAAGTATTGCATCAGCAAAATTATTCTAACGTTATATTCTGGGGATAACAGTAAATTGTGGTGGTATTCCCCACCACCTTGTTTACCCATGAATAATTTACCTTTATAATCATGATATAAAAAATACACGGTCAAAGTACAGCTATTTTACTAACTCAGGTAGGCAGAACAGCCTGGAGCTCTGCTTTTTGGAATCACATCTGTAGAGCGAGGAAACAGTTTATTTAAAAATGAAAAATCCACTTACTCATTCCTTGCAGAAAGTTGGGAGTTATTACCAATTCAGATTCTGGGCACGAATGATACATATGCACATACTGAACCAGGTACTGTGATCACTGTTGTTTAACTATTTCTTACATTACAATTCATGAGTGGATTTTGGTAGAAAAAGGTTTACTTTGAACAGAAACAGAACTGGGGAAAAAAAATAGGAGAGGGAAGTCTGTGAAATGCACTGATACGATGGTTGAATTTGTATTCCTGTGTGATGCTAAGGACAAGTTAAAGGAGCGGATCCAAAGAGAAATATACTTGGAAGCCCACTGGCAACAGGTTCAATAGGAAAGTGAATGGGAAATAAAGAGGATGGGGAAGGAGAAGAGGCGCTCCACGGCAACACACAACAGCACACGGAGAGAAGCAGAGGGGAAGGAAGTGGCATGTGGTACCTTCCCTTTGACTGTGAGGTCTTAATTTGGTTTTGCGCATTTTGCACATGAATTATGCAGGATTGTATTTGCTTTCAAAATCTCATCAGGCACAAGTGCTTGTTGGAGTATCTCTGACAGTATTCCTAGTCTCTGAACTTCGTAGTTGTGATTAGTTCCTTCAACAAATCTTCCATGCATTTGCTTTGATTCTCATAATTAATCACTCTCACTCATTCAAGTACATTTTTCAAAGATTGAAATTGTTAAACATAAATTGATCATGATCCCACACAGAAAAGGCAATTTTAAAGGTTTTGATTCTCAGTATATGTTCCTGTTATGGAGAGAATATGACTACCTGAAAAAGAACAGAGACACGTTCCAAGATACTCTCCATTTAAGGATAGTTTAGGGGATTTTTTTCCAAATACGTGCAAAATCCTGGAATTGATTTATTAAAGATAGAATTCTGTATCATATTTGTGAGGTGCATATTTTTATATATGTGTAGCTTTGTATAGGTGGATAAAGAAAGCTGTTCATCTGCTGACATTTGTGAAAAAACATGTACCTTTTTTTTTTCCTCTTTTAGTTAGTCAGTGGAGAAGGGAAAACTATTTAAGATGTTCCGCATCATTCCCTGGAAGCATTCAGAGAATGTACCTGCATTAGCATTTTGGTATGACTTAGGAATGTGCTTTTGAAGTAAAGCTCCCCATTGAGAGCACAAGATGGACTTTTTTTTGGATAACCAGAAGATGTGCTCCAACCGTTAGTAGATATTCAAATCCATGGGCCCAGATCAGAATAGATACGAAGCCTTTAATATGTGTAGTGTGGATGTCAGGTTCTCATTGCCAGTGTGTTAACCTAAGGATTTGCTCCTATTGCACTGTGCTGCTTGCTGATGTAGGTACAAGCACAGATTTCTTCAAAGCTTTCTCTCTTTTAGTTACAAGGGAGGCCTGTGTCCTCAGCACAGGCAGTCTGAATCACTCTGCTGCAGCGAGGTGCCTAAATTAGAGGCACTGAAACGCTCACATTAGCTGTCTAAAAGTGGGTGATATAAATACAGTTCGTAGCATTCATGTCATAAAACAGAGCAAGGCAGTGCACGCAGCAGCTGTGTATCAGTTCTTACTTTAGTCCCCTTCAGCGAGTTATTCTCCCTGGGGGAGAATGCAGTGAGGATTGCGCCCCATCTGTGCTAAGCCAATTCTTGACTGTTTGGTGTTCGAGAGAGACATAATAATGTTGCAAAAAATATAAACCAATAGTTCTCGACTGTTTGTTGTTTGAGAGAGACATAATAATATTGCAAAAAAATATAAACCAATAGTTCTCGACTGTTTGTTGTTTGAGAGAAACATGATAATACTGCAAAAATTATGAACCAATAGAAAATAGGCACAAAACAGCCCCTATTTCTTTTGAGACTCGCCCTTCTCTGCGCTTGCATTCAGCTGTGTGTAATCACTTGGCTCGCGCAAAACAAATAGTTTGATCTTGTACTAGGACTATTAAGTAAAACATCCAAATTGTTACTAGCATTAACTCCTGTTTCCTAGCTTGTTCTCTCGAAAGCTATTTGGTAAATCTTGTTTCACTGTCACTTTAGATATTGTTCCTCCCTCCCAGAAAACACAGACCTCTGAATTCATTCAAAGAGTAGTTTACCAGTACACATTTCTCATGTCAAGGCCATAATAAATCAAGTACAGAACGGTACAGGCTTCAGTGATATCCTTTTCTATAACTTACTGATTCTCGTAAGCATTTGTAGCATGTATTTCTATTTCAAACACTTAAAAATACTACATTAGCTCATATGTAAGACAAAAAAAAAAGACAATATGCTATCGTATTCTTAGAAATTTGGATTGTAACATCCAAATTTAAAGCATTAAAAATTCAGAGAATTAAGAGCTTCAGTTTAGCTCCCTTGTATGTATGAGTAAAGGTAGTTCTAGCAGTATAATTATGTACAAATCCTCGTACACGATCAGTGGTGCTTATACAATTAAGTATTTTCTTTGTCTTATACCACATTTTATTCAAATTTTGTTCTATAGGACAAGACTATAGATATTCTCATAGCCTCTTCTCTTATAACTACCATGTCTGTAAACTTAATTAAACCCCTTTTATATTCACAAGACTTTCTGAAATGTTAGTTTCCTTTTACAGGTGAGAAAGAAACATATTTTCAAAGTTTCAGATGCTCAGCTTGTGTTGTAAGAGTACTTACCACTTTATATTTTCAGAGCATCACTAGCACTGGTTTCAGGTGCAGTCTCGGAGTAGATCTTCTGTATATCAGGCTCCATTGTGTCTGGTTTTGGGCACCAGAAAGCTATGAATGTAAATGGAGACTCATTTGTGAAAGTTTGGCTGAGATGCAGGAAACTATAGCAAGAAGAATGGGACAGTGCAGTTCTCCATGGAAATGCTTTTGCTGTCATACTCATGGGATTATCCTTTCTCCAGCTGCAACTCCCATCTCCATTCACTGAACATTTTCCATGTTTGGCAAAAAAAAAGACTTTTGCCCTACATTCTAAAACCAGTTTAGTCCTATACCATTCACCATTGTGATGCATATGCAGGACAGAAGGTACAGTTTTATTGTATGAATGTTTCATTTCCGAACTTTCATAATGATCTTTAAACAGGACTCCTTGCATGCATATAAAAGTTACAGTAAAGGTGCCTGAATTTAGACTTTCTTATCTCCATGTAATCTTTCTGTATAAAATTCACTCTGCGTCTGTCTCCCTATGGTCTTTGTTCTACCCAAATCACATCTCGGTTCGTTGAAAGGAAAGCTTTATAAACCCTTTGTATTGCAATAAATATCCCAGATATTCATATAGTAGTAGCTCAGCGAGAATTGTATCCAAATGGACAGGGAACATGATGACATTAATTGAAAAATGTGAGATCATCTGCATGCTTAAGTATTCTTTGAGTTTGACCAGTTGATAAGATTGGGAGATTTGCTTCAAATGATACCCAAACCAGAACCACTGTTTGCACTATTATTTCCACTACTATTGCACTCTTGCCTTAGCAAGGTTAGGAGGAGCCTTAGAAGCACCTTTAAGGTGGAAAAAAACCCCAGATAGTGTACAATTTGATCCCTTTGAGCATCTGAGTGGAATTCAGGTCCATACAAGCTGGAAGAGGGTCATCTGGGATTTGACTCACAGGTCCTCTTCCTTGTGAAGCCTGCTCTGCTCCAAGACTGTTTATCACTGGGGGACCAAGAGACAACTCATGAGAAAACAAATTTTGCAAGTGGAGCAGACGTCAGCAGAAAGGCTGGGGAAAGCACAGTTGAAGAACGAATGTTTGGTTTATGCCTGAGCTCTTCCAGAGAGGGGAAAACCACAGTTTGTTCACATCAAGTGGCAACTGCTGAAGTGCTGCTTTAAGCAGTACTTTAAAGTACTCTATTGGAGCACCAGGTTCATATGGGATGCAGACTTAAACACTCCACAAAAATGAGAACAGTTCTTCAAAGTTGAAAGCTAAACCATTCATTTATTACAGATGTTTTTCTTAGAATGATTTACTTTTAGTAGACTAGACTTTTCATTTACTATCAAGTAGTTTATTATGATTTCTGTTTCCTTTTGAGAGTTGCTTTGGATATTGTACCACAAAGTTCAGGACCTCCCTGAAAAGTCCACAAGAGAGTAAAGCCTGGCTTATCTCCTCCTCCTCCTCTCTGGTTAGTGAGGTTACAGCTAGGATTGAAATACATGAGAAGAGCAAGTGACAAGATTTGGGAGACATATCATATTGTGGTACCCCTCATCCAATGCATTTCACTTGGTACAAGCCTCTCCTGTGTTACCAGATTACCACTTTTCCCATTTCACAGTTCTGCCTTGAGGCAGAACTCAAGGCAGTTTTCTATTATTATTTTGCTTCCTATTATTGTTTCAGCCTTGTGAAGATTTTGTTTTCATATATCTTGGAAACGTTTTGCATTATGCAGAAGTTTGCAGCACGCAACGCAGCTTCTATCTGCAGCCCCATGACCTTGTACCAGTCAGTAGTATGGTGTCAGTAAGAGATGTTACTCATTGGCAACAAATGCTCCTCCTTCTCTATGATTTTACCTGTCTCCACAGCAACTGACAGCTCAGATGGATTTCCCAGGATCAGATTTTCCGTGTTGAAGGCTTAATTTCAAGACTTAATTTTAAATTCTAATTCTAAAACGTGTGTGCTGCCCACATCTAATTCCATTTGTGCCTTCCCTGTGTGCTGAAAAATTTCATCTTCTCTATTCTCCCTCTCCTGCCTTCTGACATAATTGTAGTAGCTGGTGCCCCTGTAGATTTTCAAGAATCATGCTAGAGGAAAAAACCCAAACAAAAAACCAAAGCAAAACAAAATAAAAACCATACCCTAATATGTTTTTCTCCTATTTAACTTTCATCCTCAATCCTTACAGTCACATGTAACTGAATATATCTGCATCATCATCCAGAAAAGGCAGGACTAAATCAGACAGAACTACATGGTCTACTCCAAGATGTGCATACAGCAGACAGTATTCCTAAAATAAAATCTAAATCTATAGTTTTGGTTTTTTTCCAAATTAAAGTTTCTTAATCTATTTAATCTTTTCAGAGATTAAGTACAGAAGCTTTTCCTTATGTTGATTCATTGTGGTCTTCCTTCTCTGTACCTTTGCTAAGTATGCCATCCTGTTGAAATTGTTGTGCAGATGTTGTTCATCACAAGGTTATGTAGTAATTCATTTTCTATTTTGGTCTTGTTTCCTGTTACTTAATAATTCCTAAAATTGCATTTTGTTTTTTAACTGCTACTGGGTTTAAACTGACTATTAATGCTAATGAAAGTTATAGGAGTCCATGGTTGTTTATCTGCAGTTGGAGCTGTCCTATCTTGCCTTGCTTGAGCAGTACTTTGCGAACAGCTACTTTGAATTTCATCGGTCATTTTTTTGCCAAGTGACTCAGTATTGTGAGATCCTTGTCAGACTCTTCAAAAGCAGCTTTAGTTCTTCCTGTCCGGGTTAATTTTTTATCATCAGACTGTCTCTTCACTCATCATCCTCTTTTCTCAAATGCTAAAAAAGGAAGTTCAGTGGTACAAGAACCTGAGAAAGGCTGTTGGGAACTCATCCTTCTCTGTCGTGAATACTGACCATTTCTGTCTAACATGCTTCCTATCTGCTAACTGGTTACTAAGCCACAAGAGACTCTACCCTCTTCTCCCGTGATAGTTGCATTTAAGGCTCTTTGAAGGATGTTATAAGAAAGAAGGCTTTTGGAAGTCCAACTACTCCTTGTGAATCAGTTGCATCCTATACACACTTTTTTTATTCTTTCAGAGAACTAATAATTTGTGAGACGGGTCTTTTCTTGTTATAATACATTCAACAATTTTCTGTTCATTTGATTTGTTAGACAAACTTCTGTTGATACATCTGATACATAGGTTGGGATTCCTCATTCGGTGTTTCTTAAATCCTGAGTGAGATAAAAAAAACACAAACCTCTGTTCCAACTGCAGCCTTCTTCTGGTAAGAGCTTGATTTAACTGACAACACTGGGTGTGTTATGTGCTTTCCCATGTTCTAGACTAGTTTGGAGTGCAATTCAAGTTATAGGAAAGAGAGTACCAGAGAAGCCTGATGGTTCTGTGGACTAACTGAGCATTACCAGAGGTCTCATGCTGCAAAGAGAAATTCTTTATTCAGAGCCATCTTAGTTCAAAGAGGAAACTGAACTCATCCTAGTCGGCAGTCCTAGAAAGGCATAAGTGATATAACTGCTTATGGAAAACCCAGAACCGTTCACTAATTGCCATGATAAATAAACAGAAACATAGTTTTAGAAGACCAGTAAGAAGGATGTGTTGGGGTTACCTGAGTTAGCACAAAAGCAGTAAGTGAAGTTGCTATACTGTGTTATCAGCATATTCAAAGAAACGCCTCTTAACTAGAACTGCCAACATTAACTTCTTTCTTTGAGTTACTTATTTTATTTCAGATCAGGAAAGTTAAGACCTTGGAACATTATTGTTACATACCCAAGAAGATCAGAGAGAGAGAGAGAGCTTTCCAGAGATGACAATATAAGGAGGCCTTTCTGACTAGAGAAGTATAACCACAGTCTTCAAGAAAACATCTTTTTTGAAGCTAAAAACTCCAGTAATATACGGGATCACATTATTAATTCAGATGAGTACTTGTTATAACTCACATATCATCCATTTTCCAAGTAAATCCAAGCAGCATTCTCCCTTTCAGGTAAGCTTCAGAGCTTTTAGAATGGTACTGTCAATCTGAGGCAGAGAAGTCATGAGATCTATGAGAATGAATGCATGGCTATCAGTACATAAATTTACCATTTCTAATATTAGTCATACAAAGTAGAGGAAAATAGAAATTACATATAATATATCAGGTTTGTTTTGAATTTCCATATTTAGAGTATGATCTTGCTTTCCAACCAAGACAGAACTTTCCAAGCTTGTAACTGTGAAAAATTGCACAGTGGTTGATTTATGGACCTTAATGTGATGGAACGTAGAAAAGCATAACTGTGCTTACCTAGAGGTCTCCTTTCTTCAGCGATAAAAGTCCTCAGATCAAAATATTCTAGAAGTGCTGTGTTGAAATATGGAGATTTATGTCATTATAGTGGATTCTTGTGTTCTGCAGTACTAGAAATCTTTTTTTTCCTTTTTCCTCAGTTTGTTCATTTGAGACAGTCTGTTACTTAGGAATTGAACATTGAATTAACTTGGTATGAAATTTTGCTGATACAGGGTGAAACTTGAGGGAACGAGATGGGGTATCATGTGTTTGATTTTGCCATCTTGTTGCAGAGACAAACCTGTGCCAGTCTTAACAGACTGTGTGATCTTTGTAAGAAAGGGAAATTTCAACAGTTTGCTGTGACTTAAGGTCACAAGGATGGGAATTTCTATTATTTAAGCCCTTCATTGAAAAAAACCTCAGATAGTTATGAGGCCCATTAAATACCCCTAGAATATTTTGGTGTGGTTTTTTTTGGTTTGTTTGTTTGTTTGTTTTTTTTAAGTGGCTGAAATTTTGGCACTAGAAGACATATGAAACTTTCAAACATACTTAGATCTGCTTTCTCTGTTCCCGTTTCCCTTAATCCCAGGCCTGCAACTCAGCTGAGGCATTTTATTACAATATCCAATTATGATGTGTTTGGGTTGTTGAAGTTTTTATGATATGGTTTGCAGATATGGTATTTTTTTCCCCTGGACTTTCACCTTCTATCCTCACCCCATAATGCAATATGTTAAGCTGTGGGTTTTGTTAGCCAACATTAATGGTAGCCTGCTTTCAGTGTGTTTTTTGTGACCACATTTGAAGTGCCAATAAAAAGTTATGAGTCCCACAAGATGAGGAAATAAAAATGCAAAATTCAATCCTCTACCTCATAGTCTTTTAACCACAATATTATTTGAATCAAGGACACTATCATTATGTGTCATAAACCCCAGTATTTTTAAAGAGTGTTTCCCAAAGTAATTCTGGCAGATGGGACAGACAAAATTTTTTTCACCTGGTCATCACCTATCAGGGGTTTTTAAATACCCATATATGTTGTAAGAAAATAGTAAAAACGAGATTTACCACTGTAGATACTGGAACAACTAGCATGGTAGTCTGGGCTCTAGATGAGCCTTTCTCAGGATTATTTCAGCACAAAACAGTTGAAAAGCTGCTGTGTTTACCAGAGATTACTGAAAAGTGATAGCTGCGCCTTACCTGTGTCCTAGTAAAACAGTCAGGGGTGGGTCTTGGGCTAACCCAGACAGATTTATCTTGAAAGAGGCTAGTTAAGGCAGTTTAAAATACTCTTGGAGCAAGATGCAACTTGTTAAACAGTGTGGACTGTGATAGAATCAGTGCTTGAGCTCGTTACATAGCCCTCTATTTTTTTCAATATAAATGTTAAAGCTCAAATATTTAGAGAACACTACTAGGTGATTCAGTGGCCTTCATGTCCTTTCCCAAGGTGTCATCACTGAAAAATATCTTCCTTGCTCAACATTGTGATAATGCTTCCCCTCTCCACCCTGTGACTGTCAGCTGAGTGCTCCCTCCCTGGGGAGGAAATCAGTCTCTGGGTTTGCTTTCTGTGGGTATCAGTATTAACTCTTCCCTTGCAGTCTCTTCTTTATCAGGTTTCTTTTCTGCCCGCCCGTAAAGATAATCTTGATCAGCATCCAGCCAGCCCCTTTCCAACGAGACTTCTCTCAGCTTAGTCCTTAGCAACTTCTTTAACATCAGCTTCCGGCATCAGCTCATTGTGCCTTTTTTTGTAGTCTAAAATCAGGCTTAAATCACACTCCAGGCACTGTTGGAAGAGTTACCATAAATTCCCCCATATTTTTAGAGTAAAAGGGGTCTTGAGGCAGGACCATATCTCCCTAGTGAGTGGGAAGTACACAGTCACCCCCAACTTACAGGGTCTTGGCACCACGAGACAGCCCTTGTATGAACACTTGTACTGAACCAAAATATCCTAGCCCTGGTCCTAGCCTGCAGGACTGCATAACTCTAGGATTTAGATGCTCTGAGGCTTAGGCATAGGTATATATGTGTTTGCATATGAATCAATACATAGATATAGATATATATGAAGAGAGCTATACACACACACATATATATAAGTATGTACATATAATATAGATATATACTTCACCAAAAAATAACATTTGTACCTGGGATTCATCTGGCCACAGATTGAGTGCATTAGGAAGGTCCCCTTCACCAGGCTGAGAAAATAGATGACTACAAACCCTTTTTTTAAGGTAGGGAAAATATCCAAGAAATTCCTCGTTCTTTCCTGGACCCTCTTTTCCCTAACTAAACTTTCTTTCTTACAGGCTAGTCTGCCTCTTTCTGTGATGCAGGTCCCTTGCAGCTCCTTTAGCTGGCAGTCACGGGTCCTCGCTGATTCCCCAAACCTGCAAATAGTTTACTGTGGGATCAAAGGTGGTGGTTTCCCAAACTTCATTGAGGGATGCATGTACACCGCTGCACTGACCCTTACTGAAAGCAACTTAACTGTGAAGACTGGGTCTTTCTCTGTTATGAAACTACCAGTTTTCGAGTATATAAATTCTTTGAGAAAAATGTTTTTAAGCTGCAGTGTTTTTGTGAGCAACATAATTCTTACATGTGATAGGGACTGTGCAGGCAGAGTGAATTTAGCTGACGTGTTGTGCTCTCAGTGGAGCAGCATGGATGCTACAGCTGGTGGCTACAGGAAAGTGTGAGATCGAGTGAAATGTTTGAGGTCCCGTAATGGGACTGAGGTCAGAAAAGTTAAATCTAGTTAGAGCATTTATTATGTTGCTTACTAAAAGGCTGGACAGGATTTAAAATTCTTGGGTGGGGAAAAAAAAAAAAAAGCTTTGCACATCACAGTATTTTATTAGTAAGTTTTACTTTAATCCTTCTGTCATACACTAGCTTAGTTTTCAAATATAGTCTCTACTGCTGTGCAATGTACAGGAGAGTTTTTCCTTGCTACTGGCAGAAAATCACTGGAAAATGCTTCTTCCTTTCCTGTTGTTTGTTGTCTATTCTTAAAATATCCGATTCTGAAGAAATATATTTGTTATTCCCTGGATGCGCTAGAAATAGTCTGTTGGGGTGCTGGGCACTTTTAAGTGTTTCAGTACCTGTGTAGAAAGATTTGCCATATACTTTCATCAGGAATGTCTTCCTGTCTGTCAGGTCATGCAGGCAGTGTTCCCTATTTAAGAACTAAATAGCATGTCTTTAAAATATAAATTTGCATTAATGGGACCTAAATACAGAACGATACAACAGCAGAATTAAGACTGTGCTGAATAATAGTGACCTTCCTTGACTGCTCCAGCCTCTCTGAAAGGTTTCATCTCTCTTGCTTTTCTCTCAAGATAGACTCTCCCTCTATTAGTCGAAGCTTATCTGCAGACCCATTTTAGCTTGCTTACACTGAAGAAAATATCTCCAAGAAAAAGGTAGCACTTTCCTCCTCTGCCATCCCTGGGCTAGAGTGCTCCTGTCTGTTTACTCGACGCGTAAGAAAGGCTCTTTCATTTTTCCCTCTTTGCTGAGCATTCCTGGTCATGACTACCCCTGGCACTGAGGAAGAGCTGAAGGGATTACTTTACTTCCTCCCCAAGGCTCTTGGAGTAATTCTTCAGTGACTGCTTACTTCAAAGTGTGAACAGAGCAGTGCCTGATGGAGTCGTGTGTGCTTAATTCGTCTGAGAACTATTCCTAAGAAGACTTAGAAGGATTTGTCTGGGATCAATGGACTTTATAATATGCCTCTCATTTACAGAAAACATGAATTTTGTGCCTTTTCTTTTGTATTAGAAATATAATGACTCAACAGCTGTTTCAAGCTTTGGACATAATATGTGATTTTTTTTTTTTTTAAATGCACTCAGAATATATAGCTTTAGCTTTCATTGTATCTTAGACAACAAAATATTAAAGCAAGTGCATAATCTCAGACTGGAAAAATGAAAAAGAGTAACATAAGATAAAAAAAAGGTCTGAAGCACAAGAGTTGTAAAGATTTGTACAATGTACATAAATGCAGAAACATTTAATCTTGATAAACTATCAGGGATGAAGGTACTGTAACTGCTGTTTTCCATATCTTATTTCTGAGTTTTGATAAATCATTTTAGCAATTGGGAGCTTGCACCTTCAGCTGCTGTTTTGTTCTTATGTATTGCTTGGGAGAGATTCAGTAAATGAGGTCATAAAAATTCATCCATTTTTGTCTCTGGCAACTCTTCAGAAATAGCAAGTCCATAATCACAAGAATACGTGAGGGAGTCCCTGATCATTGGTCTTACCAATTTAATTTGTGTCATAATAAGCCATTTAGGAAACCCACCTTGCATTCCCTGTGTATTTATTTAGGTTTGGCAAATGCTGGTATAGTTCAGCTTATCACACTAGATGTCGAATTGCATGATTGCTATAAAAGTTTTCAGCCTGAATGGGAATGTCACCAGACAAGAAATATTAATATGGCACAAAATAAACATCCTTCTCCACCAAAAAAAATCTAGGAAACATAGAATTCTCACAAAATAGGAGTGGTGATCTAATGGTAGTTTTTACAAAAAGGAGAAAAAAATCATACACTGGAGGTATATTTAGATCCCTTTCGAAACCACTACAAAATGTGTGTAATTTCAATAGTATTTTCTGCTATTGCTTGTTGTGAGCAGAGTGCACTCCCTCTTCTAAATGAGAACAAACTCTGTCCCTTCATATACACGTGCAGTTCCCAAAGAAGGCGATGGCTCTACATAAAGTGGTTTCTTGAAAACCTTTTCTTCTTTTTCAGCCACTAAGAGCTCAGAAAGAAATGGTTGATGTACTATCAGTGGTGACCTAATAGCTATACTTTCAGGATGGAATTTTCAAAAGCTCTTACTGAGGACCTCCATAAAACTCCTGGGAGCAACCAAAGATGATTTGGTGCTGTTCTGAAAACCTGCCCTAAAAAGGTGAGCTTTCTAGGTGCTACGTGAGAATGTGAATTGGGCTGTCCTGTCCTGGCCACTACGGATATGCCCTTACTCTTGTCATTGGGGCATTTCTGCATTCTGCAGGCAGTGCAGAAGTGGGAGTTGCCACAGCACCCAAGGACTGTCATAAAATTAAAAACTTGCAATGAAATTCACATGGAATTGACTCCATTTTCCTTTGTTTAGTCCAGTTGTCTACTTCTGTCTAACAATAAAACATGTTATTCCTTCGTGAATTTCCACTGTAATTTCTTTAATTAAATGGTTCTAGATCGGTGCCAATGTAGGATAAAAACACTGCTAAATTAGACATTCAGGGGCATGCAGACATTCCAAAGAGCCTCGGGCAAAAATTGAAATTGTGGTCTTTTCTAAATTGGGATTTATTATTAGTGTCATCACACAAAACTCACTCTGCCTACTCAAAATATTGCAAACTGTCTTTCCTACTTCCTCAGCCCTGGGAGTATTTATGAGATACTTCTTTTTTTTTTTTTTTCCACTTTCTTTTTTTTTTCCCCCTTCTTTTTTTTTTTTTTTTTCCTATTTTATACTTCTCGGTATCCTTTTACAAACTTGAAGCGTGGTCATTGCTATAGAGACAGTGAAGTACCTAGTGGAATGGTCACTTGTGGTTGGATTTAATAATAACTGGGAGGACAATGTGAAGTCCATTTATAAATTATAACAGCTTGAAATGCATAGTATGTAATAGCTTGGGAAATACAGCAGACGTATTGCCCAAGTTCAAGAGCAATTGATTAAAATACTATCAAGAGAGACATACTTATGAGAGTTCAGTAACTCCGAGTCAGTGCTTAAATTCTGTTTTCCTGACTGCTGGATCCAACTGTTGTCTCTTATTTTCTATACGCATCATAAGAACTACATAAATGTGTTGCTGTTTCTCCCAGCCTAATGGAGCCTTGCACCTTGATCAGTCACACTAGGTTTTATCAAGATACAGATAATAAATATGTTGCACAGTGAAAGGAGCAATTCGTAACTGTTGCATAGTTTTCATAAAGGTGGTATCACTTTTGGTGACAGTCAGCTCACTCATTTCATTCCTAGCTGATACTTTGTGCTTATCTTTTAATTCCTTCCCACAGTAGAATCATAGAATCATAGAATGGTTTGGGTTGGAAGGGACCTCAAAGATCATCAAGTTCCAACCCCCCTGCCATGGGCAGGGGACACCTCCCACTAGAGCAGGTTGCCTAGTACCTGAAGTCTTTTCCCTCCTGCATTATATATGGGGCTTAAAATACTATATTATTAAGTATTTAAATATTTTATAAAATATGAGCTTTACAGTTAATATTGTTCCTGCTGGTTTTGCTAGTTGACACATACTGCTCATTCTTTCTAGATTTGAGGACAGTCCAACTCTTAGGATTAGACACATGAGGTCTATGTGTCCAATGCTCAAATGGGAGGAGTTTCTTGAGAGCTTAGTAAACCTGATGTTTAATCACAAGGAAAATGTACTGACTGTGGACATCCCATCAGCACCCATCTCTCCCCTCTCCTGCCTTTCTAAGTAAGGTCAAATTGAGTGTGCCCTCAGTTAAATATGGTACCTTGCAGACCTCATTGTCTGTAAAACCCCTCCCTGAAGATTCCTCTTTTGGATGCCATCGTCAGTGTCACTGCTTTTATATCCTTACCACCCCTGCAAGTATATATTTCATTCCAAGCATTCTGTACTTTTCATGACTGCTAATTTTGTCTCTTTTACAATGTTGTTATGTCATCTCTTTCTTTGGCTGGCCTTTTTAAGGAGATTGGAAATAAAGTTGCCTTTGCAGTCATGAAAAGAATTTAAAAAAAACCAACATCTCTAATAAAAATAAGATTTAGCTACTAAATGTTGAGCGTAGCCACTGACTAATCTTTAAATGCCAAGACTGGAAATTGTGTTAGGCATTGTAGCTCTTTATCTTGTGCATGAGAATAGTATAGGCTGCAAGGGTGAGAACTGCTGTGGGGCAAATGGGGAGTCAAGGGTCTCAAACCTTCCTTTGGACTGGTCTAGTTCCTTACATTAACCAATTACTGAATAAATTTCATAAACAGTTATCACAGAAGGAAGTGGAGCATATTGTGCTCTCACCTGGCTGCTCTGCCCTCAAAGCTACAGAATCATGCTCATTGCTTTTTCATTTTCCTCTTGACTAAAAAATGGCTGGCGGGGGCTTTTCCCCATCCAGAATAATGTACAATGTACTTGTGAGGACACTTCCCAGGGCAATTGGATGTTGGAGATAAAGCTTCAGCTCTTCCACCTCAAAAAATCACTGAACCCATTAGACAAGTGTATGTAGGCAAACTGGAAGTATCAGATGGATTTTTAACAGATGGATTTTTTTCCTGAAGGAAAAGAGTGATCCCAAGTACATTTTTGAAAAACAGAGTTTCTTAGGAAAGATTTTTGCCTTGTGTATCTTTTCCTGCAGAGATCTAAAGTATATATGGGTCCGCTTTGCTAATAGCTGGCTGATTCCAGGCTAGTTTCAGCACTGTTCTCTGAGGTTAATTGGATCCTTCATCAGCCTGGGTTGAGTATCTCAGTTCTGTGATAATACTGTACAGCACAAGGAGCTGTGCTGCTGGTACTTGATTTCTTACTCAAGTCACATAGCCTGATGCTTTGCATAACCTGCAGGGTAGTGGGAGATGGGGGCTTGACTTGCAGTAGATAAAGAAAAGGACTGAGCTGTCACGTCTTGAAAACATCCTGAGTGTATCCTTGACCCACTGACTCAAGAGTTTGAAATTTTATTTTTTTTTAATACTATTCTGGCTGAGGTGTATACCCATAGCAAACTTAAGTCTATTGATGTTAGATGTGCTGCTCTTAGTTATTTTTTATGTATTACACTGAGATAATCTGCTCTTGTCTAACACCTGCAGACTACAAATTGAATATTGTTTTAGCTATGTTCAACTATTGAAAAATACAGAAAGCTAGCACTTTGCATTAGATTTTAAAGGTGCTGGTTAACATTGTACTTTGGAGGTGCTTGATCCTGGTCCATTGTGTCATAGGAATGTCTAATGAGTTCAGTTTTTCATGGAAGGTAGGAAGGAGATTATCAACCTGGTTTTTATGTTTGGATTTAGTTAAATGCTGACTTCTCAGTATCCCCAAACCTGCAGAAAATCTGTGCATATGCTAAAGGAAAATTTTAGGCATCTAGGAACTTTACAAATAGCAAAAGTGCATTCCTTGAGTAAGCCTTCATCTGAGTTCAGGTCGTCAGGATTTCAGTCTTGAATATAGGCATCTCTATTTTACTCAGCCTACTTTAAGTGCCTGATTTCCTTCTATACTTATTTTAGGTTTTTCCATCTGGACCAACATGGATTAACCTTACAGTGTGCCTACAAATGAGTGAGTTAATTCCCAGGCTGTGCTGCTAATGGCATTGCATTTACTGCTGAACTAGGAAGGAGAATAGATACCTTAGCATCTGTCTGCCTGTGATCTGGCACCAAGTTTAATTGGACAGCAGCAGCTCCTTGAATTAACAAGTCCTAGTGGCAGCACACACCTGATTCCCAGCATGAGCAGAGGGGATGAAAGGGAAAAAGGTATCTGACACTGAAGAAAAAAAAGAAAGAGAGGCACTGCCGCAAAAATGAGTGAAAGCAAAGCTCATCTTTTAAACTTTTTTTTTTTTTTTTCTAATAAAAATAACAGGTAGGGATCAAACATCAGTTATATTTCAGGAACTGCTAGCTGACAAATACTTTCTAGATTTCTTTGAAATTTTTTGGCTGAGAGTTTGGACTTTGTATCTTCCATCTTGAGAAATCTTGGAACAGAACACTGTTATTTATAGTAAATACTGGCAGAATATTGGACACATAATGAAGAATTATGCTACTTCTTTGAGTAACAAATAACTTGTCATACCACCTTACTTAATCAAGGCATGCATTTCAACAATGAATCAGTGGTATTTTTTTTGTGTGTTTTTGAACCAAGCAAGAAGAAATTATGGCACAGATAATTATGGAAGACCATCTCAAACTAATCACCAAACAGCTGTAAAAATGGGTTTGGTGGGGGAAACCCTGTTCTTTAACCATTATGTTGTTGCTTGGCTGTGGAATATAGGAAATGAAAAAAAATAATTTTCAGCTTTACTTTATGCATCTGCTTGAAAAAGTGGGATCATTCAACATTCCCTTTAGCTAAAAAGGGAAGCTCACAATCTCCTATATATGTGTTTGTGTGCGTCTGTGTTTGTGCGTAGGACTTCTGAGCCTGGTAAAATCAGAAAGGGATTCAAATTTACCATAGTACATAATTGTCCATCTTTGTACCATAGTAGCTGGTAAACTCTTTATGCCACCTATTTACTCTTCACTTTTGCTACAGTATGGATTTTGTATGGTTTTGGTTTTCATTTAAACTGTTCCTCCTTTTTGCTTTATTTTTTTTTCCCCTCATCAACCTGCTATCTTGGCTGTCTAGTTAAAAGAGAGAAGTGCTAAAAGAACCAGAACTGAAGAGGACCAGTTTCTTATGGATTTATGTCTCTTGGTTAATAATTGAATTATAGAGGTCTTCTTTTATCTCTGAATATGCATATATTCTGGTAATGGTATGCAGGCTGCCACACTTGACAGCAGAAATGGGCTGATAAGATGGTTAGCACCCTGCATGTTAATGCTATGATCCTTGTCTCTCTTCCATCCAGCAGCTGCTGCTTTCAAAATTTATAAGAGCGTAACTATCTTTGAGATTTCTATCTTCTCAGCCCCATTTGGTGGAAATTCAGCTATTTAGTTAAAAAATTACAAGGAGAGGACACACAGGCTATTATATTATATTATTGTGCAGCCTTGTTTCCATAGCAAACCAGACTAAAACCAGCCTGATAAAAGTCAACTTTATCTTCCGCAAAAAAACCCCAAGCCCTACCAATTTGTATGCTATAGACCCATAACATAGTTGAGGATGCTCTGAAGCACGCATCTGGAAATGCCAAATTCTCATCTTCCGTTAGAAAGAAACTCTTCACTTGAGCAAGTGTAGATAGAAATCATTCAACTACAGAGAGCCTTCTCTGCCCAAACCTTCCCCTGCTGGCTCTTTTGGATGAGGGTTGACATCTTGTTCGATCCGTCTGTGAGCAGAAAAAGTAGATGAAGGATGGGAGAAGAGGACTACAGAAAGGTAAACCGTTGTTTTTTCCCTACCTGCTGGTGAAGGTCCAGATAAGTCTTTTCTTCTGCCTGTACTCTGCATCTCTGTTCAAAGTTAATTTCTCTACAGGTGTGCAGGGAACATTATGAAACTAATTGGAAGGACATTATAAAAGAAATGGGAGTTACAATCTTCCAGTTGTGTATTACCGCAAGAAGAAGCCTTACTTGTAGAATTTAACTGATACATGACGAAGTGAAAGAAAGAATATTTGGCTAAATCATAAAAGAACTGTTAAACCCCACCATCCTGTAGAGATTCAGACCTGATTCAGAAAACAGGAACTTTTAAGAATAGTTTAACCTGAAAAGACTATTATATACAAAACACTATGGAATCGTTTAATAACTTGACTTCACACATCTCAAAATATTAAATGGTCGGGAAAAAAACAATGCCATTTTCAGGAATAAAATGCTATTTCAATGATAAAAATGAAACTGGATTAAAAAGCAGTCTGGGTCTATTCACCAAGTACAACTAAATCAATAAATAAGAATAGCTTAACTTGAACAGTGCAAAATTTGAAGAAATTTGCCTTGTCAGACTTGTCAGAAATTTGACTGTTTGCTAATTTTTTCTGAATGCTAAAATATTTAACACATACAAGAAGGAAAAATATGTCAGCTCTGGATTATGCATGAATTATTGAGCCTTTGTGGTAGGTACTGGTCACTGAAGTCTCTCAAAAATAACATACATTGTATGTCCAGTATATGAACAGGCAAGATATACATATAGCAGCTTGCTACCTTTAAAAACATGTGTAAAGTTCTGGAAATGACCTAGTACATGTAACTGAAAACTCTCTTAAATGGAATGCAGCCATAGATAATCCATTTAATTTGTATTGGACGCGCAGAATACAATAAGTTGTTTAAGCATCAAGCCTTAGGTTAGTTACCTCAGCTTCCTCTGTCAGAGGAGAGAAAGGGGGGGTCTTCAGAGGGTGGTTCATCCTGTGCTAAGTGTATGACTGGCATAAATAAAAGTGGAGATGAATAAAGAAAAGAGATATTTTCATTCTGAAGCTAAGGAGTGTTTAAAAAAAAATTGTCATTGATCTTAATCAAAGCATGTCTTTCACCTTTAGAGCAGCACTTCAGACATATGCTAATTTTTGTGGTGACATTTGCAACATGTGACATACAAGCATGTTAAGACGTGTTTAGGCAGTAGCATAGAAACTGTGGAAGTGAGGATTTTTTTTTTCTACAACATTTTGCAGATGAACCAAGGTTATGACAAGATGCAGGTAGGCTATATCTATCCCTCCAGTTTGCTCAGAGATACTTTGGCTTATTGAGTTCTAAAAATCCTTTTTTTCTCTATTATTATTTAATCAGGCTTAGTACTAGCAAATATATTTGATAGCAGTTTTACCATTTGAGGAGCAGACTCTGATTGCAGATTCCCAGAGTAATGTATCCAAGATATGATGTTATGACAACCACCATTTTTATTTCATTGATTGAGGACAGTAATGAGGTCAAAATCATACATCTAAAACTGGTTCATTTAAGCCTCTAATGAGCTGTGTGATATGAAAGCTTTTTTCATGTCTTATAGTATAGACACATACTGTGCAGTAGGAAAAATACAGAAAAGCAAAACATCTGAAAGAAGTACATAATTTCTAAAGGCTACAGAAATAGCAAGATCATAGTAATGTGTTTTGAATTTGTTAATCATTCTAGTAACTTAAAGGAAATTTATGGCTGATTAAAGAGTTGCAGTGCAGTAACTTGAGGCTGCAACGCCACGCTGGCTTGCAGCCAGAAGTTATTTGCCATCATCACTGGAGGAAGGTACGTACACTGAAACACATGTTTTTGGAGTAAGTTGCTGCTCCCAGGTTGCACTGTGTATGGTCAAGGGTCCACTGTGTGAAGACCTGTGGAGATGTGGATCAGAAAACTGATGCTGATTTGAGTGCAGTCTAATTTAAGACACAGTTGAAGAGGTAGGAAATACTCCTACAAGGACAACTGAGAGCAGGAGGCTTCCAGTACCAGGGTAACAAAGCCAGGGAAATTAGCTCTGTGCAACAGTCTCATAAGAATTTTTTTTATTCATTTATTTATCAGTGTTGTTCTGACATTTTAAATTATTTTTCAAAGTTTACTGTCAAATCATAAGCACTTACCTGTCCGTATCCATTTAGAGACAAGTGTTTTCACATGCCAAATCCATATGTACATGACTTTTCAGGTATATCACTCATCTTTTACAGGACTGCATTCCTTTGGTTTGCACTTTCTAATGGGCTGGCATAGGAATTATTGATACTGTAGTACAAACGCTTTAGACTGTAGTAGTTTACAGTAGAACCACAGATCTTTATTACTGCCTTAAGGGCTTATCTTAAAACAACCCTTCTTGTACTACCTTGCTTCAAACCACTGAATTTATGGGGTGGAAGACAGTCTATGAAATTAATCACAGCTAAAAAAGTTGCAATTCAGCTTTGTTCTGTAAGCTAAAACCAGTAATTTTTTTTAAGACAAAGATATATATTTTTTTTCGTTCTGCATTTATTCATGCAATATCATGACTACCCAGGAAGTCTATTCTACTTGTCCCAACATACTGATAGTTTCAGTCACATCTTCCAAATCCTGTGAACAGCAAGACAGCAAGACCAGAAATTAATTTTAGTTAGTTGACAGTAGTTTCTCTTTATCTTAAAAGTAAATGCTGAGCTTCCAGTCTTAATAGTTATGGTAAGCATGATTTAAAAAAAAACCCACAAACAACCCAAACCCCCCAGGCTTGATATTTTTCCAGGTCATAACACTGTTAATGTCACATCTGACCATATTTTTATAATTAAAATTATTTCATGTGTTGTTAAACATAGTTTTTTTATTCTTTGGTGTCTTCTCTTCCTTTTACTATTTCTTGCTGTCTTCTAGGGAGTTCACAGTCTCCTTATTGAACATTTTTTCCATCAGGTGGACGTGATGTTTTTCTTTCTCTGTAACTCATCTTTATACTTTTTTTTAAAATGTATTTCAAGTAGATTTTTTTTAACATACATTGTTTTCCTCTCAAATGTCAGTTGTAGTATGGAGATCAAATTAAAAAGCATTTAAATGAATTCATGTTGATAAATGAAGGACAACAACTTGTTTTTCTCGCCTGTTTTCTCTGAGTGATGCACTGAAATGACACAGATGTTAACTGTTTCAACACTGTGATTTAAAACAATTGCATTACATTCCCATCCTGAAACCTGTTTTTTACGTTTTAAAAAAATTCCCGTTGTCAGCACCACGTTGACTGGATTTAAATCTTCAAAGATGTCTCCTGAAAGACTGTCTTCCAGTGTAGAGCCAGGCTGTCACTGCTATTAGTGTTACACTTGCCTCTCACTGAGTTTTTGTGGGACCACAATTAATGAGGCAATGGAAGATTTCTGTCCTTAGGGAGCATACCAGCCATCATTACAGGATAATTCAATTTGTTTCAGCTTCTTCCAGTGTTTTCTTCTCTGAGACAAAGTTACCAGCCTGACCTGCCACAGAGGCCAAGCAGCAGTCATCCCCTCTCCTCAAGAGATGCTGGATACAGGGCAGAGGAAAACAAAGCATCCAGTACTGTTGCGACAGAAAGCAACGAGACCAGAAAAAGCCTTGCAGTTTTGGTGGTGGCTCTCTTTTCCTATCGCCACTTTCGTTTTTCTTTTTGAAAACTTGTTAATATTTTAAGTTCATTCTCATCTCTATTCTTGGCTCTTCATGCCTGGAAAAGGAGGGGGAAAATTAAGACAGTTTTGAGCCACCTTCCCTTCAGGCCTGAGAAGAGATGCAGAATGGGTATGGATGAAGATGGGTGTGCAGGGTATGGATGCAGATGGATGTGCTGAAGGAGCAGAGCTACTCCTATGCGTGAGCTACCCTCTTTCTTCTCCTTACCTACCTGATGCAAGGCTCTCCATCCCTGCCCAATATGTTTAGTGTTCCTCCATCTTCCACTTCTCTTACCCAGTCTTCCCACGCTTTTTTCCACCTTTTTTTTAGGTGTGGTTTCCATTAATAAGCTATCCATGTTGACCCCGCACATCTTTTTTCCCTCCTACGCCTCCCTCCTGTTTGCGAGGTCCATGTCAGCTTTCCTGTAGACTTTCCACCCCAATATATGTTTCATTACAAGTTGAAAGCTGGGCTCAACGATGGATACTTGAGCATTGCTCACATTTTTGAAAAGCTGAGTGTGTACCCCAGAAGATCATAGAATCATAGAACAGTTTGGGTTGGAAGGGAGCTTTAAAGTCCAACCCTTCTGCAATGAGCAGGGACATTTTGCATACTTAAACAACAAACATCAACCAGATAACTGAAGAAGGATTATTTTTTTTTGCTGAAGAACTATTGGCAAAATTGGAAATTTCTGCAAGTAGGGAATGTCATAGAAAATTTTGAGTAGTACAAGTGCTGAAACTTCCCATCTCCTGTAAAGAGCTTCAAGGTTTTGTGTTTAGCAGTGTCTCTAGAAATAATGAGAAATAGAGTGGAAGATTAATGACAGTGCCATTATCATAATGCTGGTTATAATTGGGTACACATTATAATAGCTTCACATTGTAATTAGCTGTTCAGATTAGGATTATTTTAGGTTCAAGTTTTTGAATTTTACAGAGGTTGACCATGGTAGTTAGGTGCTTTGTGTGACAGATTTTTTTATAGCTTTACCAAGATTTAATAGGGAAAAAAAATGTTCTTCCCTTACAGACTGCTGTTATTTGATATTCTGTTTATACACTTACAATAGTGTTAAAGCAATAGACCAAGAAAAAAAATCTTTTATATCTTATGTTTTAAAGACATTTGTAAAATTACTGCATGCCAAATCCCTCTTAATAACACTATGTACAAGGTGTACCAAGACTATTACAAGGCTACTGTCAATGAATAGTCCACCTTCCAGCTCCTTTGAACTTGCTTTTAACATGTGGATATGCTCATAATAAAAGAAGGATCTTTCCTGTTTTCTAGGAATTGCTGGAGAGAGAGAAGGAATAAGACAGACAGACAGACAGGTGGCTCTATTATTACACAGTTTGTGTTTGATAGTTACATACCCTCCAGCACAGACCTTGGATATAATTTTTTAATGTATTCAGCATAATAGAGAGTAGATGCTGTTTAATACACATGGAAATGCTTTTTATGTCCTTTCCTCAGATGTTTTCTTGCAGAATTTTAATTTAGTTATTCATAATCCCCTGAGTTGTTTAGAAACCAGCATATTTTCAGCTACCATTAATCTCTACCAGTTTGTCTTCAGATTCCTGTGTTTTTCAAAGGAAGTTCAAAAACCCAGCGTAAAGTTTAACAGCCTCATCAAAAAACTAGCACTGCACAATACAATTAATTTTTACATAGAGACATCTCCACCGAAGTGATACTTAATATGAAAAAGTATAATAAACTGGTAATTCTTTAGCGAGAAGACACCATGTTTCTCACACAAAAACACTTTTAAATGAAAAGACAGTACTTCACAGAGTTTTCGTTGTTAATAGTTTGCCATAATTTAGAGGAATTTAGGGAATGCATATGGGGAGTAAAAAGAATTTTAATCATTTGCTATAAAAACTGTATTACTAGACTGTGCTTCCTGAATAATCATGTCCAGTTATCTACCACAGTCAGAACATGTTGTGATTCCTTTTGTAAAAATACTCAATCATTTATTTTTTTTAAAAAGAGCATGTTTTGCCCACTTATAGTTTTTATCCTTCTTTCTTACCCCAATCACTTATGCACTGTTCCATTTCCATTCCCAGAAAGAAATTCTTTCCTGTGAGGGTGGTGAGACACTGGAACAGGTTACCCAGGGATGTTGTGGATGCCCCATCCCTGGAAGTGTTCAAGGCCAGGCTGGATGGGGCTTTGAGCAACCTGCTCTAGTGGGAGGTGTCCCTGCCCACGGCAGTGGGGTTGGAACTTGATGATCTTTAAGGTCCCTTCCAACTCTAACCATTCTGTGATTCTGTGATTTTCACTTCATCACTTTGATGATTATTGGATGAGGGGAAAGGCCATGGACATTATCTACCTGGACTTTCAAAAAGCATTTGACACTTCCCCACAGAATTCTAGTGGAAAAACTAGCTGCACATGGCCTGGACGAGCATATGAGCTGCTGGATCAAGCACTGGATGTCTGGACGGTCCCAAAGAGTGGTGCTCAATGGAGTTAAATCCAGCTGGCGGCCAGTCACAAGCGGTGTTCCCCAGGGCTCAGTGTTGGGACCATTTCTGTTTAACATCTTTATTGACGAACTTGATAATGACATAGAGTGTATCATCTGTAAGTTCGCAGATGACACGAAGTTAAGCGGCAGTGTTGATCGGCATGAGGACAGGGAAGCTCTACAAAGAGACTTAGATAGGTTGGATCGATGGGCCAACATTAATGGTATGAGGTTTAACAAGACCAAGTGCCGGGTCCTGCACTTGGGCCACAACAACCTCATGCATCAGTACAAGCTTGGGGAAGTGTGGCTGGAAAGCTGCTTGGCGGAAAAGGACTTGGGGGTTCTCATTGACAGGCGGCTGAATACGAGCCGGCAGTGTGCCCAGGTGGCCAAGAAGGCCAATGGCATCCTGGCTTGTATTAGAAATAGTGTGACCAGCAGAAGGGAGGTGATTACCCCCCTGTACTCAGCACTGGTGAGGCCACACCTGGAGTATTTTTTCCAGTTTTGGGCACCTCAATACAAGAGAGCTATCGCGGTGCTGGAGCGGGTACAGAGGAGGGCAACAAAGCTGGTGAAGGGCCTGGAGAATAAATCATACGAAGAACGATTGAGGGAGCTGGGACTGTTTAGTTTGAGGAAGAGGAGACTGAGGGGTGACTTCATCACTCTCTACAACTACTTAAAAGGACACTGTAGAGAGGTTGGCACTGGTTTCTTCTCACAAGTAATTAGCAATAGAACAAGAGGGAATGGACTCAAACTGCCTCAGGGTAGGTTTAGACTGGACATTAGGACGAAATTCTTTACAGAAAGAGTAGTCAGGCATTGGAATAGGCTGCCCAGGGAGGTGGTTGAGTCACCATCCTTGGATGAGTTTAAGAGTCACTTAGATGTGGTGTTGGGGGATATGGTGTATGGAAGAACTTTGTAGAGTAGGGTAGATGGTTGGACTCGATGATCCCAAGGGTCTTTTCCAATCTGAATGATTCCATGATCTCACATAGGTATCAGGGAAAAGTATTCCAGACAGAGTGTATTATGAAACAGCACAGTCTCTTTTCTCTTTCTTTTCTGGATTTCTACTCCATATACTCCTAGGATAGCACTGTACTCCCTTGTTGCTTTATTTTGGCTTCATCCTCTTGTTGGCACCTCCTAATCTTCTGGGCTGGATTTCATAATGTCTAATCTGAGTCACCTAACAGGTGAGCATCCAGTCTAAAGTAGTTGTTGAAGTGGAGAGAAAAAGACAGGCATCTCGTGTGTGTGATTCATCCCACCTAAGATATCAATTTTAGTTCAGTATGAATCAAGAGCTAAAGATACTCTCCACTAACAGCAAAGAAATCCTCAATGATTATCTTAGACCAGACATCTTTTAGATGTCTGAACTGGGTAAGTTGAATGTAATAGTCTGTGATCGCTTGTACACAAAGGCTTTTTCTTGCTTTTCCTGGTAACAAAGAGATCTCCCTTGTGCAAGAAGGCAATAGATACGCTTGTGTAAGGTACACTGCCAAGGAAAAAGCTGTGCTTTTGCTATGCTAGTGGTGTCATTGCCTTTATTCTTGCATCCCTCTTCCCTTTTCACAAGGCCATGCAACACCAGCTATGCTGGAACTGTCAGTCCATTGAAAACACGATTACTGTCAGGTTTTGAAGTAGCCCACTACCGCTCTAATAAAATGAATTATTCTGTCTATACAGTTTCCCTCCAAAATTAGTCTTGGGATAAAGTGGTGGATTTAACCTAAAATGACAGCCTGCAAAGAGCTACATGGGAGGATCGAATACTGGTATCTCAGCAAAACTGAGGTGGCAGACTTTTTACTATGAGCGCTGTGAAGAAATATCAGAAAGAAGTTGTATTAGTAAAGTGGAAAGCATAGTTAAGAGCCTTCTTGATATGCACATTCTGAATTACTGAATTTATTAAGAAGAATCTACATCTAGAACTCTCCAATGGTTATCACATTTTTCAATTTTTTCAGTCTTAGTGATACCTCAAGTTGCTGAAACATTGATGAAGCAAAAGCTTAATTTTTCTTAATGCTTTATATAGTATTACCAACCTCAAATATAGTCTTTTAAACTTGAATAATTGTTAGAGTGTTTAAAATAAAGTTTTAACATCAGTAACTATTGAATGAATTACTGGCAATTTCATTTTTTTCTTACCCTTGGAGAGCTCATCCTTGTCTTTATGAGCCTGGAAGCTTGCTTAAACATTGCCAGATGATTAACTAACTTCCCAATTAAAATGAGCATTTGATAGTTAAATGTTGATACTACATTGATAACCAGTTATAATGTGAAATGACCTTGCAGTTTTTATACATAAAACACCTTTCTTTGTACCTGATGATGGTGTTAAAAAGCATTGCCATTTAAAGCTGCAACATTTTAGAATTTGGAGGAATGTAAGAGTTTTTATCTTAAGATTTGAAACATTCATTAGATATAGCATGAATTTCCTGTGGAATAATCCCCAACCATAAACATTCTTCATAATGTTTAAAGTGTGAAGGCTTCACAGACTTCATGATACACACCAGCAGGAATTACAGAGGGCAGAGTTGAAGTCTGTGCCTAATTTTGTGCTGTGGGATGTATTATTACAGATAAAAACTATAAGTACTATAAGACTTGAATACCATTCTTTTGGGCAATATAATGTACAGGTTATCTAAAAATTGTGCATATACAAAAGACTACATCTTAAATATCAATTAGCTTTAAAGAACCTCATGATATGGTAACTTTAGAAAAGAAATCTATATAATTCTAATTTTTAGCTGGTTTTCTTGTCATTATATTTGTAATCAGTTTTACCACTGACAAGGGTCATCTTGTTTCTTGCATAGCAACTTAAAAACTCCTATTTATCTTGTAGGAGCAAGAGATAATTGTGTGCTGGTGTTTCCCTTTAATCTGGGAAATACTGTCATTCCCAGTTTAAAATATTCTCTTATCTATACTGTTTTAAATTTCCACAGGTTTGCAAATACATGAAGACAAGCAAGCAGCTTAAAGAAACTGTAGCCATGTTTCTTGAATTTTTTATGCTCACATGATGGCAGATGAAGGCACCAAAGCTTTATGACTATTGCCTGTCAAATGAGTTATGGGAACTGATGATTACTCTGTAACTGAAGTAAAATACACAACCTTAAACCAGGGCCACTCAACCTTTCTGCCTGGGTGGAAAATGCTTATTAGAGAGCCCTTCTGTCAAGAAGCACCCATTAGGTGACCAACATCAGTAGAACGTGGGACAGAAAAAGGCTGAAGTGCTGAAGATGTCCTAATGGCCATAAACCATGGTAATTTTGTTGATAAGCCAAGTGTTTCCTTAAATACCCTTAGAACAGGTGGTGTCCATTTTAGCTTTTAAGTTTGATAGCTGAGTAAATTAATTTCTTCTGACTTCCCAGCAGTTTGCAGGTGCCAGCTTCTACTGCCTGACTTTTTTACATGGTGTCTTGTGCTTTTCACTCAAAGAAACAGTGAAAGTAGTCACACAAACCTTAGTCTTAGTAGCCTAGGTAAAATGTGATGGCATAATTTTCAGCATGTGCTGTGTGAGGCCAATGCAATCTCTACCTGCTGGGCTTTCCTGCCAGTGCTGATTTCATGGTTACTATTTCTTCACTGCTATTGCTACAGGGTCACTTGGATTAAAGCTGATGTGAGCGCTCGTGTCCTGATTGTAAGTACAGAGGTGTACACTGTGTACAAATGCTCTGTTTCCAGTCGCGGGTCATCAGCTTGTCGTTCATAGTACTGTGGTGGGGAGAATCATATTAGTACATGGATAATTGGTATTCATAGGATGTGATCATAAACTGTTCTCCAGTTTCTGCATCAGAAATGATTTACTTAACGTCTATGAAAGTTTAGAATTTTTCTGTTGTAACTGACTTTTGCCACGTGCAGTTAAAAGCTGTGTCTGTACCTGCTTTTCTTGGTTGTTTTTTTAAAATTTCTTTTCGAAGTCCTAATTCCTTTTGTGCTTAGAAAAAAGAACCGGTATGCTTTATGCACTAGTGATCTTTTTTATTGTTTTTATTTTCATTTCTACCATGTCCTTAACATTTTTATTCAATATTGCTGTTTCACAGAAATGTGAGAGCACTCATACTTTGACCTTCTCAGTCATCACTCATGTTACACACAGTAAAAAAACTTGATTCATTTAACTCTGCCTTGTGTTTTGTTTTCTTAATACATTTGAACCCTTGGATGAAGATTTCCACCTCCATGTTGCTTGTCTTTTTAGAAAGAAGATTATTTAAGTTCTGTTTGGACTTCTTTTTAGAGAGAAAAATGTAAATATTACCATGCAAATAGAACTGCAGATTTGTTTGCTTTAAAGGCCAAAATGTTGGGTGTTTTGGATCATCTAGAATATCTGCCCAGGTAACAGAGACTATGTCTAGGAAACCTGTTTGAAACAGTTTAAAAACTGGCAAAGATGAAGATGAATACTGTACTGATACAGAACCAAACCTATAAAGGGAAGTTCTGGACATTGACATTGGTGTAAATACTTTTTTGTGCTTTTCTACCAGTGGATGAGGAGGCAAATTATTGTTAAGTGTGTTATGGAACTGAGGGATACATGGAAAAATGTAAAATAGTAGAGATCATTCAGCATGACTTTTGTGGAAGGAATTTATGTCACTGTCTACTAAAAGTCTTCTGAAAGAGGTAAAGGAGCATATGGACCAAGGTGCCTTAAGTTAATATAGTCTGCCTGGATTTACAAAACTTTCAGCAAAATTCCATACCAAGACTTTAATTAAGCAAAAAAAAAAAATATCTTTCGATAGTTCTGTGTTTAAGGATAGGAAGGAAAGAATAATTGTAAAGTTAAATAAAAATGGTCAATATTTGCAATAGTAGGATGGTGGAATTCCACAGCTATTTATCCCAATATAGGGAGGTGATAAATTTTTCCAATGATACTGAAAAATTCAGGGTAGTATACTCAGAAGTGAACTCAGGTTTTAAGATACTGAGTAAGTAGGTGATAAAACAGCAGATGAAATTCAATAATGATAAATCCAAAGACAGGCATGCTGGGGAGAACCAGTCTTATCTATTCATATGTAAGGATTGTCTCTAAACTGGCTGCTAAAACTGTGAAAATGCATTTTCAAGCTTGATAGTTCTATAAAACATTGGAGAGGGATGACAGGCTTGATCATGGGTAAGGAGCGGTGTCTGGGCAAGGAGATCTAACTAGGCTAAGGCTTTAGTAAGAAAAAAGAAATTACTATAGAAGAATAAGGTAAAAGCATATGAAATCATGCTGGACTTGAGTGGAAAAATGATTAGTCACTTTTTCTCATAAGTATCATGGATCATTAAATGAAATTACCAGGTGATAGGTATAAAATGAGGAAAAGGAAATATTTTTCATACAGCACACAATGAATTCATGGATTTCATTTCCATAGGAAGTTTTGGAGTCCAAAAATACACAGAGGATCAGAGAGTGACTGAATTCATGGAAGAAGATTCCCACAAGGAGTGTCAGACCCTAAGATGCAAAGTTTTCTGGGAACATTTCTGGGAACTGAGAGCAGATGTTGTGAAAGTCTTACTGTGGGATTGTTCTGCGTTTAGTAGATTTGTAATGATGGTTATATTCATTATACTGTTTCATTATAATGTTTCAGATACAAGATACCTTGTTCTGGCCCAGTACTCCCGGTCATACAATCTTTCAGCCTCATCCAGCTGCTTATATTCAATGCTTTTAAAAAGTGCGATAATGCTTGGGTACCAGATCAGACCCAGTGTCCACCTGCATCAATCTCTTGTGTCAAAGCCCAGCAGGGAATGCTGAGTGGTTTACACCAGCACACACTTATGCTTCCACTCCTATACACTCTATTGCCTGCAGTCTGTGGGTTGGAGATTTTCTAAACAGGACCTTTTTTTTTTTTTTTAAATACTACTGTTTTGTTTTCTTAACCTAAATGCATCTAATTGTTTTTGAACTTAAACTTTCAGCATAACCTCCTGTTGCAGTAAAGTTCAACATTTCCCAGATGCTGTGAGAAGTATCTTCTATTTTTTTTTTTGTTTGTTTTGGGTGAATGACTTGATAATTTCATTTGTTAATTCTCTACTACTTATACTATGGTGCGTAGTTCTTCAGACACACTGTTTCTTGTTCACCATCTCTGTAATGGTATTAATTTTATTTCTCTTTTCCAGTTAAGTGTTTTTATTTATCTAATCTCTCAAACAGAAGTTGATTTATACCTTTAACTTTGCCTTCTCCGTCTTTGCTGTACATTCCCTAGTTCTGTACCTGCAGAGGCACTTCAGACAGACCTTACGATGGGTTAATATTAGACAACTTTTTGCAATGCTCGTAATGAACAAAGAGAAGTCTCACAATGTGTCTTATATCACTTGCAGGCAGGCCTATGGACTTCAGTAGGAGCTCTTCCAGAGCAAAGTAACAAAATGATGTAAATAAAGGAATGCAAAAATGTCTTTCAGTACTCTGGGCAGGTTGGTGGAGATAAGGGTCCAAGGAGTGTTCTCCTCTGTCTTCATATGGCAGTGTACTGGCCAGCCATTGTTTCAGATTTTAGCGAGGTACAAATATAGCTACTTTTTTTGGTCTCATAGGCAAAAAAGGCAATGGCTTGCAGTGCAGCTGAAGAAGAGATTGATGAAGGAGGTCACAGAGGTCTAAGGGCAGAGTTCTTCTACTCTTCTTGTACCTGCACAGGGGTGTCATGGGGAAGGTTACTGAGATCCCTTCTTCTCTACTCCACAACAAAGAAGCTCCTGCTAGCTCAATCAAATCTTAGCAGACCTGAGACCATAAATTCAGTGTTTCTCAATCTTAATGTTATACCTTATATTAGGTCTTGTATCATACCTGAGCTGGGATTAATCTGGGCCAACCTGAAGGATAATGATGTTCTTATATTTCCAGTGCTTATCTGTACTGTTAGCTGTACTTATCTTTATGAAAAAGTAGTATTATTTCCTCATGTTTTTGTGCCTTCTGAACAGTATCTATTAGGAAAAATTGCTCTTCCTTTACACTGTGCAGCATCCTTTGCTCTTTAAATTATCTTCTTTAAATCCATTACTAGATTTGTAAAGTCTTTCATTGCAACATTAATCCTTTCATGGTTTCTTTTTTCTGATATATTCTTCTGTACGTTTTTATATTTTCTTAGATCATAGGTTTTGGGATCAAATAATATAGTCAAAAGTTATAAATCAGAATCCCTTAATGATGAAATTGTACTAAAAACAACTTTAATAATTATAGTAGGACTTTT